>JANFOE010000365.1:600000-997799 GCA_025667525.1 Glebionis coronaria | reverse complement strand
ACAATGATATGGCTATTAACCTAATCAATAAGTCCCTTAATAAGGACTTCAATGATTTCGTTAGGAACTTTAATATGCATTACGCAGAGAATAGAGTTAATGATTTGCACGCAATGCTCATTGACTTTGAAAAGGGTCTAAAGGACAAGGCAAGTACATCTACTTCTACTCCTCCTGTGCTTTATGTACAAAAGGGTAGAGTGAGTAAGCTAAAACCGCACACGAACAAGAAGAAAGGCAAGGGTGATAACGGCAAACAAGTTGCGACTTATTCAAAACCTAAGCAGAACCTTGTCAAGAAGAGTCAATCTCAAAAGGATGAGACTTGTCACCATTGCAAAGCATGTGGTCACTGGAAGAGGAACTGCCCTCTTTATCTCGAAAAGTTGCGAGAAATAAAGAAGAAGGTAGAGCTTAGTGTTGCAGCATCTTTAGGTAACTTATTTATGTTACAGTTATTTAATCTTACATACAAATCAAATTCCTGGGTATATGATTCGGGATGCGGTATTAACATTTGTAATACGTTGCAGGAATTTGAGTTGGAAAGGAAGCTATCCTATGGGGATCAATTTCTGCAAGTGGGCAATGGCGCACAAGCAGCGGTTGAAGCTATAGGAGCATTTAATTTAGTTTTACCTTCGGGTTTAATACTGATTTTAAATGATTGTCATTATGCACCTACAATTGTTAGGGGTGTCATTTCCTTTTCTTGTATGTTGGATCTTGGATTTATTCACACTATTGATAATAACAGAATTTCTGTTTTCAAAGATGGTTTATTCTATTTTGATACAATTTCTGTGAATGGTGTTTGAAATTAGGGTTTTGCAGTCCTATATTAACAATTAAGTTCGTTTTTCCTCGACTCGACTCGAATTTGATATCCGGTTTAACGTAAAACTAATTTGTTTTTGGTAACTATATTTTTTAGAATTTTTAGACTAAAACTATTTAATATTAAAACTATTAAAGAAATTTAAATAAAACTTAAATCTAATATTGCAATTAATTTAATTTTAAACTAATGACTTTTTAAAAAAAACTTTAAAGGGTTCTAATTTTAAAACTAATTAACTAATTCAAAAATCTATTTAAGACTAAATTAAAATTTTAAAAGTAAATAAAATATTTTTTTTAACTTTTTATATTTTTCAAAATAAACTGGATTAAAGAAAATTAAAATAAAACAAAACTTTATATAAATCTAATTAAACCCAAAATTGATTTAAACTAATTTAATTTAAAACTGCTAAATTGAAATTTCCTGTATTAATAAAACAAGAAATAAACAAACACAAGAAGACGTGTAGAGCAGATGGTTAAGTCAAAAGGGTCCTGGACAGGAGGTCCAGGGTTCGATTCCCTGAAGGGAATATATTTTATGCTAAATAATGTTTTGTGATTTTTACTTTTTGGATAGAAAACTCTTAGGCCAAGTGTGCCTAAGAGTGTAAGCAGCACAATAATACAAAAAGAACAGAACACATAAGCCAGATAAGTACACAAACTCAAAGCAGACTGAATAAACAAAAGCTGATATTAAATAAGCTAATACGCAGTCTAACTAAAAGCAACAAAAATTTCCTATAAGCTAAACGAGCACTAAAAGTAAGAAAATCAAAAGAACCAAATAAACATAAGCAAACCAATAAGCTAACAAACAGATAGGACGACCAAATCAAATAAGCTACGGTATAAGAACAAAGAAGCAGTATTTGCACAACTCGAATCCCAAACACAATTACTAATAAGCAGAACCAAATTATACTAAATCCAAACAGAGATAACCAATAATCAAAACAGATTAAGCAACCGAACGCTAAACGTAACGCAAACTGATTCAAGTAGACTTTCAAGCCAAATAAGCAGACAAAACAAATAGATAATCCTGAAACAAAACTGAATAAACAGATTTAATAAACTTCAAAACAAAAGCAGATCCAAGCAGTTATCACTACTAAACAAAATAATCAGACAAAACAAACAGATAGTATTAATTAAGCAGAAGGCTAAAATGAACAATAGCAGATTAACAAATACTTAGCAGAATAAAAGATTAAACTAACAACATTAACATAAAACTTAACAACAAAATTTAAGTGAACAAACCTTTATGTCGAAAACCTTTGAGTAGAAGGTTGGCGCTGAGCCACCTTGTGAACCGAAACAAAGATCAACAAACACCACCGATTTTAACCAAGTTCCATTATCATCATCGTCTTCGATTTGAACAGTATCCGAGCATATATATATATATATATATATATATATATATATATATATATATATATATATATATATATATATATATATATATATATATATATATATATATATATATATATATATATATATATATATTATATATATATATATATATATAATATATATATATATATATATATATATATATATATATCTATATATATATATATATATATATATATATATATATATATATATATATATATATATATATATATATATATATATATATATATATATATATATATATATTATATATATATATATATATATATATATATATATATATATCTATATATATATATATATATATATATATATATATAATATTTATATATATATATATATAATTTTATCTTTCCAGTGGGGAAAGAAGATTACCTTTTAATTTATTCTAACAATTATTTCATAAAAAATAAAATTAAAGTAATTGCAATAATAATAAAAACGAGACAAAAGTTTAAATAAACTGGACTTTCATTAATATTAAAAAGAGTACAAAGCTTGATTAAAACTAAAGTTACAATAACCCTAATTCTATTTTCAGAAAATAAAAATTAAAATTAAATAAAAGGCACCCTCAAATTACATGATAGGAGGGGTTTTTATAGGAGAAACCCCAAGAAACCCTCTTCTTGGCTTCAACATTAAGCAATGAAACACAGCCGTCCAATCCTTCTTTCTTCTTCTCTCTCTTCAAATACATGATCTTGCGGTGGAAAAACGCCCATAAATCACTTGGATTGCCAGGTTGGCAATTTTGTGTTAGTTGTGCTAGTTGATTGGTGATGTGGATTGATTTTATTGGTTGAGGGTTTTGTGGTGAGGTGTCATAGCCAATCAAATCCAAGGATATGGCCATGTAGGATTCGGATTGAGGAGGACCACAATAGTGTATGATCCGTTTTTCATAGGGATTTAATCCCTCATGGTGTGAATTAACCAATGAGGGTAAAATCCCCAATTTTGGGTAAGTAACTTGTGATGGTAATTTTTTAGGGTTAGGGTTATGATGCTGCGTTTTTTGTTGAGAAGAAGTGGTGAGAGAAACTCACTTTGTTTGTAACGTAAAATAAAATGGGGTAGGGTAAATATCTGTTTAATTTATTGGGTGGGTTTGTAAAAGTGGGTGTACACGTGTGTGGAGTAATAGGGTAAATAAGCGTTTGTGAGTTGACTGGTGAGAGTTGACCATCTTTTGCCAAAGTGAAAACCAATCCGTTCCATTCCTTCGTTTATTAACCCATTTGGGCTTGAGGCCCATTTGCTTCTTTTAATCCATCCCACACAAGTACTAATCAAATGGGCTTAATTTATTTGATCCGTTTATTTCAATTCATCCATTCCTTAAATGGGCTTGTGGGCCCATTATGCAAAAGTGGGACCCACAAGGCCCAAAATCTTCGTAAATGAGTGAATCCATTAAAACGAGCTCGATTTTGGCTTTCTCGATCTTTTCTTCAATTTCATGTTGATTTTTGACGGTTTTCGTGATCTTGGCACACTTTTGATCTTTTGACTTTGTCTTCGTCTCTTTCTTGGACTTTTCTTCAACATTTGACCGCGTAATCCCGTGTTTTCTCTTCTTTTGATCATTTGTACCTATTTAACACAAAAACACAAAACCACACGTAATTCCGACATTAACGATATAAAACACATGATTAGGTCTTGTTTTTCCTTGATTTTAGTGGCAAAAGGATAAGTGTTTGCACACTTATTAAATCCCCTACACTTGACCATTGCAATGACCCCATGCAATGCATTATTTTAAAGCATAAAGTTACATTTTTCTCATAATTAATCCATCTCGGCCTTTATTATTACTACTACTACTATGACGATGAAAAGATAAAAACTTAAAAAGGAGACAAAAGTTTTAACAATTTATTAACTTGGAAATTATTTGATGGAAGAAACTCGTAAAGAAATCTAAGACTTGAATTAGGGCTTTGGTGTCATGAATATAAATCACCCTCAAGTTTCACGTTCCCATACCAAGCTTAAAAATGAGATCATTGAAACTACAAGTTAGCACAACTAACACTTACTCATGTGGTTTAATTAATCACTTAGACCCCCTTATTCCTACGGTGTATCTCTTGTATTTTATTTTTGTCTTGAATGATCACGAGGATGCATTTTTGACTTATTTCGATAATTTATTAAGGCTGAAAATAAAGTGGGACGATTTAATCAATAGTTAGCTAAAGGACAAAATCTTTTAAAACTGCTTCTCGAAACCTCATAAAGTTCATATCTTGGCATAATTCGTTTCACGATTTGAGACCTTTCTCGGACCGATATTTGGCTTGTACTTCAAACTTCAAATCTTGAGAGACGATCTTGAAATTATGGTCTTCTCTTCATTTTGGTATACATCTTCATAAGGAGTGAAAGATGCTTCAAACGTTGACCACGACTTCTTCATTTATCCTCTTCTTTATTTAGGATTTTGATATACAACGATCCGTCTCCTTTTCGGACTTGGATCTATTTATCCTCATACCTTGTTAGGGTCTTTTTGGATAGACTTCTCCATGATCTTTAGGGGAGTAATTGCTTCTCGTCATGTGTCTTGATCCATCATATTGATTTGGATTAATGATCTTCACATCATCTTTGGATCTTTAGCAAAAAGTGAATCCTCATGCCTTGTGAGGGCCTTTTTGGACTCGGGTATCCTCATGCCTTGTGAGGGCCTTTTTGGATAAGCCAATCTTCGCGTCCCGCTTCAATAAGTTATGCCTTGGCTATGAACTCTAATTAATACCGAGCAACTTTTAAACGATCTTGTGCTAGAAGCTAAGTAACTTTTCAAATCGTACAACCTTATTTATTGCAAATATATTTTTTAACAAGCGATGGGAGAAAAAGCTCATAACTAACTCACATAAGTTAATGAAAGAATACCAAACTTATAATTAACTCTATCATCTCTCGTTCTGCACAATTTAAAATCTCAAGGAATGAGACTCGTGGATGCTTAGCCTAATAAACCAATTAAGGTCCATATGGTTAAGGATACTAGCTAGAGTAAACTTGGATAAGTAAACTCGGGTTTAGTCAAAATATTCACGACAGGCCTAATATATCAAAGATATCTAAACTTGTTAAAACTATTTTATTCATTTATTTTTTACTTTATTCTTGAAATGGAAAATATAAATAAGATATCATGACAAAAGAAAAGAAGATAGAAATACTACTAGGCCAAAATAGATCAAAAATTTGAAAAACGTTGAAATTTTTTAAATTTTCCGGTTAAAATGGGGCCAAATTCATGCAAAAGCCCACTAAAATTCGATAGAAGTCCCCCCTACACTTAATATAAACATTGTCCTCAATGTTTAAGCATGTGGGAGAATAAACTCCCCTACACTTAGGACATTGAGTACGTTGTTTAAAATCGAGCTAAGGAAGGGACAACTAAAGTGATTACATTTATTCGTTTTATTTATGTACAAGTATGAATCACAATAGTTTTGATAGAACCGGGTACACGGGAACACGGGATCACGGTTCGCGTCAAAAGTACCAAAAGTGGATCATCAAAGCACATGTCCCTGCACAATCATCACAACACACAAACAACCTACTTGGCTCCCCCCTACACTTATTGGTGGAAAATGGATGAAGGTGAAAAAGGGTGGAAAAGATGGTAAAGGTAAAAATCTAACCTAGGGTTAAACGATGCTTGATTTATTTATCACGAGTCTCTAGCTCGACTCGAATTCCCGAATTAATTCAAGGGAAATGTGGAGAGGGATGGAATCATCTCGTGAGAGATGTCCTCTCCATAGTACAACTTAACCCGAAAAGATTTTCAACCGAGAGTTAAAGAGTAAAACTTGATCACCAACATGGAACTCTCGGTTTTTAATCTTGGAATCATGAATGAGCTTAGTCTTCTCTTTGTAGATTAATGAATTTTCATAAGCCTCATTCCTAAGTTCATTGAGTTCATTGAGTTGGATTTTCCTATGATCACCGGCTTTGTTTATGTCAAAATTAGCCCATTTCAAGGCCCAATAAACCTTATGCTCCAACTCAATGGGGAGGTGGCACGCCTTTTCTTACACAAGGCGCTAAGGGGTACAACCTATAGGTGTCTTATAAGCGGTACGGAAAGCCCACTAAGCATCATCTAATTTATCGGCCCATGAGGCACAATGCTCTCCCACGGTTCGCTCTAAGATTCTCTTAAGACCACGGTTGGAACCTCGGCTTGTCCATTAGTTTGAGGATGATACGCGGTGGAAAGTCGATGATTGACATCATACTTAGCCATGACTCGTGCAAATTGATCATTGCAAAAATGAGTCCCGCGATCACTAATAATAGCACGAGGCACACCGAATCAAGCAAACAATTGTTTCAAGAAGTTAACAACCACCCTCGCATTGTTAGTAGGTAAAGCCTTTGCTTCAACCCATTTTGATACGTAGTCAACGGCTACGAGGATGTACTTGTTTCCTTTGGATGATGGAAATGGCCCCATAAAGTCGATGCCTCATACGTCATAGATTTCACACTCTTGGATGAAATTTTGAGGCATCTCATCTTTATGTGTGATATTGCCTTGTCTTTGGCAAGCATCACAATGTTTAACCATTTCATGTGCATCATGATAAATGGAGGGCTAATAAAATCCGGAGTCGAACACTTTTTTAGCGGTGTAATTAGGACCAAAGTGACCACCGGTGGGTCCTTTATGGCAAGCTTCAAGGATTTGTAAAGCCGCCGGCCCATCAACACATCTACGAATGATTAAATCCGCACATTGCTTGAAAAGATAAGGGTCATCCCAATAGTACGTTTTAACGTCCTTGAAGAATTTTTTCTTTTGTTGGGACGATAACCCTTCGATAAGAACACCACCCGCCAAATAGTTTGCAATGTCCGCAAACCATGGGGTATCATCAAGATTGGAATTAATAGACATTAAGGTTTCAAGGGGAAAAGATTCATTAATCTCTTGATTTGGAGATTCCCTTGATAAGGATCCTCAAGTCTACTAAGATGATCCGCGGCTAGGTTTTCCGCTCCTTTTTTATCACGAATTTCGATTTTAAATTCTTGTAGGAGCAAAACCCAACGAAGGAGTCTCGGTTTAGCATCTTGCTTGGTCAACAAGTATTTCAAGGCGGAATGATCGGTGTAAACGATGGTGGTGGAAAGCACAAAATAGGGGCGGATTTCTCAAAAGCATACACTACGGCTTAAAGCTCTTTTTCGGTAGTGGTATAATGCAATTGAGCCCCCGTCATTGTCTTACTAGCATAATGAATGGGTTGGAAATGTTTGTTAACTCGTTGACCTAAAACCGCTCATACCGCAAAATCACTAGCATCGCACATGAGCTCGAAAGGTAACTCCCAATTTGGAGAGACTAAGACCGGTGCCTTAATTAATTTACCTTTAAGAAGTTCGAAAGAGTCGAGACATTCTTGCGAGAAGATGAAAGGAGCATCCTTTTCTAAGAGATGAGTCATTGGACGAGCTATTTTCGAGAAATCTTGGATGAAACGTTGATAAAATCCCGCATGGCCTAAAAAACTTCTAACGCCTTTGACGGTGGTAGGTGGAGGTAACTTAGCAATGACGTCAACTTTAGCATGGTCGACTTCGATACCGGCTTTGGAAATTTTATGACCAAGGACGATGCCTTCTTTTACCATGAAATGGCATTTTTCCCAATTAAGAACGAGACGAGTGTCTTCACACAGTTGGAGCATTCGTTCTAAATTAGCAAGGCAAGAAGAGAAAGAATCGCCATAGACCGAGAAATTGTCCATAAAGACTTCCATAGTTTCTTCAACCATGTCATGAAATATCGCCATCATACACCTTTGGAAAGTCCCGGGAGCATTGCATAAGCCGAAAGGCATTCTTTTGTAAGCAAATGTTCCATAGGGACAAGTGAATGTGGTTTTCTCTTGGTCTTTTGGATCGATAGGGATTTGAAAATATCCAGAAAAGCCATCTAAGAAACAATAGAAATCATTACCCGCTAAACGCTCGAGCATTTGATCCATCAAAGGAAGAGGGAAATGATCCTTACGAGTGGCATCATTGAGCTTACGATAGTCGATGCAAACTCGCCAACCCGTTACGAGTCGAGTAGGAATCAACTCGTTGTTTTCATTGGGAACAACGGTGATTCCGCCTTTCTTAGGCACACAATGGACGGGACTAACCCATGGTGAATCCGAGATAGGGTAAATCATTCCGGCATCTAGAAGTTTGATAACTTCTTTCTTAATGACTTCATGAATTTTTGGATTAACCCTTCTTTGATTTTGGATTGCAGGTTTAAAGTCATCTTCCATGATAATTTTATGAGTACAAAAATTAGGATCAATTCCGTGAATGTCGGAGATTTTCCAAGCAATTTCTTTCTTATGATTCTTAAGCACATCGATAAGTCGGGATTTTTCATATTCTTTTAAGTCCTTATCAATAATGACGGGTAACTTATTATCCTCCTCTAAGAAAACGTACTCTAAATGAGACGGTAAATCTGTAAGCTCTAAATCCAGTGGATTGTCAATGGAAGGTTTAGTCAAAGTAGGATCATTGTTTGTAACTTCCTTAGGAGTAGGTGGAGAAATATGGTCCTCATTGAGAAGTCTCTCAATGGTACGAATGTCTTCTTCCCAATCGGTGGGAGAATCGTCATATTTTAAATCCACATCCCCTAAACTCGCTTTAAATTCTTCTAAAAGAAAGTCACTTTCTCCAAATAGAGTCAATGAAGGAGCAATAGAAGCTACGGTCTCAACATGAGGTAAAGGAGAAATCCCGCTCTTACAAGCCTCGTGAAAATGTTCTTCGCATGCTTCGTCGAGCACATCGATGTAATTCACGGATTCGGGCTCATCAGGAAGTTTGGAAAGTTTACCCATGTTAAAAACGATTTTGTCATCCCCGACCCTCATGATAAGTTCACCCGCGGCTACATCAATCAATGTACGCCCGGTTCTCAAGAAGGGTCGTCCCACAATTAAGGGAACACGGGGATCCATTTCATAGTCGACGACGACGAAATCGGCGGGAAAAGTGAATTTGTCGACTCCTACAAAAACATCCTCGGCTATCCCCACCGGATAAGCAACCGTACGGTTAGCTAATTCCAATGCCATACGAGTGGGGACTAGCTCGGGTAAAGATAATTGTTTCCACACGGACAATGGCATAAGATTGATACTCGCTCCAAGATCCGTCAAGGCCATACAATTCTCAACACCTGGAAAATTACAAAGAGTAAGGAATCGACCGGGATCTCCTAACTTAACCGGTAATTTTCTTAAAAGAACCGCGGAACAATTCTCATTCAATTGGGTATTGGCAATATCAAGCAACTTTTCCTTATCACTTAAAAGATCCTTAAACATCTTAGCGTACTTAGGCATGTGAGCAAGCGCCTCGGCAAAGGTGATATTAAAATTCAATTGTTTGAACATTTTAAGGAAGTTCGAAACTTGAATATCATCCTTATTCTTCAATTTCTCTTTCCGCAACCTTGAAGGATAAGGTATATTGGGTTGAGATGAAGGCTTTGGAGTGGATTGCTCACTCACATCCTTTGGTGGAGGAGGAGGAATAGAAGGTGAAGGAACCGGTTTGGGAATCGAAGGTGTGGTAGAAAATTTGGGTATCGGTGGAACATAAGGTGTAGACGAATGCATAACGGGAGGTATGTCACAAGTGGAAGAAGAAGGAGGTTGTGTCGAAGAAGAAGAAGGTATCTCGGGTCCTTGGTTAGGTGGGGAAGGTTCTACGGTGGTCTTACCTCTCCTAGTAGTGATAGCATTAACATTAGCCCTAGGATTGGTCACGGTGTTCGAAGGGAGGGCACCTTGGGGACGAAAGGTTTGAATCATAGTCAAAAATTTCTTATCGGTCGATTCTTGCATTTGTCGATTATATTCTTGCATTTGTCGATTAGATTCTTGCATCTCTCTCATGGTTCGCTCATGTTCGGATAATTTTTGTAAAACCAAGTCCATTTGAGGATTATGCATGTTCATTTGATTATACCCTTGATTAGGAAAACCTTGATTAGGAAAACCTTGGTTTTGATATTGATTAGAACCTTGATTAAATCCTTGATTTTGAAAACCTTGGTTATTAAATCCTTGATTATTGAACCCTTGGTTTTGCCCTTGAAAATTCCCTTGATTTTGATTAAAACCCCGTTCATTAGAATTTCCTTGAAAATTACCCCGTTGAGGACCTTGGTTCCTATTTTGGGCGGGTGGGGGTGGTCTTTGTGGTGCTACAAAACCCGGGGGAGCCAAATAGTTATTAGACTTGTAAGACAAATGGTTAACATCAACATTTGGTTTGAAATGAATCCGATCATTTTCATTGTTATTATAAGCATAAACTTCTTGTTGATTATTGTAAACCTTGTCACAATTAAAGTATGAATGTGGTCCACCACAAGTCTCACACGTTTCACAATTTTCTTTCACGGCATTCACATGTGTAGTTAGGGCGTCAGTTTTTAAAGCAAGGTGTGACAATCCGTCAATTTCAGGTCGTTATTTTAATCTCGACTATTAAATATTATATGTTTACTTTAATGAGAATTTTAAATTATCGATTAACCGAGAAGGTTATGGCTTGAAACTTAACGTAAGAATGTCGTTTCGATGAATACCGACAAGAAAAACATTAAGTATCGATAATATATTCTCAAATTTATCATATGAATGATTTTATTATAATTATTTTCATTTCTCGTATTTTGCGTTTTAACGAATGACGAGAACTACGAATGATCGCGATACCGACGGATGCCCAAAAATTTACGTTTTATTATCGATTGTCTCGATATTTAATATTTTCGACGTTTTCGATTTAATTACGTTTTAAGTCGTGTCGAAGTTATATTATTTTATTTTTGAAGCGTTTTAACTTTTAAAAAGTATTTTTACGAAACTCGAGTCCCGTAAATATTTTCAAAATTTAATATGTACATTTTATACCCTTACAACAATTTAACTTCATTTTGGACCAAATCTATGCATAATTGACAAAAACTACCCTCACCCCACTATATATAATTTTTCCACTAGCAACTTTTAATATTAAATTCATTTTAACAAAATGTCATCTCTCTTCCTTCTCTCTAGCCATTTCCGCCACCCCTACACCATGAAAACCCATTTGATTTTCACTTTCTACTTTGAATCAATGAAAACTAATTAATATCCCATGTTGCAAATTTGATGGGGATCATTTTGATGTAAAAATTTACAACATGCAACAACTTTCAAATTTTGATGATGATCCAAGGTGATTTGATCTATTTTCTTATTATATAATTGTTACTAGTGTTGTTATATTATTATTTTAAGTATTGCATGTTGGATTTTTGAGTGGGTAAAATTTTAAATAATTATTCAAGGGTGTTATGGGTTAGATGATTTGTTTAGGATGATATTAGGAGTGTAGGATGATGAGAAAAATGGTTGGAATTGATCAAAAATATGATTTGGTGGGAGATTTTAGAAGGTGTTTTAGACCAGTGGGTAAAACGTAAATTTTGGAAATCTTACTGTTTGAAAATGATTAAACTAATAGGATAGGCTTGTAGAGAATTCTTTTAGCTTCGATTTTCCGCTTGAATGAGCTTCTAACTCATTACGAGCGAAAAGTTATCCTACTTTTAGTATTTGTGTACCGGGAGACGAGTATCGGCACAATCCGAAAATTGTTGTCGATATTTGGATCGGATCTCGGGGACCATAGAACGAGTTTTAAAAATATTCAAGGACTGATGTAAGTTGCTAGACCTCAGGTCATGAGTCTATTTTCAAACCCGAGTGTTGGTTTTGTAAACGGAATTGTTTAAATGTGTCAAAATGGTTTTACAAGTCAAAGGCGTAAAACTGTCCGGTTTTTACAACACGAAGATGTGTCGGGAAGAAGGTCTTAGGAGTAATATTTTTGAATTAAACTTAAACTGAGTCTTATTCATATAATAAGTGAGTTTGTGACCAAGTTTCGTCGAAATCGGACAAGTCTAGATAGGGTAGATTGGTGTGTACATTTGGAGTGTACATGCTGATTGGTATTTTGGACACGTAGTCCAATGCTCGTGTGGCGTGAGTTTGAGTATTCACTATTGGACATGGTGACTTACCCAAGAGTTAAGTCATTATATAAATGACTTAGTTACTGGTCCAAGGGAAGTAAAATGATAGTTTGACTTGCGTTGGCTTGGCGTCTTAAGACGGGTCAATATCGAGAGTGCAAGTGTTTAAAAGAATAGTGTTGAATAAAAGGATATAGTAATAACACTTGTATTATTAAATTTTTCGGGATTGTCTTGGTTTTGTAATTTTGATTTTTATATTATATAAGTATGATTTATACTTAAGTCAACTTTTAACAAACGCGCCTTATTTGGTAGGTTGCGGTTTTTCGTGTTTAAACGGGCATCACTAATCGTCGGCGATCGTCTCATTACCACTATTGGCTAAGGTGAGTCTATAGCCTCGCTTTTAACATGTTTACTTGTTTTATAAACTCGCGAGGGGGATAACATGCTTGTTTTATTAAAATAAAAGGGTACAACGATAAGTTGTGGAAACTCTACTTGGTGGAAAAGTATGGGTGCAACGAGAAGTTGAGGAAACCCTTATTATTGGAAAAGTAATTATTATAAATGAAGGGTACAACGAGAAGTTGTGGTAAACCCTCTTGTTTTAAAAATTGAACACAAGGAACTTAATTGTATGTTTAGATGAAAGTTATTACATAAGTTTGTTTAGCCTTAAAAGACCCATGAATCGTGAATTGTTAATCGAAGTAACGCTAATGCCATGGATAGATCTATCGGGGTGACGCCCAGTCCGGTCGCGATTAGCTCTCGCGTGGTGTTGTGATGCACTAGTAATGAAACATCGGATGCATTGTATAAGAGAAATATACGCACTTGGCTAGGTGTGTTGGGCTGAAATAATATATGTTAACGTTCAATGTCACGAGGCTTATGTAATGAAACCGATAATTATGTCCTTACAACATAATGGTATTTCGGTAAATTATTAACCATGGAAGGTTATTTTGAATACTTGTGTTCTCTTTATTTAAACTTAAACTCTATAGATTCACTCGGCAAATTTTGCTGACTTTTTAAGCATGTTTTATCTCAGGTCCATATAGAAGGCACTCGAGGAAGGCGGTTTCGTGAAGCTTGCATATTTGAAATGTTTGGCCCGCTTTTATAAATTATATCCATTCAAATAATTTTTACCAACTACTAGCTTTTGTAAACTTTTGAATCATCTAGGATCGTGTATGAAATTTTATCTTTATTAAATGAAATTGAATGGATGTTTATTAAAACGTCTCGTTTTGAGCTGTTTTCTATGATTATGAGATTGAACCATGATAGTAACACCCAATGACCCTTCCGCTGTTATGACTGAAATTGGGGGTGTTACAGATTGGCATCAGAGCTCAAGTTATAGAGAACGAAAAGATTTTCCAAAAATGAATTTTTGAAATCTTTTAACTATAACTATTGCAAGCGAAACCTCCGAGTTGCCAATGGACGAGAATGAAAGTATTTATATATATGGGATTATATATAGGTTGTAATCTCGATTATTTGAACTTGTGAATTACAAGGTATGTTTTCATTTATTTAATTATAAATGATAATTTTATATTTATACGAGATATTTATACGACGTCGATTGTCACGAAGCCACTCTAGTCATTTTAATGCTAGCGCCGAAGCTATTCCTGAAATGAATCATGTTATTCTCGAGATTAACTAAGTTGTGGATATACATGATCCCAACGAAACGGTTAATATTCTTGCTGATATTCTTTTGGTTACACGGATTTTGATTTCCTTGGTTCTTATTCTTGATTTATCGATTCGTTCATTTCGTTTAGCAAATTTAATCTGCATTTTCATTAATCTTCGACATTATACTGTTTTGATAAAAACAAGTTCGTCCGAGATGGTATTATTGATTGCTAAGAATTGAGATTGATTTGTATGGTATTCACATGCCAACCAGGATTCCATATCATATCACTGATCATTTTCTGTTAAATCAGTTTCTCATTTGTTTCGATCTTGATCTTTTGCGTTGAGCTGGCGATGCTTGAATAAAGTGATTTATAATCGTTGAAATAAATTGGCCATTTATTTGAACAAGGAAATTATAAATTGTTGAACTACAAATTTCTGAATCTTATTTGGAAGGACTTGATCAATCCATGGAAATAATGATTCATAAATGTGTAGGCTTAAGCATATAGCATCTGCGTGATTAAACTCTTATTAAATTGTAATTCGTTTGCTCGATTCATTCTTTGATTTTGTTCTTTAATTACTTAATCGTGAAATGGTTGTATTGAGATTGTTCCAAAAGCACAAATTGAGGAGGATATCAAGCGTCTCTGAAAGACATTGAAGAAATCTTCTTCTTGTGGGACCGAGGAGCTTTCTTAGCCATGTGAAATACCTGGTAACTCTTGTAGATTAGTTTATCAATTGTAGTATCTTCTCATTAATCCCTAACTAAACTGTGACAACAGTTAGTAGGACTAGTCTTTTAAGTTGTATGGCATTAGACGATGATTATCTATAATGTTTGACAATACGACTTGTACTAGTTTGTGATCAATGGAATGACTATCCTTTGATTCCTAATTCTACATCGTTCTATTATTATCTTTCTTTGCTTTTCTCTTGTAAAATTCCTGTGGTATAACGCAATCACTGAATGAATACTCATTATAATTTGATTTTCGTTACACAAGACTCATGCAGTCGATGAAAGCTATGACTGAAGCACGAATGTGCCAAGTTATTAGTGAATAAGTTGTTGTATCCTAGTTGAATTCATGGCCAACATGAATGATGGATCTGGAACTGGAGCTAAAGTCAAAACTGGTGGAACTAGAACCAGTGGAGCTGAAGCTGGAGTCGATAATGTTCGTGGTACAGATGAAACAAATGTGCCCGAAGTTAGAGACTATATCTACACTTCGTTCATTAAGTGCAAACCGTAGACTCTTAAGGGGACTAAAGATGATGGAGGATTGTGTCAGTTATTGAAAGCTGGCGTCAGTCTTTCGAATCAGTGACCCTAATCAGGAGGATAAAGTGCAGTTTGAAATCGCTACTCTCCAAGGTCGTGCATTAATTTGGTGGAATGGCAGACTTGCTTCCATAGGTATCGTTACTTATGGGACACCATGGACTAAGGTGAGGAAACGGTTAACTGACGAGTTTGTCCTCGAAGTATTTCTAAAGTATGGAGCAAGTGTTGTATAATCTGAAACTGAAGGGAACTAACATTGGTAGATATATCAAGTGTTTCCATAAGCTGACTCCTTTATATCCAAGAATTTTGGAACCCGAACCGTCAAGGTCAGGCAGTATATTTACAGCTGACCAGGAATATATGCGGTGATGTGACTTCTTCTAAGCCAATTGCTTTTGTGAAGTTGTCTACATGGCTGATTAGCTCATGGGACACATAATTCAAGGCAAGGTTGACAAGGTCACTGAAGGGAAAAATAATTCCAAATTGAAAATTCTTTTCGTGCAATAGAGCTCGTAAGTATATCGAAAAAGGTTGTGGATTATTCATGGCTTAGGAATCGTAGAAGGAATCGTAAGAGAAGTAAGTAGAATTACTCTAGTCATTCGTGACTATTCTGAAGTATTTTTGGAAGAATTGCCATGGCTTCCGCCTACAAGGCAAACAGAATCCCTAATTTATCTAATTCCTGGTGTTGCAGCTGTGGCACATGAGCCATATTCATTAGCACCATCTGAGTTGAAGTAATTATTTGTGCAGTTTTAAGAACTATCTGATTGATGTGTTATTCGACCGAGCTCGTCAGTCTGTAGAACTCCTATTCTTTTCGTTAAGAAGAAAGATGATTCATTTCGTATGTGTATCGATTACCGAGAGCTGCATAGGTTAACGATCAAGAATCGTTACCCGTTTCTAAGAATTGATGATCTATTTGATCAACTTCAAAACTCTCGTGTTTTCTCCAAGATTCTGGTGTTTTCTCCAAGATTGATCTTTGTTTTGCTTATCATCAACTTCGCATACGCGAGGAAGATATTCCTATTACGGCGTTTAGAACTTGTGATGATCATTATGAGTTTAGGGTTATGCCTTCTGGTTTGACCAGTACACCTGTTATATTCATTGACTTAATGAATTGTATGTGTAAGCCGTGTCTTTATAAATTCGTAATCGTTTTCTTTGATGATATTCTAATCTGCCCGAAGAGAAAGAAAGAACATGCCGAACACTTAGGGATTATCTTGAACCTGTTAAAAAAACAAAAAGATGTACCCAAAAATATTAAAGTGTGATTTTTGGCTCTGTTCTGTGCAACTTCTCTGTCATGTGATTGACAAAAGTGGCATACATGTTGATTGTGCGAAAATTGAAGCCATCGAAAATTTGAATGTTCCAACTATTCCAACTGAAGTAAGACAAATTCTAGGTTTGGCTGGTTATTACTGAAGGTTTATTAAGGGATTCTCTTTGATATCAAAACCATTAACTAAGCTAACTAAAAAGAATGAACCGTTTGTGTGTGGCATTGATGAAGAAAAAGCTTTTCAAACCATAAAAAGAAAACTCTGCAGCACGCCGATCTTATCATTACCTGACAGAAGTAAAGATTTTTGTTGTTGATCGGGATACAAATCCTTTATGATTTGGGGTTGTTTTGATTTGTATATACTTGTAGGAAGCCTAGGAAGAATGAGGAAACTGCACAACCCATGACTTGAAATTGGGTGCGGTGATTTTACTCTTCGTCTATTGAGACATTAATTGTATGGCACTATGGTACGGTATTCACCGATAGTAAGAGCCTACAATGTATTCTGGATTAAAAGAGGTAAATAAGCCTTTTAAGTGATCACGATTGTGTTATTCATTATCATTCGTGAAGTTGGAGCAAATTACAATGGATTCATTGTTAAGCTCTCGAAAACTCAGTCTGTGTATGACTCGATTTGTGTCAATGTTGATTGATTAACTCTGCTCATTTTATTCTAATAAATCGATCGTGCTAATTAAGGAATCGTTTGTGAACCACTCGTAGTAGACATAGAAGTTATGATAATGTGAAGCGAAAACCTTTGAAATTCGAGGTAGGTGGAAAAGTTATGCCAAAGCTATCACCATGAAAAGGTGTTATGTATTTTGGAAAACGTGGGAAGTTAAGTCCCTGTTAGTTTGGACCATTCGAGATGATATCGAGTGTAGGTCCGGTGGCATAAAAACTTAAATTACCTCGAGGGCTACAAGGAATTCACAATACTTTTCATATGTCGAACTTAAAGAAGTTTCTTCCCAACGAAGATCCTATTATCTCTCTTGGTGAAGTATGAATCGACTGTAAGTTGCATTTCATCAAAGTACTTGTTGATATTATCGATAAGGAAGTTAGGCAACAGAAACGAAGTCGAATTCCTATGCTCTTGTCTGATGGAACTCTAGACGAGGACCAAAATACGTTTAACTCTTTGATTTCAACGAGCGATCGAGGAAGAACGTAAGTTGATCTTCGAGACGAAGATCCCAATTTGGTGGGGATAATGTGACAATCCGTCAATTTTAGGTCGTTATTTTAATCTCGACTATTAAATATTATATGTTTACTTTAATGAGAATTTTAAATTATCGATTAACCGAGAAGGTTATGGCTTGAAACTTAACGTAAGAATGTCGTTTCGATGAAGACCGACAAGAAAAACATTAAGTGTCGATAATATATTCTCAAATTTATCATATGAATGATTTTATTATAATTATTTTCATTTATCGTATTTTGCGTTTTAACGAATGACGAGAACTACGAATGATCGCGATACCGACGGATGCCCAAAAATTTACGTTTTATTATCGATTGTCTCGATATTTAATATTTTCGACGTTTTCGATTTAATTACGTTTTAAGTCGTGTCGAAGTTATATTATTTTATTTTTGAAGCGTTTTAACTTTTAAAAAGTATTTTTACAAAACTCGAGTCCCGTAAATATTTTCAAAATTTAATATGTACATTTTATACCCTTACAACAATTTAACTTCATTTTGGACCAAATCTATGCATAATTGATGAAAACTACCCTCACCCCACTATATATAATTTTTCCACTAGCAACTTTTAATATAAAATTCATTTTAACAAAATGTCATCTCTCTTCCTTCTCTCTAGCCATTTCCGCCACCCCTACACCATGAAAACCCATTTGATTTTCAATTTCTACTTTGAATCAATGAAAACTAATTAATATCCCATGTTGCAAATTTGATGGGGATCATTTTGATGTAAAAATTTACAACATGCAACAACTTTCAAATTTTGATGATGATCCAAGGTGATTTGATCTATTTTCTTATTATATAATTGTTACTAGTGTTGTTATATTATTATTTTAAGTATTGCATGTTGGATTTTTGAGTGGGTAAAATTTTAAATAATTATTCAAGGGTGTTATGGGTTAGATGATTTGTTTAGGATGATATTAGGAGTGTAGGATGATGAGGAAAATGGTTGGAATTGATCAAAAATATGATTTGGTGGGAGATTTTAGAAGGTGTTTTAGACCAGTGGGTAAAACGTAAATTTTGGAAATCTTACTGTTTGAAAATGATTAAACTAATAGGATAGGCTTGTAGAGAATTCTTTTAGCTTCGATTTGCCGCTTGAATGAGCTTCTAACTCATTACGAGCGAAAAGTTATCCTACTTTTAGTATTTGTGTACCGGGAGACGAGTATCGGCACAATCCGAAAATTGTTGTCGATATTTGGATCGGATCTCGGGGACCATAGAACGAGTTTTAAAAATATTCAAGGACTGATGTAAGTTACTAGACCTCAGGTCATGAGTCTATTTTCAAACCCGAGTGTTGGTTTTGTAAACGGAATTGTTTAAATGTGTCAAAATGGTTTTACAAGTCAAAGGCGTAAAACTGTCCGGTTTTTACAACACGAAGATGTGTCGGGAAGAAGGTCTTAGGAGTAATATTTTTGAATGAAACTTAAACTGAGTCTTATTCATATAATAAGTGAGTTTGTGACCAAGTTTCTTCGAAATCGGACAAGTCTAGATAGGGTAGATTGGTGTGTACATTTGGAGTGTACATGCTGATTGGTATTTTGGACACGTAGTCCAATGCTCGTGTGGCGTGAGTTTGAGTATTCACTATTGGACATGGTGACTTATACAAGAGTTAAGTCATTATATAAATGACTTAGTTACTGGTCCAAGGGAAGTAAAATGATAGTTTGACTTGCGTTGGCTTGGCGTCTTAAGACGGTTCAATATCGAGAGTGCAAGTGTTTAAAAGAATAGTGTTGAATAAAAGGATATAGTAATAACACTTGTATTATTAAATTTTTCGGGATTGTCTTGGTTTTGTAATTTTGATTTTTATATTATTTAAGTATGATTTATACTTAAGTCGACTTTTAACAAACGCGCCTTATTTGGTAGGTTGCGGTTTTCGTGTTTAAACGGACATCACTAATCGTCGGCGATCGTCTCATTACCACTATTGGCTAAGGTGAGTCTATAGCCTCGCTTTTAACATGTTTACTTGTTTTATAAACCCGCGAGGGGGATAACATGCTTGTTTTATTAAAATAAAAGGGTACAACGATAAGTTGTGGAAACTCTACTTGGTGAAAAAGTATGGGTGCAACGAGAAGTTGTGGAAACCCTTATTATTGGAAAAGTAATTATTATAAATGAAGGGTACAACGAGCAGTTGTGGTAAACCCTCTTGTTTTAAAAATTGAACACAAGGAACTTAATCGTATGTTTAGATGAAAGTTATTACATAAGTTTGTTTAGCCTTAAAAGACCCATGAATCGTGAATTGTTAATCGAAGTAACGCTAATGCCATGGATAGATCTATCGGGGTGACGCCCAGTCCGGTCGCGATTAGCTCTCGCGTGGTGTTGTGATGCACTAGTAATGAAACATCGGATGCATTGTATAAGAGAAATATACGCACTTGGCTAGGTGTGTTGGGCTGAAATAATATATGTTAACGTTCAATGTCACGAGGCTTATGTAATGAAACCGATAATTATGTCCGTACAACATAATGGTATTTCGGTAAATTATTAACCATGGAAGGTTATTTTGAATACTTGTGTTCTCTTTATTTAAACTTAAACTCTATAGATTCACTCGGCAAATTTTGCTGACTTTTTAAGCATGTTTTATCTCAGGTCCATATAGAAGGCACTCGAGGAAGGCGGTTTCGTGAAGCTTGCATATTTGAAATGTTTGGCCCGCTTTTATAAATTATATCCATTCAAATAATTTTTACCAACTACTAGCTTTTGTAAACTTTTGAATCATCTGGGACCGTGTATGAAATTTTATCTTGATTAAATGAAATTGAATGGATGTTTAGTAAAACGTCTCGTTTTGAGCTGTTTTCTATGATTATGAGATTGAACCTTGATAGTAACACCCAATGACCCTTCCGCTGTTATGACTGAAATTGGGGGTGTTACACAAGGTTTTTCACAATTGAAGTAAGCTCCTTAATTTGATTAGTCACCTCATTATTACTAGTACTAGCACTTGCCATAGTAGCCCTAACACTCTTGGTTTGCACTTTAGCCTTGTTTTCAATTATGGCCCAAGCCTCGTTCATTGATTTCACAAGAATATTACCCCCCGCGACACTATTAAGTGAATCTTGGTCATTTAGAGTTAAACCATTGTAAAACGTATTAATTTGATGCACTTTAGTGAAACCGTGTTGAGGACATTTTCTCAAAAGTTCTTTAAATCGATCCCAAGACTCACTAAACGTTTCCCCATATTGTTGTTCAAAGGTAATGATCTCATTCCTTAAAGAAGTAGTCCGTGATGGTGGGAAAAAGTAGTTTATGAACTTAGTCTCTAAGTCGATACATGTGGTAATACTTTGGGGTGGTTCCTTATCAAGCCAAATCCGAGCTTGTTGATGGTTGAGTTTTTGTATACCCTTTAGGAAAAGAGCAACAAATAGGGTAAGTACGACGATTTAGGAAAACCGTGTATAAATGACCCCAAAATGAGTTCGTTCTCAAGGAGGCTAGTGTGTTATGTGTGTAATGACTTGGATTAGATTTGTTATTATATTGTTGAGAAAGAAAGATAGAAATGAGATTAGAAGAGAAAGACGGTTACGAAGACGGATTAAACTAAGTCGAAAAAGGTGTACACGTAAAACCGTAAAAAGTGCTAAAATTAAAATTTTATCCTAAAAATTCCTAAAAATTACCAAAAATCCACAATAATATTCTAAGAGTTTACAAAAAATCCAAACTTGCCAAAACCTTTTAATTAATTAGATAATGACTTTTTAATGCTAATTAAAGCCCTAAAAATCAAAATTAATTATTAAAAAGTCCCAAACAAGATTTTAAAGTTTGTAAACCTCAAAAATACCCTAATTAAGCTAAAAAGTATTTTTCAAAATTTTAATACCACTAAAAACTATTTTTAAATAATTAAAAACTACTAAAATCAATTAAAACTTAAATTAATTCTAGAAAATAATTAAAAGAGTCTAAAAATATTTGGAAAATTGAAAAATTCCTAATTAAGTGTTTAGAACCTAGGAAAAATATAAAAACTTAGAAAATCAGACTTTTAATTTTTAACAATAAAATAATATTAAAATATTATTAAAAATCCAAAAATCATAAAAAAATTCTAAAAACTTGCAAACTAGCTTAATTTAACCTAAATAATTCAGAAATGAAAGTGAAATTACCTAAATACCCTTAATGGGCCTAGAAAATGGGCTAAACCCAAAACAGTGCCTTATTGGGCCAAATTTGGGCCCAATAATAAAAAGTGTTCAAAATAAGCCCAAAAAGCACAGGTTGACTCAAAATTTGATTTTAAACAACTTTTTCCAAAGGCCCAAAAGCTGAAAGTGTGAAATAAGCTAGCTTATACCGAGCAGCTTATTCTTAATGGGCTTTTTGGCCCATTAAGCTACAAGCCAATGCCATAAGCTAAAATTTGACACACAAGCTTCTTTTGACCTAAATAAGACTTCTGAAAAAGAATTTTGAAATAAGCCCAAGGAATAAGCCTGAAAATGCAATAAGCAATCTACAGAAAACGACAAAATAGTCGTTTTTGAGTTCTAGGCCACCCCAAGTGCTGATTCAAGTTTCTATAGCTTCTAAATGACTTAATTAAGCAAAACCAACAAAGATTTTTCATATAAGCTGACTCAATAAGCTGGAAAAAGCAAATAAGCACTTATGTAAAAGTCAAATAAGTTGGTTTTCTAGTAAAAAGTCAAAGTCAAAGTCCAATAAGCTCCAGTCTACTCAATTGGGTCAAATAATGAAGACATATCACAAAAAATAGGTTGTTGCAAGTCTGGATAAGCTAGAATAGCTTATAGATAAGCTGAGTTCAAAATTACACTAGCAGGGGCTAGTTTTGGGTGTTGAGCAGTGGAAACTTTTTCAACTGCTTGACTTGTTTGACTTTTTGTCTTTAGTGACTTTTTTGGAGATTCAGATTACACAAAGGCACCCAAATGATCTTTGGATCAAAAGGAGTCAAGAACAATCAAAATATCACAATCACAAACACCCAATTGATACAGTTTAATCAATCAATCACCAGATATGATACATACATGAACACTTAAGCAGTTTAGCACTTATAAGCAGTTTTAGCACAAATCAGCCAGCCAAATTCAACCAAATGCATACACAAGCTATTATAAACTCCAATAAGCAAGTCTAAACAGGTTTCATGCAATGATTCAAAGAATTAAGCAAGATTCAAGCCAATGAATGTTACTGATGAACACTAACACATGCAGTTTTATACTTTGCTGATGTATTTGACACTTAAGCCAGATTCAACACCTCAAATCTTTCAAACAGGTTACAATAACTTTTTTTAAACCACTTTTAGCCCTAAGCATGCATACACACTAAGTGTTCCCAAAATCCTAGGTCAAAACAGGCAGTAACAAAGATTATATAGCAGATTGTTTGATTCAAGGTTTCAAACCCAAAAACTTGCAGCAAAACACTCTCAACCAAGCATATATCAGATATAGAACACAAACTCAAACTTTCCACAACACAATAACAAGTTACAATCACAAACAGATAGACCCAAACACCCCTTAATCTTTTCAAAATCAAATTTTTCATGTGCAAAGTGAGATTTAAGGCCACCCAAGCATCAATTAACACAATAACAAGTAAGAATAACATATTCAAGCAGATTTAAGCCACAAAATTCACTAGAACACAAGCCACATACAAATATCACCAAAAATCAGATTTTAAGCAGATTTTAAGATTGAGTATGCAAACCTCATGGATGTACATCCACACCCACGAATTTATGAGCTTATGTACTAGCAAGAACAAGTACAAGCTTCCAATAACACCCCTGCTAAGAATCAACAAGGTTAGAAGCACAAGTATAAAAATCAGAAACTTGAAAAATCTTGATTAATGCAACCTTTTTACCCCACACTTGATTATCCCCAAGTTATAAGCCTCACCAAACCTTAATCAACTCAATTAGGATGCTATGATCAGCCCTATAACCCAAGAATTCCAAGATAGAAACAAGAACTTAGCAAAATATCAAGAATATGAAGAAAATGTGCAAACTTTTGCACACATCTCTTTTGAAAACAGGTTTTTAACTTCAAAATCAGTAAACTAAGAACATAAACAAGCAATAATAAGATGTCACTTGGTCTTTCTTCAAAACACTTAACTCAAATTCATAAAACTGAAAAGGGATTTACAAGTGCTTGAACAAAGGAAAAACCAAAAGCAAACGTCTAAGTGAGACCTTATGGCTTCATATTTAGCCTTACATGTGAACTAAGAACAGCTGAAAACTCTAAACCCTAATGCTTGAAGTCCCAAAATTGCCCTTGTAGATTTTGAAAACCTTGGAGTCTTGTGAAGAATTCTTGGCTGTTTGTGGTGATAGTTGGCAAGCAAATGTGATCAAAGGGCTTGTATTATGCTTAGAAAGTAAGCACAATTGTGGGACGTTAGATTGTTGGTCCTACTGTCTGTCTTCTTCCTCACTTTTTAGCAGGGGAGGTCCCATGTGGACACGTGAGTGATGTGGCAAGTAATATTAAGGTTGGGATGTGTTTAGGGAATCATTAATCACGAATCTGGAGAAGATGGGGTTTTAATTGTAACACAATTAGGAAAACCCAATTATGTTCTTGAGATAATTAGTGCTATGTTTAATCCAGATTAGGGGTGATTAATTTTTAAAAATGTGTTAAGGCACCAAGGTTTGGTTAATAAATTAATCAGGATGAGTGGGATCTGATGTGGAGGCAGGGAGTGGTGTGATTTGTGGAAAAGATTGATGGGCTACGTGGCAGCCTTGGGTTGGTTAAGGTTACTAGGTTGTCTGGCCAGCTTTGAACCTCCATCTTTTAGCAACTTGTCATTTCCTTTCCAAACTTCTATCAACGCCAAAACTAGTTATAACAACTTTTGCAACTTTGCACTTTTGCCCCAAAAACTTTTGTAAAATGATTTCAGGGGTATTTCTTGCTATTTTTGAATTCTTCAAGGGCTGATTTGGCATTTTGATGATGGATAATGGTCTTGACTTGTATGTTGAGCATTTTGGAGGACTGAAATTGCCAAGTCTTGTTTGATGAGGGACCATTTTTGCCAAATGTTGAAAGTTGAGGGTCCTTTTTGTAATTTTGGGATTTTCAAAGGACCAAACTTGTAATTTCTTGTACTTTGAAGGACTTCATGATGTGTTTGACTTTGTGGAGGATATTGGTTGACA
This sequence comes from Glebionis coronaria, assembly GCA_025667525.1. Lineage (NCBI taxonomy): Eukaryota > Viridiplantae > Streptophyta > Magnoliopsida > Asterales > Asteraceae > Glebionis > Glebionis coronaria. The sequence continues at coordinate 972,670 of JANFOE010000365.1, read as the reverse complement.
ATTTAGCTTTGTTGAGGGGCTAAACTTGCCAATTCTTCAAAGTGGAGGGCCCTTTTTGTAATTTTGTCAAACTTTAGGGACCAATCTTGTAATTATAAAGATACAAGGGTATAAAGTGTCAATTCTTCCATATTGGAGGACCCTTCTTCATAAGTCTTCAAATCTTCAAGGGTTGATCTTGGGAAAGTCTTCATTAGGGCTTGGTTCATTGTGCGGCTTCGTTTCCCGTGTTCGTTTTTGCATGATTCTTGTGATCTTTTGTCATTTTCTCAATATCCGTACCTAAAATACACAAGCAACAAACACAAGCATATATATGGGTATTTTGATGATATTTAATGCTTTTTAACCCCTATTTGGAAGATGAGACTATGTATAAAAGCAGTCTCATCACTCCCCCATACTAAACCATTGCCGTGCCCTCACGCAATGCTAGAATAAAGTATCGTAGCATCTCCAAAATTCATTTTTATTCACTTTATTGAATGATAAGCTAGCTATACTAGTACTATTTCTACTACTACTTGTGTTTTAGACATAATGTATGATTTTCATCGCAAAATGGGACGTTTAGGTTCATAGAATAAGAACACGTGGATGCTTCGTTAGAAATAATTTCATCGTCCTCGATTTTCACCCCAATTCTATGTCAAGCGTGCAACGAGATCATTGTCATTATAAGTTAGTAATGCTAACACTACTCATATGCCCTAATCACGTACTTATCCTTCCATTATTCCTAAGTTGTATCTCTTATATTTTATATTGTCTTGAATGTTTCATGAGGATACATTGTTTGACTTATGCGATAATAGAGATTTAGGTCTAAAAATAGAGTCCTAACGGTGTAACCAACACCATCAAATCAATAACCCCTCCTAATAGACAACGATGTCAAAAAATTAAGTTGACAAGAAGAATCGATAAACACGGTTTTATAACGGTTTTGAACATGAGACTTATTACCAAGACTTTTATACGCCCCCTAACGGAAGGGCCTTATTATCTTTGGTTTACCTCCATCTTTTATTCAACTTCGCCATGAAGCTTTTATTATGACTTCGGTCTTGCCTTGCCTTTTATTATCCACCTCATCGGTAGTTTTATTAGCCAAAGACGTATATCCTCACGCTAAGGCGAATTTTGGATCTTTAAAGCTTCGAAGATTAAGGCTTGATTCACTTTCAATTTTGCATAGATTTTTCGGCCTTGTGGGGGTTCAAATTGTTTGCTAGATTTAGGTGAGCACTTGAAATCTTATTATTGGGTGAAGCTTTTGATTATTCGGGTGCCAATACTTCAAAACTGGGATGCTGGCGATACCTTAATGTCTTCCCAATTTAATTACACGGAAGCTACTAGAAAAGACTAGAAACCCAACAATCCCAACTAAACCGCTAAGTCAATATTTATTAAGCAAAAAATATTTACATGCGAAGGGAGAATAAGCAAACAACGAGAACACATGAGTTTTTGAAAGAATACGAGTACTCTACGTTTAGCATAGTAACTTATAATTAACCCTATCATTTATCGTCTTCATTTAAGAGACTTAGCCTAATGTGTAGTTAAGGAACCAAAGCTAAGTGCTCAACACGCACGGTCGAGTCAAAAATTACTCTTATTCTCTCCATCAGAAAACCTACATTCGTGTCTTTAAACACTTATAAAACATGAGAAAAATTTTAAAATTTGGCCATTTTTAGCCTTATTTTGCAACAAAACGATAAAAAAAAAAGATAAACTTTGGAAAGCGTGAAGGTTTAGCAAGGCAAGTATCTATTCACCCCCCCCATACTAAAGTTAAACATTGTCCTCAATGTTTCGAGTCTAGGGGTGCAAACACCCCCATACTAGAGACGTAGTCGAATGCCTAATCTAGCATGGAAAGGGTGTAACCAATAAATTAATAGCCGTTTATGAAGTGTGCTAATAACCTAAGGTTAGAACATCAAAAGGATATATCATGGATATTGAGAAAGTCTTCAAAGCAAACGATCGAGTGCTCCCATAAACGAACACGAGAGGCTCCAATCGTGAAGATCATGATCATCTAAAGTCCACAATTCACAAACAACCACGGAACAAAGGTTGGAAGGGCACAAATCCCCACACGTTAAATACATTAGAAAGCGATAATATATACATAGGATAAGCATGGGACTCCCCCACGAGGCTCCTTGTTTTTGATTACCGAGTCATGAGCTCGACTCGATCCCCTCAATAATAATTATCATTGGGGAAGATGACTTGGTCAAGGTAGTTCAAGGATGGAACTTCCCCACCAAAGTAGTGCTTCAACCTATGTCCATTCACCTTGAAGTTAAGACCATCTTCTTGAGCTAGATCGATGGTCCCATACGGAAACACTTGAGTCACGGTGAATGAACCGGACCAACGAGATTTCAACTTACCGGAAAAAATTTTCAAGCGAGAATTAAAAAGCAAAACTTGATCCCCAATGTTAAAAACACGGTTTTTAATTTTAGAATCATGCAACTTTTTAGTTTTTTCCTTATAAATTAATGAATTTTCATAAGCAATGTCTCTCAATTCATCTAATTCATTTAATTGCATTTTCCGGTGTTTTCCTGCGGTCTCCATGTCATTATTACAATGCTTTAGGGCCCAATAAGCCTTGTGTTCTAATTCGATAGGCAAATGACAATTCTTTCCGTACATAAGCTTATAGGGAGTGCACCCAATGGGTGTCTTATAAGCGGTCCTAAAGGCCCATAAAGCATCGTCCAACTTATCCGACCACAATTGTCGGTTTTCCCCAACGGACCTCTCCAAGATCCTCTTCAAAGCTCGGTTTGAAACCTCGACTTGCCCACTCGTTTGTGGGTGATAAGCCGTAGAAAGCCGATGTGTAACCCCATATTTCCTTAGGACCCTTTCGAATTGGTCGTTACAAAAATGGGTTCCACGATCGCTTATGATCGCACGAGGGGTTCAAAACCGAGAAAACAAGCTTTTCAAAAACTTGACTACCACACGAGCATCATTGGTGGGCAAGGCTTTGGCCTCCACCCACTTGGATAGGTAGTCAACCGCAACGAGAATGTACTTATTACCACGAGATGATGGGAACGACCCCATAAAGTCTATACCCCAAACGTCAAAGATCTCACACACTTGGCTGAGATTTTGTGGCATTTCATCTTTTTGTGAGGCTTTTCCTTGTCGTTGGCATGAATCACAAGACTTCACAAGATCTTGTGCATCTCGGTAAATAGTAGGCCAAAAGAAGCCGACATCAAACACCTTCTTAGCCGTGAGATTAGCACCGTGGTGACCATCCGTGGGTCCCTCATGGCAAGCTCTAAGAATATTAGAAGCTTCGGTTCCAAATACACAACGTCGGATGATTTGATCCGCACAAGTTCGAAACAAGTAAGGGTCGTTCCAAAAGTAGAACTTGACGGAAGAATTTTCGTTTTTCTTGAGTCGTCATACCCTTGATGATGAAGTTACCCGCATGGTAATTTGCAAAATCCGCAAACCACGGGGTGGAAGGATCAAGCTTAGAATTCACTAAACCAAGTGTCTCGAGCGGAAATGTTTCGGTGATTTCCTTGGGCTCGTAAACACTTTGGTGAGGATCTTCCAAACGAGAAAGATGATCAGCCGCTAGATTCTCGGCTCCTTTTTTGTCAACGATGGTGTGATCAAATTCTTGGAGGAGGAGAATCCAACGAAGTAATCTAGGCTTAGCATCTTCCTTTGCCATGAGATACTTGATAGCCGAATGGTCCGTATACACTATGCATTTAGCTAAGACGAGATAAGGTCGGAACTTCTCAAATGCATACACCACGGCAAGGAACTCCTTTTCCGTTGTAGTGTATTTTAGTTGAGCCTCGGTCATCGTCTTGCTAGCATAGTGAATAGGCAAGAAGTGCTTATCATGACGTTGCCCCAAAACGGCCCCAATAGCGTAATCACTAGCATCACACATGAGCTCAAAGGGGAGGTTCCAATTGGGAGCAACAAGAAGGGGAGCTTCGGTAAGTTTCCTCTTAAGGATTTCAAAGGCTCGTACACAATCTTCGTCAAAGACAAAACGTGCCTCTTTTTCAAGAAGATGTGTAATGGGTCGAGAAATCTTCGAAAAATCCTTGATGAATCGACGATGAAAGCCCGCGTGGCCTAGGAAACTCCTAACTCCCTTGACGGTTTTGGGATGAGGTAATTTGGCGATGACGTCTACATTAGCTTGATCTACCTCAATCCCCGCTTTCGAGACCTTGTGCCCTAAGACGATTCCACTCTTAACCATAAAATGACACTTTTCCCAATTGAGCACAAGGTTGGTTTCCTCACAACGTTTCAACATTCTCTCTAGATTCGACAAACACGAAGTGACCGAATTACCAAACACGGAAAATTCATCCATGAAGACTTCCATCGTCTTCTCGATCATATCATGAAAAATAGCCATCATGCACCTTTGAAAGGTTCCCGGTGCATTGCAAAGTCCGAATGGCATTCTACGATAGGCAAACGTTCCATATGGACACGTAAACGTAGTTTTTTCTTGATCACGAGGATCGATGGGAATTTGGGAGTAACCGGAAAAACCATCTAAAAAGCAATAAAAATCGTTTCCCGCAAGACGCTCCAACATTTGGTCCATGAAGGGAAGGGAAAATGGTCTTTTCGAGTGGCTTCATTCAACTTACGATAGTCAATGCACTCTCTCCATCCGGTCACGAGTCTAGCGGGAATCAACTCGTTGGCATCGTTTGGCACAACGGTCATCCCTCCCTTCTTAGGGACACAATGAATAGGACTCACCCAAGGGCTATCGGAAATAGGGTAAATCATTCCCGCGTCAAGGAGTTTAAGGACTTCCTTTTTGATGACGTCGTGAATTTTGGGGTTCACCCTTCTTTGACTTTGGATTGCGTGCTTGTAATCCTCCTCCATTAAGATTTTGTGGGTACAAAACTTGGGATTGATTCCCTTAATGTCGGATAACTTCCACGCAATTGCCCCTTTGTGATCCTTTAGAACATCGACAAGTGCGGTTTTTTCATCATTCGAAAGTTCCTTCGCAATAATAACCGGCAACTTGTCGTCCTCCTCCAAATAGACATATTCGAGATGAGGAGGTAAATCTTTCAACTCGAGAATAGCTGGTTCCTCAAGTGAAGATTTGGGCTCGATACTCATAACCTCCTCGGGTGGAGGAAATGGGAAATCGTTAAGAAAATCCTTGATAATCGAGAAGTCCTCATCGTTATCGAGGTCTTCGTTACAAGTACGTGGAACATTGAATTCTTCCAACGTAAAACCACCACCTTCAAATGGAGTGAAGGTTGGTGTCGATGTATCAAGAATTGGATCTAACATAGTGGGATTGCCACTAGTTTCTTCATCACCAAAACCTAGAACTTCTTATGAAAATTCCTCGCAAACCACGTCAATCATATCAACGAGGTTTATGGTTGCAACGGAATAAACATGAGAAATTTGAGAGTTTTGAGTTGCGTTTATAACAAGTTCCTCGTCGTTGAAACGTAAGGTGATCTTTCTAGCATGAACATCGATCAAAGCCATAGACGTATCTAAAAACGAACGACCTAAAATGAGAGGAACTTGAGGATCCGTGGGGATATCAAGAACGATAAAGTCTACGGGATAGTAGAACTTCCCCACTTTCACAAAAACATCTTCCGCCAAACCACATGCGGGAATCGTGGAATGGTCGGCCAACTCGATAGACATTAGTGAAGGAGTAAGATTAGGAAGATTGAGCGACTTGAAGATTGCAAGTGGCATCAAGTTAATGCTAGCACCAAGATCGGCCAAGGCGAAGCATTCCTCCATATCTTGGATTGCACAAGGGATCAAAAATTTACCGGGATCACCGACTTTTTGAGGTATGCGATTAAGATAAACCGATGAACAACTAGACAATTGGTGCAATTTCTCCTTGTTGTTCAACATACTCTTGAAGTTAGCGGCAAATCGAGGCATCATGACCAAAGCATCGGCGAAACTCACATTTAAGTGCAAATCACAAAACACTTTCATAAAAAGCTCAAATTGATAATTGTCGCGCTCTTGACGTTTCTCCTTCCTAAGTCTTGATGGATAGGGCAAAGGTGGTGTGGGTTGAGGCATAGTAGGCATAGCCTTTGGAATCTCGGGTTCTAATGATGGTAATGGGTCAACCGTAGGTGTGGCATGAGCGGTACTTCGTGGGATTGGGACATGCTCCTTTTGGACCACCACCTCGGGCTCTTCCTCAATTGCTTCCTCCGTAGGAGCAATTGGTTGAGGAGTCGGTTCCTTAAGTGTCTTACCACTACGTGTGGTAATCACTTTCATCTCACCCTTAGGGTTGGATACGGTGTTGCTAGGAAGACTACTCGAAGACGGTTTACACATTATTGCCTCAAACATAGACGAGATTTTATCTTTAAACACGGATTGCCTTTTCTCAGCTTTAATCATTTCTTGTTTAATCTCATGTTGCCCTTGTTCCATTTTTTGTTGGCTTTGTTGTAACCTAGTGACATTTCCTTCCATCTTGTTGGTGTGGATTTTAAGTTCATTAGCTAACTCATTTTTCAACTCTTTCTTCAAGTCGTTCTTAAACTCGGATCTTAGGCTAATGATTTCTCTTTGAATATTGTCAAACCTAGCATCATTCCCACTAGCGTATTCAACAAACTCACTTGGAAGATCTTTCTATGTTTGCAAACCCTTGTTGTTGTTTTGAAAATCATTTTGATTCTTGTTTGAAACTTGATTATTAGCCCCTTGATTCCCATAGTTTCCCTTGTTGTAATTGTTTTTGAAACCAACTTGATTGTTGCGATAGTTGTTGTTAGTATTTTGATTTGAACCAAAACCCGGTGGAGTCATTTGATGAGAGCGGGAAACTTGACCGTTTTGGTTGTAATTTCCCGTGGCCGCGAAGGCACTCGAAGTGTTACCACCGTTGGTAATGCACTCGGAGAAATCATGACCTCCACCACAATACATGCAAGAAACCTCAACCGCTTTAGCCGTAGCGGGAGCACTTTGTTCACCAACTTTAAACTCAATCAAAAGTCCTTTTAGCTTATCAAAAATCTTGTTTTCCAAGTTCGCCTCAATTTGGCAAGCATCGATGGTAGTAGACAAAGAAGGTGAAGCCAAAGACGAAGCCTTACGAACACTAGACGTGCTACGAGGACTATACACCTTAGATCTATTCTCAATTATCACCAAAGCTTCCTCAACCGTTTTACAAAAAAAATTACCACCCGCGGCGGCATTCAAATAATCCCTTTTATGATCATTAAGTCCATTGTAAAACGTGTCAATTTGATGCAAGTCGGAAAAACCGTGATGAGGACATTCATGTAACATTTCCTTAAACCTATTCCAAGCCGTTGAAAAACTTTCATTAAATTCTTGTGAAAACTTTGAAATCTCGTTTTTCAAGTGCGTAGTCTTAGAGGGCGGAAAAAATTGGTTCACAAACTTAGACACGATATCCTTCCACGTCAATATAGAATTGGGTGGCTCTTTCTCTAACCAAATTTTAGCGGGCCCCGCTAAGGAATACGGAAAAAGCATCATCTTAATCGAGTCATTCGAGACATCCTTAAATTTGCAAGTGGCGGTAAGACGATTGAATTGGCGGATATGGTTGTTTGGATTGTCCTTCTCATCACCGCGGAATTTGTTGTTTTGGATCATCGACAACAAACCCGTTTTCACCTCAAAATTCTCCGCAAGGATAGCGGGAATCACAATAGCCTCTCCATAACCCTCGGTGGGTGCTTGAAGTAACTCTATCATAGTTCGATTCGCCATGCTTGGTGCTTCTCTTACAATGGGTTCGTCAATAGGAGACTCCTCACTAGGAAGATTGGGAGTGGGAGTTTTGTTCTTTCGTTTACGTGCACGTCTCGCTTGATTACGAGTTAGCATAAATGTCACGTATAACGAGGGGACGAGCAAAGAAGATTCTTTTTGGTGTTTTGTATTTTTCAATTTTTTGTGGTTTTTGATTGTATTAACCTTTTTGGAATTTGGTGAATGTATTAAGTAGACACAAATCTACAAATATCCTCCTTAATCAAATCTCTTGATTAAAGAAGCCTCAAGGAATGAAAACGATCACGTGAAGTGAACGCCTTCGATGACTTTAGAACGTTGGTGGAACACCAAAACGTTCAAGAGGGTTTAATCAATGGAAACCAAGAAAATATATATGATACTTAGTAATACTTTGGGCGGCAAAACCCTCGATTAGCTCTGAAAATCAAATACTCACAAGCAAGCGGGGAAACGAGGCGGCGCGAAGCACTTAAGAGCCTTTTTCCTTAGGATATATTTTATAATATCCGCCTTATACCCACCTTATAGTTTGTATTTTTCAAGATTGAGCTTCACGAAAGTATTTATCTATTTTTGCCTTTTTCTTTGGTTTGAGATTCGAATACAATGATTGGGTAATGACCTCCCAAGTCAAGGTTGTGATTTCTCACGTATTTGGAGTACTTGTGAATTTATTGTTCTACGTATATACTATAGTAATAGTATTCACACAAAAACCAAAAACCGATAATACGTATTAGTAGAGTGCTACTAATACAAATACTATTTATGGTTAGTATATAAAAACAACAATTCCAATCAAAACAAAACACGCCTCCCCGTCAGCGGCGCCAAAATGATGGTTGAGTTTTTGCATACCCTTTAGGAAAAGAGCAACAAATAGGGTAAGTACGACGATTTAGGAAAACCGTGTATTAATGACCCTAAAATGAGTTCGTTCTCAAGGAGGCTAGTGTGTTATGTGTGTAATGACTTGTATTAGATTTGTGATTATATTGTTGAGAAAGAAAGATAGAAATGAGATTAGAAGAGAAAGACGGTTACGAAGACGGATTAAACTAAGTCGAAAAAGGTGTACACGTAAAACCGTAAAAAGTGCTAAAATTAAAATTTTACCCTAAAAATTCCTAAAAATTACCAAAACTCCACAATAATATTCTAAGAGTTTACAAAAAATCCAAACTTGCCAAAACCTTTTAATTAATTAGATAATGACTTTTTAATGCTAATTAAAGCCCTAAAAATCAAAATTAATTATTAAAAAGTCCCAAACAAGATTTTAAAGTTTGTAAACCTCAAAAATACCCTAATTAAGCTAAAAAGTATTTTTCAAAATTTTAAAACCACTAAAAACTATTTTTAAACAATTAAAAACTACTAAAATCAATTAAAACTTAAATAAATTCTAGAAAATAATTAAAAGACTCTAAAAATATTTGGAAAATTGCAAAATTCCTAATTAAGTGTTTAGAACCTAGGAAAAATATAAAAACTTAGAAAATCAGACTTTTAATTTTTAACAATAAAATAATATTAAAATATTATTAAAAATCCAAAAATCATAAAAAAATTCTAAAAACTTGCAAACTAGCTTAATTTAACCTAAATAATTCAGAAATGAAAGTGAAATTACCTAAATACCCTTAATGGGCCTAGAAAATGGGCTAAACCAAAACAGTGCCTTATTGGGCCAAATTTGGGCCCAATAATAAAAAGTGTTCAAAATAAGCCCCAAAAGCACAGGTTGACTCAAAATTTGATTTTAAACAACTTTTTCCAAAGTCCCAAAAGCTGAAAGTGTGAAATAAGCTAGCTTATACCAAGCAACTTATTCTTAATGGGCTTTTTGGCCCATTAAGCTATAAGCCAATGCCATAAGCTAAAATTTGACACACAAGCTTCTTTTGACCTAAATAAGACTTCTGCAAAAAGAAATTTGAAATAAGCCCAAGGAATAAGCCTGAAAATGCAATAAGCAATCTACATAAAACGACAAAATAGTCGTTTTTGAGTTCTAGGCCACCCCAAGTGCTGATTCAAGTTTCTATAGCTTCTAAATGACTTATTTAAGCAAAATCAACAAAGAGTTTTCAAATAAGCTGACTCAATAAGCTGGAAAAAGCAAATAAGCACTTATGTAAAAGTCAAATAAGTTGGTTTTCTAGTAAAAAGTCAAAGTCAAAGTCCAATAAGCTCCAGTCTACTCAATTGGGTCAAATAATGAAGACCTATCACAAAAAATAGGTTGTTGCAAGTCTTGATAAGCTAGAATAGCTTATAGATAAGCTGAGTTCAAAATTACACTAGCAGGGGCTAGTTTTGGGTGTTGAGCAGTGGAAACTTTTTCCACTGCTTGACTTGTTTGACTTTTTGTCTTTAGTGACTTTTTTGGAGATTCAGATTACACAAAGGCACCCAAATGATCTTTGGACCAAAAGGAGTCAAGAACAATCAAAATATCACAATCACAAACACCCAATTGATACAGTTTAATCAATCAATCACCAGATATGACACATACATGAACACTTAAGCAGTTTAGCACTTATAAGCAGTTTTAGCACAAATCAGCCAGCCAAATTCAACCAAATGCATACACAAGCTATTATAAACTCCATAAGCAAGTCTAATCAGGTTTCATGCAATGATTCAAAGAATTAAGCAAGATTCAAGCCAATGAATGTTACTGATGAACACTAACACATGCAGTTTTATACTTTGCTGATGTATTTGACACTTAAGCCAGATTCAACACCTCAAATCTTTCAAACAGGTTACAATAACTTTGTTTAAACCACTTTTAGCCCTAAGCATGCATACACACTAAATGTTCCCAAAATCCTAGGTCAAAACAGGCAGTAACAAAGATTATATAGCAGATTGTTTGATTCAAGGCTTCAAACCCAAAAACTTGCAGCAAAACACTCTCAACCAAGCATATATCAGATATAGAACACAAACTCAAACTTTCCACAACACAATAACAAGTTACAATCACAAACAGATAGACCCAAACACCCCTTAATCTTTTCAATCAAATTTTTCAAAGGCAAAGTGAGATTTAAGGCCACCCAAGCATCAATTAACACAATAACAAGTAAGATTAACAGATTCAAGCAGATTTAAGCCACAAAATTCACAAGAACACAAGCCACATACAAATATTACCAAAAATCAGATTTTAAGCAGATTTTAGGATTGAGTATGCAAACCTCATGGATGTACATCCACACCCACGAATTTATGAGCTTATGTACTAGCAAGAACAAGTACAAGCTTCCAATAACACCCCTGCTAAGAATCAACAAGGTTAGAAGCACAAGTATAAAAATCAGAAACTTGAAAAATCTTGATTAATGCAACCTTGTTACCCCAAACTTGATTATCCCCAAGTTATAAGCCACACCACACCTTAATCAACTCAATTAGGATGCTATGATCAGCCCTATAACCCAATAATTCCAAGATAGAAACAAGAACTTAGCAAAATATCAAGAATATGAAGAAAATGTGCAAACTTTTGCACACTCCTCTTTTGAAAACAGGATTTTAACTTCAAAATCAGTAAAATAAGAACATAAACAAGCAATAATAAGATGGCACTTGGTCTTTCTTCAAAACACTTAACTCAAATTCATCAAAACTGAAAAGGGATTTACAAGTGCTTGAACAAAGGAAAAACCAAAAGCAAACGTCTAAGTGAGACCTTATGGCTTTATATATAGCCTTACATGTGAACTAAGAACAGCTGAAAACTCTAAACCCTAATGCTTGAAGTCCCAAAATTGCCCTTGTAGATTTTGAAAACCTTGGAGTCTTGTGAAGAATTCATGGCTGTTTGTGGTGATAGCTGGCAAGCAAATGTGATCAAAGGGCTTGTATTATGCTTAGAAAGTAAGCACAATTGTGGGACGTTGGATTGTTGGTCCTACTGTTTGTCTTCTTCCTCACTTTGTAGCAGGGGAGGTCCCATGTGGACACGTGAGTGATGTGGCAAGTAATATTAAGGTTGGGATGTGTTTAGGGAATCATTAATCACTAATCTGGAGAAGATGGGGTTTTAATTATAACACAATTAGGAAAACCCAATTATGTTCTTGAGATAAATAGTGCTATGTTTAATCCAGATTAGGGGTGATTAATTTTTAAAAATATGTTAAGGCGCCAAGGTTTGTTTAATAAATTAATCAGGATGAGTGGGATCTGATGTGGAGGCAGGGAGTGGTGTGATTGGTGGAAAAGATTGAGTGGGCTATGTGGCAGCCTTGGGTTGGTTAAGGTTACTATGTTGTCTGGCCAGCTTTGGACCTCCATCTTTTAGCAACTTTTCATTTCCTTTCCAAACTTCTATCAACGCCAAAACTAGTTATAACAACTTTTGCAACTTTGCACTTTTGCCCCAAAAACTTTTGTAAAATGATTTCAGGGGTATTTCTTGCAATTTTTGAATTCTTCAAGGGCTGATTTGGCATTTTGATGATGGATAATGGTCTTGACTTGTATGTTGAGCATTTTGGAGGACTGAAATTGCCAAGTCTGGTTTGATGAGGGACCATTTTTGCCAAATGTTGAAAGTTGAGGGTCCTTTTTGTAATTTTGGGATTTTCAAAGGACCAAACTTGTAATTTCTTGTACTTTGAAGGACTTCATGATGTGTTTGACTTTGTGGAGGATATTGGTTGACAATTTAGCTTTGTTGAAGGGCTAAACTTTAGGGACCAATCTTGTAATTATAAAGATACAAGGGTATAAAGTGTCAATTCTTCCATATTGTAGGACCCTTCTTCATAAGTCTTCAAATGTTCAAGGGTTGATCTTGGGAAAGTCTTCATTAGGTCTTGGTTCATTGTGCGGCTTCGTTTCCCGTGTTCGTTTTTGCATGATTCTTGTGATCTTTTGTCATTTTCTCAATATCCGTACCTAAAATACACAAGCAACAAACACAAGCATATATATGGGTATTTTGATGATATTTAATGCTTTTTAACCCCTATTTGGAAGATGAGACTATGTATAAAAGCAGTCTCATCACTTGTCCCTCGAGGGAAAAAGGAAAGAGTTGTAGGCGAACGACCTCTTGTGGCACCCGATTGTATTTGACGGTATTAGCTAATTGGATGAAACGTTTGATATGAGCGTGTGGGTCATCATTAGTATGGCCTAAAAATGGTGTAGCGGAAACTATTTGAATAAAACCCGATTTAAGTTCAAAATGATTAGCTCCAATATTCGGCACCACAATCGCGTCATCGTTTCCTTCAACGTGAGATTGTAGAATCTCAATCATTGGTCGATTATTCGTTGCCATCGTTATGTCGAAAGCTCAATTCTCGGGATCGGCTTGAATGACGGACTTTTTGTTTTTCTTCTTCTTTTTATTTTTGGAAGAATTGGAAGAGTTTGGTACACCACTCGGTATGTATGTACGCGCGCGAGTGCGCATACAATTAAAACTTTGGAATGAGGTAGGTGACCTCGGTCGACTTGGAGAGGAAAAGGATTTTCCCTCTCGAGGATCAATATGAAAAAGCTACAAAAATATATACTTAAGTACTACTTGAGTTGGCAAACCAATAGTCGGTCGTCCCTCTCAATATACGCACAAGCAAGCGGGGAAACAAGGTGGCACAAAGCACTTAAAAACCTTTTTCCTTAGACGGCCTTTTATAGCGCGTCGCCTTATACCCACCTTATAGTTTGTATATTTTGAGTTTTCAAACGTCTTACTAGTATTTATCTATTTTGCCCTTTTTTCTTGTTATGGATGCGACTACAATAGTTAGGTGATGAAATCCCAACTAAGGCTTATTTGAAAAGTAGGTAAATTATTGTGCTACGTAATATACTATAGTAAAAGAAAAATCTTTTTGTATTTTTTTTAAAGAAAAATATATATTCACAATAAAAACGAAAGAAATCGAACTAAAAATTTAACACTAATACGTAATATTTTTTGTGTAATACTTATAGGAAAAAGTATTACTTTTGGATTATTTAATTTTTTTTTGGTGCAATTCTTAGGGAAGAAGTTGCTTTTGTGATTTTTTAATTTTTTTGTATTTTTAAGTTTTTGATTTTTTTTGTATTTTTGATTTTTTGTGCAAGAAAATTAACGTTCAAAGCGAACGGATCCCAAAATCCAAACGTTTTCACGAAAAATCGTCAATCGTACGAACGAAGCGGCAGCGGCGCCATTTGAAATTAGGGTTTTGTAATCCTATATTTAACAATTAAGTTCGTTTTTCCTCGACTCGACTCGAATTTGATATCCGGTTTAACGTAAAACTAATTTGTTTTTGGTAACTATATTTTTTATAATTTTTAGACTAAAACTATTTAATATTAAAAACTATTAAAGCAATTTAAATAAAACTTAAATCTAATATTGCAATTAATTTAATTTTAAACTAATGACTTTTTAAAAAAAAACTTTAAAGGGTTCTAATTTTAAAACTAATTAACTAATTCAAAAATCTATTTAAGACTAAATTAAAATTTTAAAAGTAAATAAAATATTTTTTTTAACTTTTTATATTTTTCAAAATAAACTGGATTAAAGAAAATTAAAATAAAACAAAACTTTTATATAAATCTAATTAAACCCAAAATTGATTTAAACTAATTTAATTTAAAACTGTTAAATTGAATTTTCCTATATTAATAAAACAAGAAATAAACAAACACAAGAAGACGTGTAGAGCAGATGGTTAAGTCGAAAGGGTCCTGGATAGGAGGTCCAGGGTTCGATTCCCTGAAGGGAATATATTTTATGCTAAATAATGTTTTTGTGATTTTTACTTTTTGGACAGAAAACTCTTAGGCCAAGTGTGCCTAAGAGTGTAAGCAACACAATAATACAAAAAGAACAGAACGCATAAGCTAGATAAGTACTGATAGGTGTGTAAACACCCATCCTTTTTACCACTTAATTACGATAATAACCGAGCCAAAACGTGTATTTTATGTCATTTATGTCGGAATTATGCGTGGTTTGTGTTTTTGTTGTGATTTAGGATGAAAAGGTGAAAAGTGGAGAAAACACGGGCATTCACAGGCTTTTATCAAAGAAAAAGACGAAAGACGAAGTCGAGAAGTCAAGAGTGAAAAAAGAACGGAAGTCCAAGACCAATTCTGAAGATTTATCAAAGAAAAAGTCAAAAGACGGAAATTTACTTAAAGCCGAAGAACTCAAGTCTAATTTATTGAAGAATTAAAAGACGGGTTCAAAGAAATCCCGAGCCAAAAGTCATTAAAGTCCAAGATTAAAGAAGATTAAAGGCTTAAGGACCTAATGGTGCAATTAAGAGAAAATGAAGGAGGGGAGGAAGCTTCCTAAGCACTCCTTAATCCTCCCCTATATATAGATTAGGATCTTAATCATTTGTTTTTGTTGGATAGTTTGACACACTATTTCTTTCACTTTTAATTACCTTGCAATTTAATTACCTTGTAATTTACCTTATTGTCAAATTTAATTACATGTCTTGCACCTTAAATACCTTTAAATTCGAGTAAGTTTTTCTTTTAATTCTTGTCAATCTTTACTTTTTCTTGTTAGTCTCTTATGTACCTTTCTTTATTTGATCTTAATATTCATGCTTTATTGTTTATGTTCATGTTCTTGATTTTTATTGATTTATTAAAGTGGGTTTTGATTATTTTGGTTAGATTTGTTAGTTTGATTGTTTTGGATTGTTTGATTATCATTAATAGATGTTTTGTGATTAGTTTGATTTAATCTTGTGGTTGATTTTGTTTAGTTTTTATTAGATTCATGTATATCTTGCTCTCCTTGTTCTTCGCTGTGTTTGTTACTGTATTCCCAGGAAAAGTTCCGGATCAAGCAGGTTATTCCGTGTGAAGGATTTCAAAAGTCGTTCATCCGGAATATTAGACATTCCGGATCAATAGTGCTCATTCGGAATAATTTATTATTCCGGATCAAGCATTTCATCCGGAATATCCAAACATTCCGGATCAACCTTTTATTCCGGATCAACAGAATATTCCGGATCAAGGGAATATTCCGGATCAACCTCTCATTCCGAATCAAATAATATTCCGGATCAAGCAAGTTCATCCGGAATAATTTATTATTCCGGATCAAGGAGTTTATTCGGAATATTAAGACATTCCGGATCAAGGGTTTTATTCGGAATAATATTCCGGATCCAGAGATATTCCGAACGAAGGCAACATTCCAGATCAAGATAATTATTCTGAATCAAGACTTTATTCCGGATAAGTGACATATTCCGGATAAAGGATTTATTCTGGATCAAGGATTTTGGTGAATATTCCGAGTGAAGAAAAACATTCCGAACGAAGGTGACATTCCGGATGAATGTTTATTCTGCATGAGGGTATTATTCCGGATGAGCTATTTTTCGGGTTCTTTTAGTTACTGTTTTTAAGTTTCTATTTTTATTTTTCAAGCTTTATTTTTCCCGCCTTTTTCTTTAGTTGCACTTTAAGTTTATTTGCCTTAGATTTATTTTAGCCTTACCTTAGTTTAAGTTTTAGTTGCGTTTTAAGTTTGCCTTAGATAGATTTAAGTTTGCGTCATTTACTTTTAGTGCCTTTTAATTTCCGTCACGCTTTTGAATACTTGCACCTTTACTTTAAATTAGAATTAGAGTTAATTTACCTGCCCTTTACTTTAATTGTTTTGCACTTTTTAATTACTACAACGACACAACTATTTGTTTCACCAAAGAATGACTGAGTCGCACACTTAAACCAGTTTTCAATTCGAAGAGACTGTGACGATAACTTTTTACATAAAAAATCTCTTGTATCAAAATGGCGCCGCTGCCGGCTCTTTTCGTAAAGATTAACGGTTTTTTTTGTGAGAGACGCGTTGCTTTTTGGGATCCGTTCACTTGTGGGCGTTACTTTTCTTGCTTAAAAATTTCAAAAATCCAAAAAAATTAAAAATTGTTAAAAATCCATAAAAATTAAAAATTTCAAAAATCCAAAAAGATTTTATTTTTATTGTGTATATATATTCTCTTTGTGTTTGGTATTGTTTTCTTTTGCCTTTGTAGGTGTATGCGTACTAGATCTTCTAATTATCAAGAGCCCGAGACTCGAGAAGATTTAAATATGGCAGGTGTTAACAACAATAATAATCTACCGCACCTCAATAATAACAACAACAATGTTCTTCCACAGCCCGATCTTCGGACAATGGAGGAGCTTTGTCGACCTACCATGTTTGGACGAGGAGGACCGATTGCGCCGATGCAAATTACGGCTCCTGAGTTTTCGTTGAAGCACCACATGATTCAACAATTGCAAACAAATCCTTTTAGAGGAATGCCTGATGATGATGCTAACAAACACCTCGACAAGTTCATTACAATCACCCAAAGCATGAAGTTGCCCGGTGCCACAATGGATGTTCTTCGCCTACAACTCTTTCCACATACTTTATCACACCACGCCGAGAAATTGTTTGATCGTCTCCCGAAGAATTCAATTCACACTTGGGATGACATGACTCAACGCTTTTTGTCGCGCTACTTTCCACCATCCATGGTCACGAGCCTTCGCAATCAAATCAGCGGTTTCATGCAAGAACCCGATGAATCTCTTTTTGATGCTTAGGAAAGATATAATGTTTTGATCGATCGTTGTCCAAACCACAACATGCTCCCTGTAACCTTAATTGATACTTTCTACAACGGTTTGACTTTTCGTGATCGTGATACGATTAATGCAGCCGCTGGTGGCACATTTATGAAAAGGAGACCCGAGGAGTGTAGAGAGCTTATTGAAAACATGACTACTCACCACAAAAACTGGGATTCCTCCGCTTCTTCAAGGAACAACCAGAGAGTCAATGTTTCTTCTACTTCAGCAAGCCCCGACATGACCGAATTCACCCGCATGATGACTGAAATGAACAAAAGTATTTTGCTTCTCGCTACAAACCAACAACAACAACAAGTTAAAGCGGTTGCCAATCCTTGTGAAACATGCGGCGGTCCACACTCATACACCGATTGTCCTTCGACTCAAGGAAATCCGAAAAATGTGTATGCAGCTTATGGTAATTATTCACCGGAAAATTACCAAGCTCGACCTCAAGGGAATCGAAATTTGCTGAGTTACCGATCAAACAACTATCTTTCACCCGGTTTTTCTCCTCAAAACCAAAACCCCGCCAACAACTACAATAGAAGCAACCAAATCCCACCAAAAGCTTCTAATCCTTAGCACCCACCCACTCAACAAGCCCCACCCATTACCCCCGATGTTGAAGCTATCATGAGAACCCAAGGAGAGCAAATCAAGAATCCGCAGAGCCAAATTATCAATCTGAAAGGAGATATCACCAAGCAAGGAAATGACATTAGATCCGAGCTTCGAGATAATCTTCAATCCTCCTTCAGCACTCAAAGGAATGATATAAAGAATATGCTTGCTAGTTTCTTGCCCACAGCTCAACCTTCTACTTCGAGTTCTCTACCTTCAAACACCGTCACCAATCCGCGAGCGAATGTGAGTGCTATTACTACCCATAGTGGAGTTACCATAGTAGGACCACCTATCCCACCACCATCATTTACACCTCCTCCACCACCATTTATCCCTACTCCTCCTACACCTAGTATTAGTGCACCATTACCGTCTCCGCCTCGTCGTGATGAAGCACCCACCAAGAATCCTCCACCAACCCCACCTTCAACATCTCAACCTTTACCTACACCTACACCTTCACCACCCAAACCCAATATCCCATATCCCTCTTGTTTAGGCAATACCAAAATGCTAAACAAGGATGACTCTTAAGTGTCGAGCTATGTGAAGATGCTCTCTCAAATGAACATCAACATTAGCCTTGTTGAAGCACTTGTCCACATGCCGAAATTTGTGAAAGCATTCAAGGAATTGCTGAACAAGAAAGAGAAGTTGATTGAGCTCGCCAACACACGCTTAAATGAAAATTGCTCGGCAGTTATTCTTAAAGAAATTCCGAAAAAACTTGGAGATCCCGGTCGTTTTGTGTTGCCGTGCATTTTCAACAAAACTGAAGAATTTACTGCCCTAGCTGATCTCGGGGCTAGTATTAATCTTATGCATTTGAGTGTTTGGAAAACACTATCATTACCTGACCTTACTCCAACAAAGATGACTCTTGAGCTTGCAAATCACACTCTCTCTTACCCCGTTGGTATTGTCGAAGACGTGTTCATTAAAGTTGGCACATTTACTTTCCCGGTCGATTTTGTCGTTGTGATTATGAAATGGACCCTCGTATTCCTTTAATACTTGGTCAGCCATTCTTGAGAACCGGACGAGCTCTAGTTGATGTTGCCGAAGGTGAGTTAATCTTAAGAGTCGGGGATGATGCACATGTTTTTAAAATGGGGAAGCTTACAAGCAAATCCTTTGGACGAGAATCTGCGAATATGATTAATGTGCTCGATGATTTTGTCATCTACAACAATCCTCTATTCGAGTCTTGTATTGATAATCCACTTTTTCAAGAGGATGTGGATGATTCTCTATCCAATTTGGAACCTTCACCCATTTATGATTCTCCACCGATCTTCGATGCTTATGATGATGATTCTAGCTCAGATTCGGGTGATTATGATGACCTTACCTCCGAGTATCCCGACATGCCCATTTATGATGATTTGATGAGGCCGATACTCTTTCGAGTGATTCTTCACATGATGAAGATCCTCCGCCATCACTAAATCCTACTTTGGATGATTACTCATTTGAGGAAGACTTCTCTACATTTCTCAATACTTACTTCCCTCATGAGAGTGATGCTCCTCCTTTAGATTTTGAAGATTATCGTCTTGATCCTACTTTAGATTTGAAGAAAATTCTTTCAAAGGAGAAGCAACCGGTCGACACCGACATTCGCAGCACATATGATTTAACACATCTTTGTCCACCTTCTGAGGACGAGGTTGTGCATCTTCTTCGTGGATCTTCTTCACATTCTGTTGAGCCTGAGTGCTATTTTCCCTTAAAGGAAAAGGTGTTCGACCCCGGTATCGATATTCTTCAGCCATCTCAGTATCCGTCTGATGAAATAAAATAAAATATCTTTGGAACTCATGGAAATCTGCTTGCACCACTTCACCCTTGCTTCCACCGTGCTCCATCTTTTCTTAAGGGAACCTTGCCTATTCTTCTTTGGCTTGCCTTGTTCGCCTTAAGCTTGTGCTATTTGATGGACGAAAACTATGTCTTTGATCCCGGTGGATATGTTTCATGCTTCTTCCTATGCTAATCAAGGTCGAGTCAGGCTCACGACTCGGTTAACAAAAATGAAGCGCTTCTTGGGAGGCAACCCATGTTTCTATCTTTTAGCTTTCTTTATCCTAAGTGTAGGGGAGACCCGTTGGTGTTTGCTCTCTCCTCTCTTCTAATCAGGGATTCGAGCGCTCAATGATCGACTCTTGATGATTCTTGACGACCCGTGATTCCGTGTTCCCTTCTTCCCGGTTCTATCCTAAACTCTTTTCAATTCACTATTTTATATTTTCTCAATATTAAAATAGGAATCTCTTTAGTTTTCTTTTCCTTAGCAAGATTTAAACAACGTGCACAATTTCCTAAGTGCAGGGGAGTTTACTCCCACATGCTTAAACATTAAGGACAATGTTTATATTAAGTGTAGGGGGACTTCTATCGAAGTTAAGTGGTCTTTTCCTTGTATTTGTCCTCATTTTAACCGGAAAATCAATTTTTAGACATTTTTCGAAAATTTTGATCTATTTTGGCCTATTAGTTTTTCCCTTTGTATAGTTATTTTCTTTCCTTATTAGAATAAATTTTTAATAAAGTGGTTTTAATTTTCAAACGTTGTGAATCTTTTGACTCAACCCGAGTTTACTTATCTAAGTTACTTTAGCTAGTATCCTTACCGTGTTTAAGTCAAGTTTTGCTAGGATTTTATATAGGGAGCTATAAAACGCGAAAGTCTTAACTCTCACGGGTTAAGAACAAGAACTTTTCGCAAGTTCCTATAATTGATCCTAGAGAGTCGTTTATCAAGGGAACTTTAAAATGCGATTTCTAAACTTGAAAAAGTCTAAGAGTTTGCAAGATCCTATAGGCGACTCGAAAACCCAAAACTTTGATTTAATAGGCTAAGCATCCACGAGTCTCATTACTTGAGATTTTAAACTGTGGAGAACGAGAGATGATAGAGCCAATTATAAGTTTGGTATTCTTTTGGGAATTTATGTGAGTTAATTATAAGCCTATTCTCCCATCGCTTGCTAATAAATTTATCTGCAATAAATAAGGTTGTACGATTTGAAAAGTTACTTAGCTTCTAGCCCAAGATCGTTTAAAATTTGCTCGGTATGGATTAGAGTTCATAGCCAAGGCATAACTTATTGAAGCGGGATGCGAAGATTGGCGAGTCCAAAAAGGTCCTAACAAGACATGAGGGCTACATTTTGTTGCTAAAGATCCAAAGTGATGTGAAGAATCATTTATCAAAAATCAATATGAAGGATCGAGACACACGACGAAAAGCAAAAACTCCCCAAAAGATCATGGAGAAGTCTATCCAAAAAGGCCATAACAAGGTATGTGGATAAATAGATCCAAGTCCAAAAAGGAGGCGGATCGTTGTATATCAAAATCCAAAATAAAGATTGGAGAAAAATGAAGAAGTCGTGGTCCAAGTATGAATCTCTCAAAACTTCAAGTGAAGAAATTCCTATAATGAAGAGAAGACCATTATTTCATGAACGTCTCTCGAATATATTAAGTATGAAGTCGCTGCCAAATATCGGTCCGAGAAAGGTCTCAAATCGCGAAGCGAGTTATGCCAAGATATGAACTTTATGAGGTCCCGAGAAGCAGTTTTAAAAGATTTTGTCCTTTAGCTAACTATTGATTAAATCGTTCACTTTATTTTCGGCCTAATAAACTATCGAAATAAGTCAAACAATGCATCCTCGTGATCATTCAAGACAACAATAAAATATAAGAGATACACCTAGGAATAAGGGAGTCTAAGTGAATAATTGGCCCACATGAGTTCGTGTTAGTTTGCTAACTTATAATAACAATGATCTCGTTTTTAAGCTTGGTTTGGATAAAGTGAAAACTTGAGGATGATGATTATTCATGACATTTCCAAAACCCAAGGTATGCTTATGATTTCTTTACTTTTAATGTTTATAATTTTCTATCTCTTTAATAAAGGCCAATGTGGATTGATTATGATGAAAAATGTGAACGTGCTTTGTAACTAATGCATTGTATGAGGACATTGCAATGGTCAAGTGTAGGGGATTTGATAGGTGTGTAAACACCCATCCTTTTTACCACTTAATTACGATAATAACCGAGCCAAAACGCGTATTTTATGTCATTTATGTCAGAATTATGCATAGTTTGTGTTTTTGTTGTGATTTAGGACGAAAAGGTGAAAAGTGGAGAAAACACGGGCATTCACGGGCTTTTATCAAAGAAAAAGACGAAAGACGAAGTCGAGAAGCCAAGAGTGCAAAAAGAACGGAAGTCCAAGACCAATTCTGAAGATTTATCGAAGAAAAAGTCAAAAGACGGAAGTTTACTTAAAGCCGAAGAACTCAAGTCTAATTTATTGAAGAATTAAAAGACGAGTTTAAAGAAATCCCGAGCCAAAAGTCATTAAAGTCCAAGATTAAAGAAGATTAAAGGCTTAAGGACCTAATGGTGCAATTAAGAGAAAATGAAGGAGGGGAGGAAGCTTCCTAAGCACTCCTTAATCCTCCCCTATATATAGATTAGGATCTTAATCATTTGTTTTTGTTGGATAGTTTGACACACTATTTCTTCCACTTTTAATTACCTTGCAATTTAATTACCTTGTCATTTACCTTATTGTCAAATTTAATTACATGTCTTGCACCTTAAATACCTTTAAATTCGAGTAAGTTTTTCTTTTAATTCTTGTCAATCTTTACTTTTTCTTGTTAGTCTCTTATCTACCTTTCTTTATTTGATCTTAATATTCATGCTTTATTGTTTATGTTCATGTTCTTGATTTTTATTGATTTATTAAAGTGGGTTTTGATTATTTTGGTTAGATTTGTTAGTTTGATTGTTTTGGATTGTTTGATTATCATTAGTAGATGTTTTGTGATTAGTTTGATTTAATCTTGTGGTTGATTTTGTTTAGTTTTTATTAGATTCATGTATATCTTGCTCTCCTTGTTCTTCGCTGTGTTTGTTACTGTATTCCCAGGAAAAGTTCCGGATCAAGCAGGTTATTCCGTGTGAAGGATTTCAAAAGTCGTTCATCCGGAATATTAGACATTCCGGATCAATAGTGCTCATTCGGAATAATTTATTATTCCGGATCAAGCATTTCATCCGGAATATCCAAACATTCCGGATCAACCTTTTATTCCGGATCAACAGAATATTCCGGATCAAGGGAATATTCCGGATCAACCTCTCATTCCGAATCAAATAATATTCCGGATCAAGCAAGTTCATCCGGAATAATTTATTATTCCGGATCAAGGAGTTTATTCGGAATATTAAGACATTCCGGATCAAGGGTTTTATTCGGAATAATATTCCGGATCCAGAGATATTCCGAACGAAGGCAACATTCCAGATCAAGATAATTATTCCGAATCAAGACTTTATTCCGGATAAGTGACATATTCCGGATAAAGGATTTATTCCGGATCAAGGATTTTGGTGAATATTCCGAGTGAAGAAAAACATTCCGAACGAAGGTGACATTCCGGATGAATGTTTATTCTGCATGAGGGTATTATTCCGGATGAGCTATTTTTCGGGTTCTTTTAGTTACTGTTTTTAAGTTTCTATTTTTATTTTTCAAGCTTTATTTTTCCCGCCTTTTTCTTTAGTTGCACTTTAAGTTTATTTGCCTTAGATTTATTTTAGCCTTACCTTAGTTTAAGTTTTAGTTGCGTTTTAAGTTTGCCTTAGATAGATTTAAGTTTGCGTCATTTACTTTTAGTGCCTTTTAATTTCCGTCACGCTTTTGAATACTTGCACCTTTACTTTAAATTAGAATTAGAGTTAATTTACCTGCCCTTTACTTTAATTGTTTTGCACTTTTTAATTACTACAACGACACAACTATTTGTTTCACCAAAGAATGACTGAGTCGCACACTTAAACCAGTTTTCAATTCGAAGAGACTGTGACGATAACTTTTTACATACAAAATCTCTTGTATCAAAATGGCGCCGCTGCCGGCTCTTTTCGTAAAGATTAACGGTTTTTTTGTGAGAGACGCGTTGCTTTTTGGGATCCGTTCACTTGTGGGCGTTACTTTTCTTGCTTAAAAATTTCAAAAATCCAAAAAAATTAAAAATTGTTAAAAATCCATAAAAATTAAAAATTTCAAAAATCCAAAAAGATTTTATTTTTATTGTGTATATATATTCTCTTTGTGTTTGGTATTGTTTTCTTTTGCCTTTGTAGGTGTATGCGTACTAGATCTTCTAATTATCAAGAGCCCGAGACTCGAGAAGATTTAAATATGGCAGGTGTTAACAACAATAATAATCTACCGCACCTCAATAATAACAACAACAATGTTCTTCCACAGCCCGATCTTCGGACAATGGAGGAGCTTTGTCGACCTACCATGTTTGGACGAGGAGGACCGATTGCGCCGATGCAAATTACGGCTCCTGAGTTTTCGTTGAAGCACCACATGATTCAACAATTGCAAACAAATCCTTTTAGAGGAATGCCTGATGATGATGCTAACAAACACCTCGACAAGTTCATTACAATCACCCAAAGCATGAAGTTGCCCGGTGCCACAATGGATGTTCTTCGCCTACAACTCTTTCCACATACTTTATCACACCACGCCGAGAAATTGTTTGATCGTCTCCCGAAGAATTCAATTCACACTTGGGATGACATGACTCAACGCTTTTTGTCGCGCTACTTTCCACCATCCATGGTCACGAGCCTTCGCAATCAAATCAGCGGTTTCATGCAAGAACCCGATGAATCTCTTTTTGATGCTTAGGAAAGATATAATGTTTTGATCGATCGTTGTCCAAACCACAACATGCTCCCTGTAACCTTAATTGATACTTTCTACAACGGTTTGACTTTTCGTGATCGTGATACGATTAATGCAGCCGCTGGTGGCACATTTATGAAAAGGAGACCCGAGGAGTGTAGAGAGCTTATTGAAAACATGACTACTCACCACAAAAACTGGGATTCCTCCGCTTCTTCAAGGAACAACCAGAGATTCAATGTTTCTTCTACTTCAGCAAGCCCCGACATGACCGAATTCACCCGCATGATGACTGAAATGAACAAAAGTATTTTGCTTCTCGCTACAAACCAACAACAACAAGAAGTTAAAGCGGTTGCCAATCCTTGTGAAACATGCGGCGGTCCACACTCATACACCGATTGTCCTTCGACTCAAGGAAATCCGAAAAATGTGTATGCAGCTTATGGTAATTATTCACCGGAAAATTACCAAGCTCGACCTCAAGGGAATCGAAATTTGCTGAGTTACCGATCAAACAACTATCTTTCACCCGGTTTTTCTCCTCAAAACCAAAACCCCGCCAACAACTACAATAGAAGCAACCAAATCCCACCAAAAGCTTCTAATCCTTATCACCCACCCACTCAACAAGCCCCACCCATTACCCCCGATGTTGAAGCTATCATGAGAACCCAAGGAGAGCAAATCAAGAATCCGTAGAGCCAAATTATCAATCTGAAAGGAGATATCACCAAGCAAGGAAATGACATTAGATCCGAGCTTCGAGATAATCTTCAATCCTCCTTCAGCACTCAAAGGAATGATATAAAGAATATGCTTGCTAGTTTCTTGCCCACAGCTCAACCTTCTACTTCGAGTTCTCTACCTTCAAACACCGTCACCAATCCGCGAGCGAATGTGAGTGCTATTACTACCCATAGTGGAGTTACCATAGTAGGACCACCTATCCCACCACCATCATTTACACCTCCTCCACCACCATTTATCCCTACTCCTCCTACACCTAGTATTAGTGCACCATTACCGTCTCCGCCTCGTCGTGATGAAGCACCCACCAAGAATCCTCCACCAACCCCACCTTCAACATCTCAACCTTTACCTACACCTACACCTTCACCACCCAAACCCAATATCCCATATCCCTCTTGTTTAGGCAATACCAAAATGCTAAACAAGGATGACTCTTAAGTGTCGAGCTATGTGAAGATGCTCTCTCAAATGAACATCAACATTAGCCTTGTTGAAGCACTTGTCCACATGCCGAAATTTGTGAAAGCATTCAAGGAATTGCTGAACAAGAAAGAGAAGTTGATTGAGCTCGCCAACACACGCTTAAATGAAAATTGCTCGGCAGTTATTCTTAAAGAAATTCCGAAAAAACTTGGAGATCCCGGTCGTTTTGTGTTGCCGTGCATTTTCAACAAAACTGAAGAATTTACTGCCCTAGCTGATCTCGGGGCCAGTATTAATCTTATGCATTTGAGTGTTTGGAAAACACTATCATTACCTGACCTTACTCCAACAAAGATGACTCTTGAGCTTGCAAATCACACTCTCTCTTACCCCGTTGGTATTGTCGAAGACGTGTTCATTAAAGTTGGCACATTTACTTTCCCGGTCGATTTTGTCGTTGTGATTATGAAATGGACCCTCGTATTCCTTTAATACTTGGTCGGCCATTCTTGAGAACCGGACGAGCTCTAGTTGATGTTGCCGAAGGTGAGTTAATCTTAAGAGTCGGGGATGATGCACATGTTTTTAAAATGGGGAAGCTTACAAGCAAATCCTTTGGACGAGAATCTGCGAATATGATTAATGTGCTCAATGATTTTGTCATCTACAACAATCCTCTATTCGAGTCTTGTATTGATAATCCACTTTTTCAAGAGGATGTGGATGATTCTCTATCCAATTTGGAACCTTCACCCATTTATGATTCTCCACCGATCTTCGATGCTTATGATGATGATTCTAGCTCAGATTCGGGTGATTATGATGACCTTACCTCCGAGTATCCCGACATGCCCATTTATGATGATTTGATGAGGCCGATACTCTTTCGAGTGATTCTTCACATGATGAAGATCCTCCGCCATCACTAAATCCTACTTTGGATGATTACTCATTTGAGGAAGACTTCTCTACATTTCTCAATACTTACTTCCCTCATGAGAGTGATGCTCCTCCTTTAGATTTTGAAGATTATCGTCTTGATCCTACTTTAGATTTGAAGAAAATTCTTTCAAAGGAGAAGCAACCGGTCGACACCGACATTCGCAGCACATATGATTTAACACATCTTTGTCCACCTTCTGAGGACGAGGTTGTGCATCTTCTTCGTGGATCTTCTTCACATTCTGTTGAGCCTGAGTGCTATTTTCCCTTAAAGGAAAAGGTATTCGACCCCGGTATCGATATTCTTCAGCCATCTCAGTATCCGTCTGATGAAATAAAATAAAATATCTTTGGAACTCATGGAAATCTGCTTGCACCACTTCACCCTTGCTTCCAGTGCTCCATCTTTTCTTAAGGGAACCTTGCCTATTCTTCTTTGGCTTGCCTTGTTCGCCTTAAGCTTGTGCTATTTGATGGACGAAAACTATGTCTTTGATCCCGGTGGATATGTTTCATGCTTCTTCCTATGCTAATCAAGGTCGAGTCAGGCTCACGACTCGGTTAACAAAAATGAAGCGCTTCTTGGGAGGCAACCCATGTTTCTATCTTTTAGCTTTCTTTATCCTAAGTGTAGGGGAGACCCGTTGGTGTTTGCTCTCTCGTCTCTTCTAATCAGGGATTCGAGCGCTCAATGATCGACTCTTGATGATTCTTGACGACCCGTGATTCCGTGTTCCCTTCTTCCCGGTTCTATCCTAAACTCTTTTCAATTCACTATTTTATATTTTCTCAATATTAAAATAGGAATCTCTTTAGTTTTCTTTTCCTTAGCAAGATTTAAACAACGTGCACAATGTCCTAAGTGCAGGGGAGTTTACTCCCACATGCTTAAACATTAAGGACAATGTTTATATTAAGTGTAGGGGGACTTCTATCGAAGTTAAGTGGTCTTTTCCTTGTATTTGTCCTCATTTTAACCGGAAAATCAATTTTTAGACATTTTTCGAAAATTTTGATCTATTTTGGCCTATTAGTTTTTCCCTTTGTATAGTTATTTTCTTTCCTTATTAGAAAATTTTTTTAATAAAGTGGTTTTAATTTTCAAACGTTGTGAATCTTTTGACTCAACCCGAGTTTACTTATCTAAGTTACTTTAGCTAGTATCCTTACCGTGTTTAAGTCAAGTTTTGCTAGGATTTTATATAGGGAGCTATAAAACGCGAAAGTCTTAACTCTCACGGGTTAAGAACAAGAACTTTTCGCAAGTTCCTATAATTGATCCTAGAGAGTCGTTTATCAAGGGAACTTTAAAATGCAATTTCTAAACTTGAAAAAGTCTAAGAGTTTGCAAGATCCTATAGGCGACTCGAAAACCCAAAACTTTGATTTAATAGGCTAAGCATCCACGAGTCTCATTACTTGAGATTTTAAACTGTGGAGAACGAGAGATGATAGAGCCAATTATAAGTTTGGTATTCTTTCGGGAATTTATGTGAGTTAATTATAAGCCTATTCTCCCATCGCTTGCTAATAAATTTATCTGCAATAAATAAGGTTGTACGATTTGAAAAGTTACTTAGCTTCTAGCCCAAGATCGTTTAAAATTTGCTCGGTATGGATTAGAGTTCATAGCCAAGGCATAACTTATTGAAGCGGGATGCGAAGATTGGCGAGTCCAAAAAGGTCCTAACAAGACATGAGGGCTACATTTTGTTGCTAAAGATCCAAAGTGATGTGAAGAATCATTTATCAAAAATCAATATGAAGGATCGAGACACACGACGAAAAGCAAAAACTCCCCAAAAGATCATGGAGAAGTCTATCCAAAAAGGCCATAACAAGGTATGTGGATAAATAGATCCAAGTCCAAAAAGGAGGCGGATCGTTGTATATCAAAATCCAAAATAAAGATTGGAGAAAAATGAAGAAGTCGTGGTCCAAGTATGAATCTCTCAAAACTTCAAGTGAAGAAATTCCTATAATGAAGAGAAGACCATTATTTCATGAACGTCTCTCGAATATATTAAGTATGAAGTCGCTGCCAAATATCGGTCCGAGAAAGGTCTCAAATCGCGAAGCGAGTTATGCCAAGATATGAACTTTATGAGGTCCCGAGAAGCAGTTTTAAAAGATTTTTTCCTTTAGCTAACTATTGATTAAATCGTTCACTTTATTTTCGGCCTAATAAACTATCAAAATAAGTCAAACAATGCATCCTCGTGATCATTCAAGACAACAATAAAATATAAGAGATACACCTAGGAATAAGGGAGTCTAAGTGAATAATTGGCCCACATGAGTTCGTGTTAGTTTGCTAACTTATAATAACAATGATCTCGTTTTTAAGCTTGGTTTGGATAAAGTGAAAACTTGAGGATGATGATTATTCATGACATTTCCAAAACCCAAGGTATGCTTATGATTTCTTTACTTTTAATGTTTATAATTTTCTATCTCTTTAATAAAGGCCAATGTGGATTGATTATGATGAAAAATGTGAACGTGCTTTGTAACTAATGCATTGCATGAGGACATTGCAATGGTCAAGTGTAGGGGATTTGATAGGTGTGTAAACACCCATCCTTTTTACCACTTAATTACGATAATAACCGAGCCAAAACGTGTATTTTATGTCATTTATGTCAGAATTATGCATGGTTTGTGTTTTTGTTGTGATTTAGGACGAAAAGGTGAAAAGTGGAGAAAACACGGGCATTCACGGGCTTTTATCAAAGAAAAAGACGAAAGACGAAGTCGAGAAGTCAAGAGTGCAAAAAGAACGGAAGTCCAAGACCAATTCTGAAGATTTATCGAAGAAAAAGTCAAAAGACGGAAGTTTACTTAAAGCCGAAGAACTCAAGTCTAATTTATTGAAGAATTAAAAGACGAGTTTAAAGAAATCCCGAGCCAAAAGTCATTAAAGTCCAAGATTAAAGAAGATTAAAGGCTTAAGGACCTAATGGTGCAATTAAGAGAAAATGAAGGAGGGGAGGAAGCTTCCTAAGCACTCCTTAATCCTCCCCTATATATAGATTAGGATCTTAATCATTTGTTTTTGTTGGATAGTTTGACACACTATTTCTTCCACTTTTAATTACCTTGCAATTTAATTACCTTGTCATTTACCTTATTGTCAAATTTAATTACATGTCTTGCACCTTAAATACCTTTAAATTCGAGTAAGTTTTTCTTTTAATTCTTGTCAATCTTTACTTTTTCTTGTTAGTCTCTTATCTACCTTTCTTTATTTGATATTAATATTCATGCTTTATTGTTTATGTTCATGTTCTTGATTTTTATTGATTTATTAAAGTGGGTTTTGATTATTTTGGTTAGATTTGTTAGTTTGATTGTTTTGGATTGTTTGATTATCATTAGTAGATGTTTTGTGATTACTTTGATTTAATCTTGTGGTTGATTTTGTTTAGTTTTTATTAGATTCGTGTATATCTTGCTCTCCTTGTTCTTCGTTGTGTTTGTTATTGTATTCCCAGGAAAAGTTCCGGATCAAGCAGGTTATTCCGTGTGAAGGATTTCAAAAGTCGTTCATCCGGAATATTAGACATTCCGGATCAATAGTGCTCATTCGGAATAATTTATTATTCCGGATCAAGCATTTCATCCGGAATATCCAAACATTTCGGATCAACCTTTTATTCCGGATCAACAGAATATTCCGGATCAAGGGAATATTCCGGATCAACCTCTCATTCCGAATCAAATAATATTCCGGATCAAGCAAGTTCATCCGGAATAATTTATTATTCCGGATCAAGGAGTTTATTCGAAATATTAAGACATTTCGGATCAAGGGTTTTATTCGGAATAATATTCCGGATCAAGAGATATTCCGAACGAAGGCAAAATTCCGGATCAAGATAATTATTCCGAATCAAGACTTTATTCCGGATAAGTGACATATTCCGGATAAAGGATTTATTCCGGATCAAGGATTTTGGTGAATATTCCGAGTGAAGAAAAACATTCCGAACGAAGGTGACATTCCGGATGAATGTTTATTCCGCATGAGGGTATTATTCCGGATGAGCTATTTTTCAGGTTCTTTTAGTTACTGTTTTTAAGTTTCTATTTTTAATTTTCAAGCTTTATTTTTCCCGCCTTTTTCTTTAGTTGCACTATAATTTTATTTGCCTTAGATTTATTTTAGCCTTGCCTTAGTTTAAGTTTTAGTTGCGTTTTAAGTTTGCCTTAGATAGATTTAAGTTTGCGTCATTTACTTTTAGTGCCTTTTAATTTCCGTCACGCTTTTAAATACTTGCACCTTTACTTTAAATTAGAATTAGATTTAATTTACCTGCCCTTTACTTTAATTGTTTTGCACTTTTTAATTACTACAACGACACAACTATTTGTTTCACTAAAGAATGACTGAGTCGCACACTTAAACCAGTTTTCAATTCGAAGAGACTGTGACGATAACTTTTTACATACAAAATCTCTTGTATCAAGTACACAAACTCAAAGCAGACTGAATAAACAAAAGCTGATATTAAATAAGCTAATACGCAGTCTAACTAAAAGCAACCAAAATTTCCTATAAGCTAACCGAGCACTAAAAGTAAGCAAATCAAAAGAACCAAATAAACATAAGCAAACCAAATAAGCTAACAAACAGATAGGACGACCAAATCAAATAAGCTACGGTATAAGAACAAAGAAGCAGTATTTGCAAAACTCGAATCCCAAACACAGTTACTAATAAGCAAAACCAAATTATACTAAATCCAAACAGAGATAACCAATAATCAAAACAGATTAAGCAACCGAACGCTAAACGTAACGCAAACCGATTCAAGTAGACTTTCAAGCCAAATAAGCAGACAAAACAAATAGATAATCCTGAAACAAAACTGAATAAACAGATTTAATAAACTTTAAAACAAAAGCAGATACAAGTAGTTATCACTACTAAATAAAATAATCAGACAAAACAAACAAATAGTATTAATTAAGTAGAAGGCTAAAATGAACAATAGCAGATTAACAAATACTTAGCAGAATAAAAGATTAAACTAACAACATTAACATAAAACTTAACAACAAAATTTAAGTGAACAAACCTTTATGTCGAAAACCTTTGAGTAGAAGGTTGGCACTGAGCCACCTTGTGAACCGAAACAAAGATCAACAAACACCACCGATTTTAACCACGTTCCATTATCATCATCATCATCTTCGATTTGAACAGTAACCGAGCATATATATATATATATATATATATATATATATATATATATATATATATATATATATATATATATATATATATATATATATATATATATATATATATATATATATATATATATATATATATATATATATATATATATATATATATATATATATATATATATATATATATATATATATATATATATATATATATATATATATATATATATATATATATAAATATATATATATATATATATAGATTTGTGTTCATGTGAGAACCAGTTTTAAAATAAAAACAATATGAACCAGTAAAAATATGACATGTGGCATTTCTTATTTATATGCAAACAATAAAGAGTAAAACTACAATTAATTTGTTAATAAATACATAAGGGCACTATGGGTATTTTAACCACCATAATAAATTAAAGATAATCAATTTGTTCGTAAATACAATAAATACCAATTAATTTTTGGTTATTGATCATACGTATAAATTACTTGCAATATTGCAACTTGATTATTGTGAGCTTTCTTGAATCTTTGACCATCTGCTAGTTTTTGTTCGCTGAGACCCCAAACCCACGTTTAATCTTATTTTTTAGTTGCTGTGTATTTTTTAGCTCATTTTGTAATTTTTGGATATGTATTGTGGGTCTTTTTTTAGTTGCTTGTGAATTTTTTTAATATGCATCATTTGGTTTTTTTAGTTGATTGTGTATTTTTTGGATAGGTATTATTTAGGATTTTTTAGTTTGTTGTATGGTTTTTTCGAATACATACTAGTTGTATATTTTTTAGTTGGTTGTGTATATTATTTTTCGGATACGTATCACTTATGTCATTTTTGTTGATTGTGTATTTTTTTCGAATACATATTACTCCGGTCTTTTTTAGTAGGTTATTTATTTTCAAATACGTATCACTTGGGTCTTTTTTAGTTGATCGTGTAATTTTTTCGTTTACGTATTACTTGGGTTTTTTAATTGGTTGTATATTTTTTACAAATACGTATTATTTGAGGTTTTTTAGCTGATTGTCTATCTTTTCTATAGGTACCACTTGCTCGTATTGGTTGTTATTTTATTGTTATCTTTGTTACTGTAAGATTGATACGTTTTCTTAGAGTTGATACATGTTTTCTTTTCTTGGTCCAAATTTATTTTCGTATAAAATAGGTAATTTATATGACTATAGTAGGAATTGCCTTTGACATGAAAATGAATCAGTAACAAGATTATTGAATGTATTAAAATTAGATGTGTGAATGTATCAAAATTTAATTTGGCACTAGAAATGTATTAGAAAACTAAGTGTGTTAAAAAATTTAAATTATGACTAACAACGTGTCATAAAAATTTGTGTGTCACTTCTGTCATGCGTCGTAAAAAATACATGGCATTAAAAAAGTATACTGTATATACATAGTAGTGTGTTATTATAATTGTATCTCGACATGTATCATAAAATAAAGTGTCATAAACATTTAATCAAAATTGTAAAGAATTAATGTGTCACTAAAAAGGTATTAAACGATTAGACGTGTCACAAATAATGTGTAAAAAATTTAGTGTGTCACTAAAACTATATCATAGAATTAAGGGTATCAAATATGTAAAGTGTCACTAAAAATATGTCACAAAAATTACTTTTAAAAAAAGACATGTGTCATAAAAAAATATGTGTCACTAAAAACTAATGCATATCATTTTATTCATGAAATTTTTATGTACGTATTTGATTATTTTTTATTTTTTTGTTCAAGGTTAATAATAATATATGCATATCATTTTAAATTCGTATTACGTAATTTTTTTGTTCTTCTACGAGTGTTTGTTGATGTTTTCTCAAGAGTTAGGTTATCTAATTCTTCGAGTACGTATAATTTGGCTTATATTCTATTTGTTTGCGTATTATATAAATATATATCACTTAAGTTTTTTTAGTTATAGTTTTGCATTTTTTGGATATGTATCACTTGCGTTTGTTTTTGTTGATTGTGTATTTTTTTAGATAAGTATCACTTAGGTCATTCATTAGTTGGCTGTATATTTTTTAAATACTTTTCACTTCAATATTATTAGTTGACTATATATATATTTTGAGATTTATCACTTGGATAATATTTGAAACCGTATCACGTCGCGATGTATCACTTGCATCTCTTTTAATTCAATGTGCGTTTTTTAATTATGTATCATTTGCACAACTAAAGTTACATTTGATCACTAAAATTGTTGCTTAAATGCATGCATTTCTTTTTTGTCGTTGAAAATGGTGTAAATATAAGCCATAAATGAACTTTAAATGATATTAGCATACATCATAATGAACGTTTCTTAAATGCATGCAATTCTTATAATTTGTTACATAGTAGAGTACAAAAATACCGTCATAATATCATTTATTAATTGATAATCTACTTATTTAATTTGATTTAATTTTCATCTATAATTATTGATCTAATGGTTCATAATGGTTCTTATTGTTTTTATTTTAAAAATGGTCACCACAATAACGCCCCTCTATATATATATATATATATATATATATATATATATATATATATATATATATATATATATATATATATATATATATATATATATATATATATATATATATATATATATATATATATGAGTGGGGTTATTCTAAAACAAAACTTATAATAAAATAAATGAGGTGAAATCTCAACCCTTGGATCAAAATCACCTAATTTGATAAAAAATGGTGTCTTTTTTGTAAATTCTCAAACTTTAAGGGTAATTGTTGAAAATTATGAAAATTAAAACAGGCCCGATCAAAAAACACACACTTCACAGACTAAAAACCGATCAAAACACACAGTACACCAAATCCTCTCGAATCCATCAAATCAAACCTACTGAATCATCTCGCATCGAGATGGTTCGCACATTTATAGGACTATCGCCGCCGCTTTCTCCTACTGGTTCGCACATTATATCTTGTTTTTTTAATACATACATGTTCTTAGATCTGTAAAAAAATATAGAAAATGTGAAAGTTGTATATAAAGTGTTTGATAAAATGTCTAAACTAGACTTTATAACTGTGATAAACTTAATTCACAATGTGATGCAGTAAGATATACAGTAATGGAGTAGATCGTAACTGCAATTCGGTAGAATCATACATGTGACGCAGTAGGATATAAAGTAATGTAGTAGAACGTAACAGTAATGTAGTAAAAGCTATTTGTAGTGTTTTTAGAGTTTTTACTGAATCACAACTTTATTTCTACTACATTATATTTATACTCTGGTGCATATGCTTGAGTAGGATAAAGTTGTATTTTGAGGTTTTGTCGAAATTAAGTATTTGTATGTAATATAGAAGTTATTTGGTAAAATTATAACTGTGATGGAGTAGGATTTACACTATGATTGAGTAGAATTAATACTATGATGGAGTAAAACTAATACTATGCATGTGATTTGGTAAAATTTTAATAATAATAAGCAAATTTTATTCTACTGCATTATAGTTAAATTTTAATGCACTGTAATGCAGTAGGTCACTTGCATTGTTCTTTCTACTACATTACTGTTTAATTTTAATGCACTGTAATATATTACGATACTTGCATTTTTCTTTCTACTACATTACAGTTTAATTAGTTGCATTGTAATGAAGTAGGTTACGTACATTCTTCATATGCATGATTTAATGCATTAAAACTTTATTTCTAATACATTAAGGTTTAAATTCTAATGCATTTAATGCAGTAGGTTACTCGTGTTGTTCATATGCATGATTTACTACATTGCAGCTTTATTTCTACTACATTACAGTTTAATTTTAATGCATTGTAATGAAGTAGGTTACATACATTCTTCATATGCATGATTTAATGCATTAAAACTTTATTTCTACTACATTAAGGTTCAAATTCTAATGCATTTAATGCAGTATGTTACTCGTGTTGTTCATATAATTGATTTACTACATTGCAGCTTTATTTCTACTACATTACAATTTAATTTTAATACATTGTAATGAAGTAGGTTACGTACATTCTTCATATGCATGATTTAATGTATTAAAACTTTATTTCTACTACATTAAGGTTTAAATTCTAATGCATTTAATGAGTAGGTTACTCGTGTTGTTCATATGCATGATTTACTACATTGCAGCTTTATTTCTACTACATTACAGTTTAATTTTAATGCATTGTAATGAAGTAGGTTTACGTACATTCTTCATATGCATGATTTACTGTATTAAAAACTTATTTCTACTACATTAAGGTTTAAATTCTAATGCATTTAATGCAGTAGGTTACTCGTGTTCTTCATATGCATGATTTACTACATTGAAGCTTAATTTCTACTACATTACAGTTTAATTTTAATGCATTGTAATGAAGTAGGTTACGTACATTCTTCATATGCATGAGTTAATGCATTAAAAATTTATTTCTACTACATTAAGGTTTAAGTTCTAATGCATTTAATGCAGTAGGTTACTCGTGTTGTTCATATGCATGATTTACTATATTGCAGCTTTATTTCTACTACATTACAGTTTAATTTTAATGCATTGTAATGAAGTAGGTTACGTACATTCTTCATATGCATGAATTAATGCATTGAAACTACTACAAACAGGAAAAAAACTACTACATTGAGTAATGAACTAGAACTTGAACTAAAATGCAGTAGGATTGTGTGTGATGTACTAAAATGTGAACTGAATGTAGTAGGATTGTGTGTGATGTATTAGAACTGAAATACAGTAGGTTTTATATTTATTGTTTTTAATGCATTACAAATTAATATTTACCATCTTATACTGCATGATAGTTTAGATTCTAATTTATCACATAATATATTTTGGTATTCTCATGAATAAATATTTGAACTGTTGTTACATAGGGAAAAATGCAGGTGACAAAGCAAGGTGCATTTAACAAGCCACAGATACTAGATTGCATCCTCTAATACCAAATGATACACTCCAATTCAAAAACGGTGCGGTACAAAGATACATTGAACGCGTAACAAAGATTATTGGAGGATACTCGTGGATCATTTGAAAACAATGTTTAAATTTTATTAGATGTAACACTTTGGAATACTTAATGTCTACACAATATTGTACATTTTGATGATGACAGTGTTTGTTCGTACTCATATTTTATATTCTACTATATTTTTTGTCTTTAATTCCACTGCATTTATATCTTTCATTCTACTGCATTATAGTTATATTATGTTGCACTACACAAATATTCTACTGCATTGCAATCATACATTAAGCATCACAATATATTTTGTTAATGCGCTAAAGTTATAAAGTTAGTACATCTCAGTTTTAAAAAGTTAATGTATTAAAATGTATCTTAAAACTAGTACATCTCACTTAAAATTCTATTACCCGAATGAATAACAGTAAAAAATAAAAGAAAAAAGTAGAAAAGACATCATTTTTGGTGTTGTAGATTCTTTTAAACGAGCTCTCTTTGGCAAATCTTTTTTCTTTTCTTGGATTTCTTTGATGTTGGTAATAATTTGGTAAAGTCTTAGAATTGTGACATCCTTTCTCTCCACATATGAACAAGCCATTCTCTTCGATAGTCCTTCAGCTCTGGGTCTAAACCTTGAAAAGTATTTAGAACATTTAGTAGTAATAACGCTGTAATGCAGTAAAAATAACAGTGTAATGAAGTGTAAAAATATTCTAATGTGGTAGAAATAACACTATAATGTAGCAGAAATAACACTATAATTTATTTTCTACTGAATTATAGTTTAAAAGGAAACAAGATGAAAAGAGATTATATAAAACTATAACTCAGTAGAACATAAGATATAATTCAGTAGAAGATAAACTAGAATTCAGTAGCAGATAAACTTTAATTCAGTAGAAGATAAAATATAATTTGGTAGAACAAAAAAATTAATTTAGTAGAACATAAATTGTAATTCAGTAAAAGGTAAACTCCAGTTCGGTAGAACATAAACTATAAATTAGTAGAACATAAACTATAATTTAGTTGTGCTCCAACGTCTTAATTCTACTCCATTACACTTATAATTTACCAAATCACATGCATAGTATTAGTTTTACTCCATCATAATATGAATTCTACTCAATCATAGTGTTAATCCTACTCCATCACAGTTATAATTTTACCAAATCACTTCTATATTACATACAATTACTTAATTTCGACAAAACCTCAATCACAACTTTAACCTACTCAAGCATATTCACATTAAAAATAATCATACTCCATTACAGTTCTAATTTTACCAAATCACATGTATAGTATTAGTTTACTCCATCATAATATGAATTCTACTCAATCATAGTGTTAATCCTACTCCATCACAGTTATAATTTAACAAATCACATGCATAGTATTAGTTTACTCCATCATAATATGAATTCTACTCAATCATAGTGTTAATCCTACTCGATCACAGTTATAATTTTACCAAATAACTTCTATATTACATACAATTACTTAATTTCGACAAAACCTCAATCACAACTTTAACCTACTCAAGCATATTCACATTAAAAATAATCATACTCCATTACAGTTCTAATTTTACCAAATCACATGCATAGTATTAGTTTACTCCATCATAATATGAATTCTACTCAATCATAGTGTTAATCCTACTCCGTCACAGTTATATTTTACTAAATCAGTTCTATATTACATACAAATACTTAATTTCTACAAAAGCTCAAATACAACTTTATCCTACTCAAGCATATGCACCGGAGTATAAATATAATGTAGTAGAAATAAAGTTTCAGTAAAAACTATAAAAACACTACAAATAGCTTTTACTGCATTACTGTTACGTTCTACTACATTAGTACAAATAGCTTTTACTGCATTACTGTTACGTTCTACTACATTACTTTATATCCTACTGCGTCACATGTATGTTTCTACCGCATTGTAGTTATGATCTACTCCATTACTGTATATATGTGATTCTACTCCATCAATACGTTATTTTACTACATCACTATGTTATTTTACTACATCACGAGTAACCTACTGTGTTTCGAATTTAAACCTTAATGTAGTAGAAATAAATTTTTAATGCAGTAAATCATGCATATGAAGAATGTAAGTAACCTACTCCATTATAATGCCTTAAAATTAAATTGTAATGCAGTAGAAAGAACATTGCAATTAACCTACTGCACTACAATGCATTAAAATTTAAACTATGATGAAGTAGAAACAAGACTGTAATGTATTAAATCATGCATATGAACAACCCATGTAACATACTGCATTACGATGCATTAAAATTTAAACTTTAATGTAGTAGAATAAAGTTATAATGCAGTAAATCATACATATGAACAATGGAAGTAACCTACCGCATTACAATGTATTAAAATTAAACTGTAATGCAGTAGAAAGAACAATGCAAGTAACCTACTGCATTACAGTGCATTAAAATTTAAACTGTAATGCAGTAGAAAGAACAATGCAAGTAACCTACTGCATTACAGTGCATTAAAATTAAACTGTAATGTAGTAGAAAGAACAATGCAAGTGACCTACTGCATTACAGTGCATTAAAATTTGAACTGTAATGCAGTAGAAATAACTATAATGCATCTTAGTACATGTTCCACTCTACCACACACAATCCTACTGCATCTCTGATCACTTTCTAGTACCTCAGACAAAATCATACTACATTACAGTTATAATTTTACCAAAACACATTTGTAAAGTCTAGTTGAGACATTTTAGCAAACACCTTGTATGTAACTTTCTTAAACATAAAAACTTCAAAATCATGAGATAAAGCTGATATACAGAGTATTAATCCTAGTTCACCTAGAATACATCACAAGCATAATGCACTAAATCTTAAAAAATCATGAGATAAAAAAAGATGATATATACTTACAAAAAACACCAGATGTGATGATGATGACGAGGACGCACCACTACGCATCGAGGATGATGATTCCGTAAACATAATGCAGCGATCCCTAGGTGGTGATGTGGCGGGAGAGTTATGGAGGTAACGGCGGTTATGGTGTTACGGTTGTTATGGAGGTGACGATCGCGGATGGTGATCGCCGGTGGTTATGGATCTGACGATCGCCGGTGGTTATGGAGGTGACGATCGCGGGTGGTTATGGATGTGACGATCGCGGGTGGTTATGGATCTGACGATCGCGGGTGGTTATGGAGGTGACGATCGCGGGTGGTTATGGATGTGACGATTGCGGGTGGTTATGGAGGTGACGATCGCGGGTGGTTATGGAGGTGACGATCGCGGGTGGTTATGGAGGTGACGATCGCTATGTGAAAAAGAGATTGAGATGATGAATATTTACAGAGAAAAAAATTATATATATACTGACCTATTAAAATTACAAAACCGCCCCTGAAGTTTTATAAATTATAAAAAGACACCATTTTTTTTTTAAAAAAAAGGGGGACACATGGCAGCATGTGGTTCCACCTCATTTATTTTATTTTAAAATTTGTTTTATTTTACCCCAACTCTATATATATATATATATATATATATATATATATATATATATATATATATATATATATATATATTATATAATTTTATCTTTCCAGTGGGGAAAGAAGATTACCTTTTAATTTATTCTAAACAATTATTTCATTAAAAATAAAATTAAAGTAATTGCAGTAATAATAAAAACGAGACAAAAGTTTAAATAAACTGGACTTTCATTAATATTAAAAAGAGTACAAAGCTTGATTAAAACTAAAATTACAATAACCCTAATTCTATTTTCAGAAAATAAAAATTAAAATTAAAGAAAAGGCACCCTCAAATTACATGATAGGAGGGATTTTTAAAGGAGAAACCCCAAGAAACCCTATTCTTGGCTTCAACATTAAGCAATGAATCATAGCCGTCCAATCCTTCTTTCTTCTTATCTCTCTTCAAATACTTGATCTTGCGGTGGAAAAACGCCCATAAATCACTTGGATTGCCAGGTTGGCAATTTTGTGTTAGTTGTGCTAGTTGATTGGTGATGTGGATTGATTTTATTGGTTGAGGGTTTTGTGGTGAGGTGTCATAGCCAATCAAATCCAAGGATATAGCCATGTAGGATTCAGATTGAGGAGGACCACAATAGTGTATGATCCGTTTTTCATGGGAATTTAATCCCTCATGGTGTGAATTAACCAATGAGGGTAAAATCCCCAATTTTGGGTAAGTAACTTGTGATGGTAATTTTTTAGGGTTAGGGTGATGATGTTGCGTTTTTTGTGGAGAAGAAGAAGTGGTGAGAGAAACTCACTTTGTTTGTAACGTAAAATAAAATGGGGTAGGGTAAATATCTGTTTAATTTATTGGGTGGGTTTGTAAAAGTGGGTGTACACGTGTGTGGAGTAATAGGGTAAATAAGCGTTTGTGAGTAGACTAGTGAGAGTTGACCATCTTTTACCAAAGTGAAAACCAATCCGTTCCATTCCTTCGTTTATTAACCCATTTGGGCTTGAGGCCCATTTGCTTCTTTTAATCCGTCCCACACAAGTACTAATCAAATGGGCTTAATTTATTTGATCCGTTTATTTCAATTCATCCATTCCATAAATGGGCTTGTGGGCCCATTATGCAAAAGTGGGACCCACAAGGCCCAAAATCTTCGCAAATGAGTGAATCCATTAAAACGAGCTTGATTTTGGCTTTCTCGATCTTTTCTTCAATTCCATGTTGATTTCGGACAGTTTTCGTGATCTTGGCACACTTTTGATCTTTTGACTTTGTCTTCGTCTCTTTCTTGGACTTTTCTTCAACATTTGACCGCGAAATCTCGTGTTTTCTCTTCTTTTGATCATTTGTACCTATTTAACACAAAAAACAAAAACACGCGTAATTCTGACATTAACGATATAAAACACATGATTAGGTCTTGTTTTTCCTTGATTTTAGTGGCAAAAGGATAAGTGTTTACACACTTATTAGTGTTTTTGAAATTAACATGCATGATAATAATTCTAAGAAAAAAAATAATTCTGTTTTTAGCATGAATAAGAAGAGAAAGTTAGACAAGAACCCTTCTTATCTTTGGCATTGTAGACTTGCCCATATTAGGAAGACTCGCATACAAAAGCTTCAACGTGATGGTCTTTTGTAAAATATCAATGATGAATCATTTGATAAATGTGAGTCTTGTATATCTGGAAAGATGGCCAAGAAACCTTTTAATAGCAATATTGAAAGGCTACTAAACTACTTGGTTTGATACACACTGATGTGTGTGGACCACTTAGACATGTGTCAAGGAAAGGTGCTAGCTACTTCTTAACATTTACGGATGATTATAGCCGTTATGGTTGTGTTTATTTACTTAAGCATAAACATGAGGTATTTAAAACATTCAAAGTGTTTAAAGCAGAAGTAGAGTTGCAACTAGGAAAGAAGATTAAAGCTCTTCGTTCCGATCGAGGTGGTGAATATTTAAGTCAAGAGTTTAAAGATTATTTAAGTGAGAACGGAATTGTTTAGAAACTTACTTCTCCATATAATCCACAACAAAATGGTGAATCCGAAAGGAGAAATCGTACATTATTGGATATGGTGCGATCTATGTTTAATCTTACAACTTTACCTTTATCCTTTTGGGACTATGCTCTAGAATCTGATGTTCGTATTCTGAATATGGTTCCCACAAAGAAGGTTGATAAGACACCATATGAATTATGAAATGGCAAAAAGCCATATTTGTCTTATTTAAAGATTTGGGGTTGTGAGGCGTATGTGAAACGTGACTCTGGAGATAAACTCCAATAACGCTCAGTAAAATGTATCTTTGTAGGATACCCTAAGGAAACTATGGGTTACTTCTTTTATTATCCGCCCGAGAACAAAGTTATTGTTGCTAGGTATGGAGACTTCCTTGAAAATGATCTTGTAAATCAGGAATTCAGTGGGAGAAATTATGATCTTGAAGAAATTCAAGAAGATACATTACCTTCTGAAAATACTAGCGAAGAAATTCCAATAGAGCCAGAAAGTCTGGGAGCTCCATCGGAATTAATTCCTCCACGTAGGTCTTGAAGGACTATACGTGCGCCAAGCAAACTATGTCTTAACATAGAGGATGATGAGGAGGAAGTAGGGGATCTTGGTGAACCTGCTAACTATCGATCCGCAATGCTTGATCCAGAAAAGTCTAAATGGATAGTTGCGATGAACGAGGAAATGTAATCCATGGAAATCAACGATGTTTGGATTCTTGTTGATGCGCCTAAAAATGCTAAAGTAGTGAAAAATAAGTGGACTTTTAAGAAGAAAACCGACATGGATGGTGAAGTACAATCCTATAAAGCACGGTTAGTAGCTAAAGGTTTTACTCAAACTTTTTGTGTAGACTACGAGGAGACATTTTCTCTTGTAGCAGACTTACGAGCTATTAGGATTCTCATAGCTATAACATCATACTATGACTACGAGATATGGCAAATAGATGTTAAAACTGCCTTCTTGAACGGTCGCTTAGGTGAAGAAATCTATATGCAACAACCGAAAGGGTATGTTGATCCTAAATATCCAAAACGCGTATGCAAACTTCAAAGATCTATTTATGGTTTGAAGCAAGCATCACGTCAATGGAATAAACGATTTGATGAAGAATCAAAAACTTTGGATTTATTCAAAAACGTGATGAGCCATGTGTATATCGTAAAGCTAGTGGGAGTGATGTAGTGTTCCTAATTTTATATGTCGATGACATATTAATCATGGGAAGTAACATTCCAAGACTTAAGGAAATTAAGGATTATCTTGTTAAATGTTTTTATGTGAAGGATTTAGGAGATGCTGCA
The DNA here is from genome assembly GCA_025667525.1 of Glebionis coronaria. Taxonomy (NCBI): domain Eukaryota; kingdom Viridiplantae; phylum Streptophyta; class Magnoliopsida; order Asterales; family Asteraceae; genus Glebionis; species Glebionis coronaria. The sequence continues at coordinate 928,670 of JANFOE010000365.1, read as the reverse complement.
TATATTCTGGGAATTAAAATCTATCGAGATAGGAAAAGACGGTTAATTGGTCTTGTCAAGATGCTTATATTGATAAGATATTGAAGAAGTATAACATGCATAACTCTAAGAAAGATTTTCAACCTATGGAGGTTAAGCATGAATTAAGTCATGAGTTAGATGCATCAACACCCGAAGAGGTGGCTTACATGCAGAAGGTGCCTTATGCTTCGGCTGTAGGTACTATTATGTATGATGTAAGATGCACAAGGCCTGATGTGGCGTTTGCTCAGAACTTGGTCAGTCGTTACCAACAGAATCCAGGGAAGCTCCGCTGGACTGTTGTTAAACATATACTAAAGTATTTGAGGAGTAAGAGAGATATTTTTTTGGTATTCGGGGGTAAACCAGACACATAATTGAATGTTACAGGTTTCTGTGATGCGTCCTGGCAATGTGACAAAGACGATACGAAGTCTCATACCGGTTACGTGTTTGTTATCAATGGAGGAGTAGTTGACTGGAAGAGAAAGAAACAGACAACGATTGCAATGCATGCTACTCAATCTGAGTACATGGCTGCTTCAGAAGCTGCAATGGAAGCTGTTTGGATTCGGAAGTTTATTGGAGATCTTGGAGTGATGCCTTCAATTAAAGAACCTATTGATATATATTGTGACAATTCTGCTGCAATTATATTCGCCAATGATTCTAGAGTCATGAAAGGCGCCAGACACTTTAAACGTAGATATCACTACGTTCGAGAACAAGTTGAAGCTCGTGAAATAAAATTAATAAAAGTTCACGCAGAAGATAACGTAGCTGATCCTTTTACTAAGGCTTTGCCTAGACCAAAGGTAGTTAAGCATGCCAAAGCTATTGGGCTACAACTAGCTAGCGATTTCATGCAATAAGTCTATGATTAATATTTGGATAAAGGATGTTAAGACATTATTGAATTGATGAAATAAAGATTGAGTTTCGTTTATTTTCTATTATTTAATTTTGTATCCTATTTTACATGTTTTAATCCAGGAATAATTGTTATGTTCTAATTGTATGTTGTCGATTAATAATATGTGAGTATTATTAAACTAAGACAATTCAAAATAGTGAAAGAGTATACTTGAAAGTATATTGGTCATTTTTGGATGATATTTGATGAATCAAATATTGGACTTATCCCAACTAAAAATGGATCTTTGTCATTAAGTAAATCATAAATAGTTATCCTTAGACCTGAGATACCAGGAAACTGTCAAGAATGTAGTGTGTTTATGTGAGAGAACCTAACGCTAAACGTAACTGGTAGCTATAAGGGTTATTTTCAGAAGTGTTGCAAAGTTCGTAAGTTTCGCTTGTAGTCAAAATGGGATTTGTTTCCTTCAAATTATTTTGAAGTATAATACAGTTGGGGCCCTCGGGGGAGTAGTAAGATGTTTGTGTGGCCGCACCCAAATTTGTTTTGGTAATCTTGTTATATCCGTAAACGAGAAACATAATGGTTAATGAAAGGAATGACTGACATCCATATCCTATTAACGTTGTATTTGAAATAAAAGGATAATAATAAAGATGAATCATTAAAAGGTTTTTGTTAGGAGACCTTACTCGAGTTGTATTAGTGACATTGCTAGTGTAATTAGACACTAGTCAATGTAATCACGATATTCGAATTTTGTCCAAGTGGGAGTTGAATGTTTATTGACATAAAATTAAATAGTCGTGTGATAGGATCGAACTCGGGATTACGGGATTGCACACAATACGTAAAGGGTTAATTAATTTAATAAATGTATTTATTATATTTATTAAATTTAAACCGAGCTTAACTTAAATGGTTGTTAAATAAATTAAGAGTTAAGTATAACGAACGTTATGGAATACATTAGAAGAATTGGAAGATTTCGGAGGACACCCTAGGGGTGTCCACCGCCGGTTATGGAAGCCCAAGGGGAAGGGGATTTGTTTTATAATTTTTTATGACTTGGAGAGCAAGTTAAGCTAGCCTATATAAACAACCCATGGCCTTCATAATTTTCCATCCCACTCTCTCCTGTCTCTTTTTGCGATCGGCGACAAACACACCTTTAGGGTTTCGTTTGGTTTTTGAATTAGTCATATTCCACAAGAGTTGAAGCTCCGGTTTATTAGTGCTAGACTCACGATTATCCTGTTACATTACGTGTGTACAATAGCGTAATATAGTTTCACTATAAACTATATCTTGGTATTATTCGTCCAAACCCTAATCGGTGATTCGTTGGTGTTCTTGTGGATTTGCTATAGCTAAAAGGTATGTAACCCTAACTCGATTAATTATGAATGTGTTATTAATTATGATCTTGTTAAATCGATTCCGCTATGTGTGCTTTGATCTTGTTTAGGGTTTTGTGTAATTGTTATGAGCTTTATAAACCTTCACATATAGGTCATGTTACATCAACGTGCATGAATACTTAGAGGGGTGACCTCATCATGCAATTAGAGTGGTTGCCTCTAATTAATATAGTATGAGTGGAGGGATCAGCTCTTGTAAAGGATGTAAGACACACACCGCAGTTACCATGATATCTTACTACTTGTCCTAGGATGCACCCATTCGCCCCACATGATAATAATAACAAAGGACAAATACTGTAAAGGGACACTGCGAGCAATCACTCTCACCGTTAAAGAGTCATAACACAGTGCTATGGTTATGGAACCCCATAACTAGGTGAAACTAGCATGCATTTATATAGCCCAGGCAATAAATAAACATTACATATACTGGAAGTGTTTAAGACACATAAACTATTAAGGAAAACAAATGGCTGCAAACGAGGAATCCTAATATAGGAAAAATGTCCTTACTGAAGGACGGAATATCCCTACCTTATGTCCAGTAAATGAAGACAAAAAAGAACGCGGAAGATCACTCCGGCTTCACAATAGTTACATAATAAAGAGACATGAATAAGTGTCTATTTTATACATATTTGTTATTTAGTTTACTTGACGTGTTCTTATTTACTACACTTGTTATTGTCTTGTTTTATTATTTCATGTTTAATCATGTGTTTCTTAGTGTTTCATGTGTTTTAGCTTCATGTATTTCATGTTTTATGTGTTACAGTACTTGTTATAACATAATGAGTAACTTTCTAAAATAGCAGGTTTCTATATATAATAACTTTCTAAAAACATCAGGTTTTCATATATAGTAACTTTCCAAAAAATAGCAAGTTTCTTTAAATAGTAAGTTTTAAAAAATAGAAAGTTTTCATATTTAGCATGTTTCCATAAATACCATGTTACCTTATTTAGTATGTTTCCTTAATTATCATGTTACCATAATAAGTATGCCAAAAGTTCAATAAAGTCCATTGATTTATCAAAGTCTCAATGGACTCATCAACACCATCCAATCTACTTTCATCATACGGTATAAGATTAAAATTTTTTTTAACAAAAACTTTCTCATCTCTCTTTAACCCGTAACACAAAAAACACAACACCATCAACCCACCACTGCCTATTAACGCCGCCCACCACCGCCACCAACCACCACCACCTACTACCACCAGCAACCACGACGATATCCACACTATCCCGATCAAATCCACACCACAAAACCCTAATTTTTTGCGCTAAGTTTCATTATTGAGGGATATACGAGACGAAATGGATCTCGATGATTGTAAGTTGTTTTGATTATGCTTATTTTTATGTTTTCTTTTGATTTTTATTATGCTAAGACAACTTCATAACTAATTTAGGTAAAACACATGTTATGATTGTTGATGCACACCATATGTTTGATGAAATGACACAATGATAATCACATGTGATTTAACAAGTTCTAATTTATGAATGAGCTTTTTTATTGAAGTTTGATCGATTTTTGTAGTTTATAAGCTGATTACAGAAGTGGGACTTAGATTACATAACTTGGACTATGACTCGTATATGAGTCGTTGTGACTCATATATGAGTCGCTGTGACTCATATATGAGTCGCTGTGACCCATATATGAGTCGTTGTGACTCATATATAAGTTCATATATGAGTCGTTGTGGCTCATATATAAGTTCATAATTTTTAATCAAATTACATGTGTCGAGAATTACAAATTTAGGTAGTCTTAATAGAACTTAAGACAACAATTGCCTATATCTTACATCTCTAAGATATTAGGATTCATGTAGTCACCAGCTACACAACTTGCAAATAAATTTGAATTTATATATTATTAAGAAAAAGCTTCATATCTTTTCTGATTCAGGTTCTTGATGTGAATGTTGCAAAGGATGCAACAAATTTAGTAGCCAAGTTACGTGTGTAACACCCCCAAATTTATACAATTCAATACAGCGGAAGACTAGTTGGTGTTACGGGATAGCACATTACTCACATCATAGACAACGCATAAAAATCGCGTCGTTTAATAATAAATCATTTCCATTCATAAACATTAAAGTTACATCGGTCCCAAGTCATATCATTTCATACAAAGTTTTGCAAAGTATTTGAATGGAAAAATATTGTTTAAGTGCGGGCCATGAATTCCTGTTGTCTTCCCGAGAATTACCTTCAAGTACCTGAGATAAAACATGTTAAAAGAAAAGGTCAGCGATAACGCCGAGTGAATTCATAGAGTTTAATAAAATCCATCAATATAATATCAGTATAAAATTATTACTGAAAATCATTTTGTACAAATCTTTGTAATAGGCCATAAAATAGCCAAAGTCATTTTATACAATTCCTTATCGAAAATCATAATATAGGCATTTGCCTTAAAAATCATTATATGAGCCAATGTCGTAAAAACATCATACAATACGTCTTATGACGTTGTATGAAAATAAAAACCGTTATATGAATATGGTTATGAAAACCAAAACACGAACATAATATTAATAGTATGACCCTGTATTGCTAGTTAGGCAATACATCGTAATTCGGAGCGTCTAGTAGTATTTCGTTAGTTTGGATTATTATAAGCCGCATGACATTGTTACCTTACTAAACCAACAACGGGTAGCTAACCCGATACCAATTTTTTCCCATCTAAAGTAGCGTGTCGTCACAAAGGTCACGCTATGGAAATCTTCTCATACATAAATTCGCTTACCAATCAATGTGGCACGACGGGGATCAACCGTCAAGGCGTGAACTGGGGTGATCGTCCCCAAATAGTACTATTAAATGCATAAGCGTCTACCAAATCCCGGTAGTTCACAATTCATGCTAATGGGACTTTTAGTGACATAACCTAACTTTAATAATCCATTTAATTTCATCTATCGGGTCCTTTAATCATTTATCGGGTCATACAATCGGGTCATTCAATCATTCGGGTCCAAAATCAATAAACAAACAATCGGGACAAATGGTGTCCTAATTTTATAAAAACTAACATGTTATCTCCCTCGCGGGTTTATAAAACATTTATAAACACATTTAAAAGAGTGCGAGGCTATGAACACACGTTGATGTGGGAAGGCGGGTTATCGGCAATCCGGACGTACGGTACGTGCTTCAGTCACGGAAACCTAGACAAATAATACTCGTCTTAGACTCATGTCCAGTGACTTTATAAAAATAACAATTATGTATACATATGATGATTTTATATATATGATGATCAAGTGGGTTTACATATCCTCATTTACTCATTTTTGTGTTATGTGTCGATAACTTTTATACTAGTTTTCTCGTTTTACCTATTTACGTGTTTTAGGTCCAATAAGCCTATTATAAGTTCTTTAACTTGTTTTAATCCCTTTCATACCTATATTATCAGTATGTATACTTTCCATGTTGGGCCCAAATGGGTTAAACCCAATAAGTTCTTTTTACAAGTTTTTATCTTATTTAGTCCAATTATTAGTCCAATATGCTTAATTAGCTCGTAAATGTCCGTATTTCTTATAGTTCGTGTTTTATCGGTTTTTAATTGTATTAGATACTTATATATCAGTATATGACTTTTATAAACTTTACATTAGACGGGTTTGGTCGTCTAAGTTTTATTTGGCGAAAAACGTTAATTTTACGGCGATAGCCGAAAAAGTCGTAAAAATCAAGTTTATAGTTTTTATTACTTATAAATATTATTTCACCACCATTTATATAATTTATTCATTTAATTAACCTTTTATATATTTATATAAATAAGTTTTATAAGTTAGTGGGTTTTTATTTTACATTTTATACATTAAAATGTGAGTGCTTATATAATAATAATAAACATTAATTCTAAAAATCTGATTTTTATCTTCATGTTCACCATTTTTACCATATCTAGAGTTCTATAATGAATTAGAAGCTCATTTTTGGGTGACATGTTCTTCATATTATGTGATACATTTAACTTAGTTATAGATACTGCCCATTTTGAGTTCATCTTGCCTTAACAGTTCCTACAAAACTGCTTATTCAGATTAGACCACCTAACTTGTTTTGATCATATCTCACTCATTATTTTGATTCCATTGCATGGCTAACTCTCACATGTGTATAACATCTTGTACTTACTGTAAATAGATCATAACATGCAATTTTATCAGTTCTTGTTTTAGTTATCTACTGTTTTTATACAGCCAACTAAATAATCGAGATTTTAGCCTCATTTCTTATAGTTATTAACATTTTTAAGCATATCTATCAACACTTGATCCCCACACAATATTTTTATCATCATATATACATCATATACATATACAATAGGAAAGAAAATACATGATTACATAATCAAAATAACAAGAGGATGAGGAGAACAATCTTTATACCACCATGATGATGAAATGATGAGCTTTTGGATGAACAAGACATGGTTTTGGGTAACTAATCTTATGAGATATCAACACCACTTCTAGGATCACCAAGTATTTGTAGATTCCTCCAAAAATCATCCCTTGTTCTTCATGAAAACTCCTTGAGAAATCAGCCCCAAACTCCCTTGAAAACTCTTTTTTACATGTTAAGATCACCTCCAATCTTCATAACTTCAATGGGTTTTCATCATATGTGTGAATAACATATGATTTCATGGTTAAATCAAGATCAAATGGGTTATTTAGGGTGAGAGTAGGACGAATTTTTGAGAGAGAAATGGGAGGATGAGAGTGGTTTGCATGAGTGAAAATGGTGGTTATGAGTAGCTAGTTGTTTTTGTGGGATGAGTGGAAGAAACTAGCTTAAGTGTTAAGCTAGTGCTTACACTTGTAAGCTACAAGTTAACATGATGCCACATCTTTGATTTGGTGTTATGTTGTGCCATCCCATGTGTATTAGTGGGGTGGGATAATGTATTTTGTCCCACCTCACTAATTTACGGGTATTCCTCGATTCTAGTGTCCTTGATTTGCGTGCCCTCGGGTCGTTTCACGAAAAACGTTTTTATAAATTATGAATCAACCCACAAAACGAATCCAATAAAAATTGTCTCATCAAAAATGGAGTTCAAAAACATAAATACGTAATCCTAAGGTTTCCGGTTTAGTCGTAAAGGACGTTAAATTAAAATCGTAAGTCCTAATCTCTTCTCGTAAATTTGTGAGTTTATGAACTAACACAAATTTAAAACTCCAAAATAATATTCACGGATAAATTTATTTTCTGAAATGTCGGACTGTCACCAAAGACGGTGTATGTAAACGTAAGCACGTAACGTAGAATCCTTCGGTTTAGACGTAGTCGACGCTACTTCAAGACGTAAATCCAAATTACTTCCCATAAATAAGTGAGTTCATATTGTAACATTAAAATAATGTTTTCAAATAAATATTGAGAATAAAATATCAATCATAAATTGACGGATTGTCACAGCATTTACCCCTAAACAGGATCTTTGTCCTCAAAGATCATCTTACCTTACTACTCGCTTCTTATAGAGTTAAAGCCATGTGGGTATTTCCTCCACATTCAGTCTTTTCTCACAAGTGCAATTACAATACGCGAGTTTCATCAAACATAACTACGGGAATAAGAGCAGGCTTAATGTTGACTTACTTTCTCTATCCATGATGTTCACGGGTTTTTGATGAATGCAACTTTTCGCCGATCTAAGCTCTACTAAGAAACAATCAGATTCTCACTTGATAGATATTCCATCAAGTTCGATTTACGAAACATAATTTACGCAATCTGTGAAGTCCTAGGGTAGATCCAGCTTATATGCCTTTCAAAACAATCTTTCACATCATCTCAATGGTCCCAAACAACGGGGACTTATATCCCATGATTTGTCAGATCATGAATTCATTTTTCCAAGGTTAAAAATTGTGGCATAACTTCGCTGCCCATTTGGCACTTCAAGATCTACATTTCATATTCACATAACCTCTTGCCTACTACCGGCTGTCAATAATCAAATCCTAATTTCAACAATCATTTCAGATCTCGCGGGTCGGGTATTTTGTAAGGTTAGGTTCGCCATCATAGGAAACCTTAAACCTAAAAGACATGTCCAACTCATAATGGGTGTATGTCGGGTGTCTTCATCTCAACTCCTGCTTACAGATGCTCTAATATATAGATCCTAACAAGATTAGATCTCGATCCTAATATGATAATTATCAATGATAATCTCTCCAAAGGAAAACAATTATACGGTCTATTACCAAAGGTCAATCATTCAAACATAAAACATCACTTATATTACTTTGTATCGTTACTTTACCTCGTCCCTTCGATTGGGGTGGTACATAGTACTCTCATCAAGGTTCGTTCTCAATGACTTCTGAGCAAATCTCTAGAAATTCGATGCGAAGCGAGGATCTTGATATATAGATGATCGATACAGGCGCACTATGTTTACATAACTCTTTAAATAAAAGAGTCTATTTCTTCATCAAGATTCTATCATTAACGAGAATGATATTAGCAGATTTGGTCAGTCTGTCGACGATGACCCAAATCGAATCAAATTCAGATGATGACCTTTGAAATAGCTAGATGTTTACTAATGTATGAGGCGATGTCTGCCTTCATAATTGCCATCAGTACATCTTCTTCAGCCAAAGATGCTTTTAGTCATAAATGACATAAATAGAATACTTATACTTACAAATTCCAACGTAACTCTATCTCACAATCTCCATATTTAGGCAACCACAAGTGGCCTTTAAAACATTTAACGCTATTGGCTTCTCTATTTTAATGGTTCACATTAGCCGCGAACCTCTGTTATCATCTATATTATCCTTTTTACAAACATCGTTTATTTTTATATCGTTCGGCAATTTATTTTGCACCTTCATTATTAAGGAACATGTCCTAATTGGTTCTTTATCTTTTCTACATAATGCGTCGGTATCTATATTCACCTCTCATGATGATATAATTATCATGTCCACAATTCACTCAGATATTCTTTCTATATTATGCGTCTGTAATTACGTTCACCTTTCTTCATATTTTCTAAGTTTCAGTTTCGTCTCATCTATCATTTTATCAGTTTTTCTCAATCCGGCGTTTAAAACGTCAATAATTATTACAATTAATTAAATAATAATTATTAAATTTTTATGAAACGTAAACGTAAAGATTTTAAATTTCTTAGTTCGACCAATTATATAAAATGTTCAAAATAAATTTGAATTTAATTAACAAGATTTTTGTTGATTTATCGAAAATATTTAATAAGATTCGTAAATGTTCGAAAAAAAACCTTTGTTTATACTTTGGTCAAAATTTTCTTAGTTTGAAAAGTAAAAATTATCGTTTCAAATTTCAAGTTATGGTTTTAAATGGGTTTCCTCAATTCTTCTTAGGTTGTCTTAAGGTATGCAAAAACATTTACCCCTAAACAGAAGTTTAGTTAAATGTTTTGGTTATAAGGGGATGATCCCTTAATAATCCTTTGTAAAAAAAAAACATTTGTCAAAACATATTTCTGTTTTCTTTTTGGTAAAATCCAAAGTCTTAAAAGGGCTCTTAATTTTTGAAGAGTCTATATGCATACATCTTACCATTATTAATCCAACGGTCATTTTATGTAAAGGATTAAGTTTTTAATCCCTAAGCGTTAATGGTTCTAATCTTTGAAAAGTCAATATAGCTTCCATTATCTATTAATCACACGGTTAAATCATGTAAAGAATTAAGTCTTAAGTCTTATGTTAAATATTTAAGGTACATGTTTTCATTGTTCGGCCAATTCAGGGCAATCTATAAATAATTATTAACTCATTCTTATTCTTATAAACAAACAAATGATCCTTAATGATCACAAGCATGAATTTATCAAATTACAGCCTACACACGTGATTCACCAAATTTATGAATACTACATGTGCATTAGTCAATCCAAACGTCACCACGTGAAACTTATAATGTTCATTACAAGTACCGGATGTAGTGATTGGAATACATAATCTTTTTCGCGGACGCGACATTGATGATAACCATGCCATGGATCAAATCTTTAAAACATACGCTAGAACCTTGTAAATGATCGAACAAATCTTCCATTTCGAGTTATGGATATTGTTTTCGATTGTCAATTTACTCAGTTCACAGTAATTTATAAATATAAGGAATGATAACACCATAGCTCTTCATGATGACAGGCTTGGTAGAATAAAATCTTTCTCCGACAACTCTCTCAGTTGTACGGTAATTCCTTAAATTCAGATGGTGCTGACGTACAGTGCACAAGCCACAAGTGCAGGACCGGAAATATAATCAATACCAATTTCAACTTGCCTTAATGGCGAAAGTTTAGGTAATTCACCAATAAATACCTCCTAATGTTTCAGATAAGATAAACATCTTTTAATAAATACATATTAGGTTCCTTCTAGATTATAATATCTATGACTAATTCACAACCATTTACGGTATAATTTCAAGTCAAAATGCGGGATATGGTCATCCATCAAGAATTATTTAGATCACTTTTGATAATCATCATCTTATCTTTTAGGGAATTCTACTCGAGTTCCCATCAATTAAGACAATGTCGTCATGTCATATTCAATCAATCCATTTTACTGGCACTATCAACTTTTCAGTTTCATTATCGTTGATAAGATGTGAACTTCTCAAAAGACTAATAATAACTCACAATCCTTCACAAATTCAAGGATATCAGGAGACACAACTACTATTAAAAGAGTAAGGTCAACGCATAATCTACGCGAGAGAATTTCAAATCAGATACAGACGAAAACATTTAATGAATATGAATATTTCCCATGTTTTCATAATTTGAGTAAGCATTCGAAAGCTCCTCGGATCGTTACCCAGGTCATTCAAATGAAATCAAATCAAAAGAAATGATAAGAACGTCAATACATCCAATCGGGTATCAACACTCGGTAATCAGATACTTTTTCCTAAGAATCTCACTACGGGAGAATTGGACAAGAAGGATTTGTCAATTGTCAAATAAGACAATTTCCATAGATGAGTAAATTCGACTCAGAGGAATAGATGCTACAGGCACATATGTAGGTGTCCCTAACACTATGTCCTTATTTTTCACGTCTTGCAGATCTCATAAATTTTAATCTTTCTCAATCTTCAAAGAAAATTTAGTGTTTATTAATCAGTTTTATGGTGACTACTAATCAGCCTTGCATGGTCCATTCCAAATTGTATGTAGGCGCGCAACTATATACAATTTCAAGATTAACGATGCAATACTCAGTTCGTCAAAATTTTATCATTAGGTTTATAATAAAAACATTTTCATGCTTAATTCTTAAATAAGAATCAAGAATAAATTTACAAAGATTTTCCTTGTTATGAAAACAATTAAGTTTTCCCAAGGTGTTTTATAAACAACTTCATTTCGATAACAATCACTTATAAATCTCACTTTGAATAATCCTTATAGTGATGAAAATTCAATTTTCTCAAAGGATACTGTTTTACCTTATAAAAACAATGAGTGATCTGCAAAAGAGTGATGAAAGCTTGTTCACCAAGAACTAACTACAATACAATAGGAAATGAGCTTAGCCAATTAATCATGAGGTTCATGATCTCGATGGCACTCAAAAGAATAATTCACAACGTAACTCGATTCAAGATGAGTACTTGTTCAATGGTTGCATCACTAATGCAAGCTTTAGAGACAAGCAAGAAAAGATAGATAACATCGATACATGTAGAATTTAGCAATCAAAGGTAGTCTTTTCATTAATCACAAACAAGTCAAAATTGTACCGTAACACATTACGTGTCACTATGTCATACAATTCTCAAAACTCATCCTGCCAACTGATATCTCAGTTAAGTTAGGGATTTTTAAAAGATACCACAATGAATACTAACCTACAAGAGTCATTAGGTGTTCCACATGTCCCGAAAGATCCATCGGTCCCAATTTAGAAGAAGATTTCTTCAATTTATTTATTGGACACTGGGCATCCTCGTCAATGGACAATGGCTTAGGAACAACCCTTAACACGAACCTACAATCAATTAAAACCTTATAATTCAATCACAAAACTTAACGACTTCCTCTTAACAATTTCATATTCCATTCGGGTTAAATTTTTACTTTATTCAAGTTTCAACCAATTTATACTCAATTCGATATCCTAACTCATATTCCAATACTTTCAATCTTATTCTTAGGCCTTAATAGGGCAATAAAAGCTTGATATGAATCAACACTTAATTTCCAATCCTATAGCTCTTTCAACAGCAATTATCAAATGAGTCATTTATATGAAATGACTTAATCATTCAACTAGACTTCTCGGAAAGGTATTAGTGGCATGAGGCTTTTGGGTAATGGTTCCAATTACAGCCTCAAGTGCAACATTCACCCTTTCGATTTCAAATTTAAGAATTGGATGACAACGAATCAGATGACATCTTTCTAGGTGGTAACGTTTTATGAAATTCCACTATATAAAGAAAGATCGTCATGACATCGATATCAGATTTAATCTCGCCAATTCATTTTCAATATCACAATCAACTAATATCTATATTTCTACGAATATCAACCATTTGTTGGGATCATAAATATCCACAACTTGGTTTAGATCTAGGATAGCTAGAATTCCTACGAGAATAGCTTCGATTAATTTACTAGGGGATTTAGGGTTACTTGTGACAATCTACGTCGTATAAATACCTCGTATAAAAATCAAAATAATCATCAAATAATCATGTAATAAAATTACATCATATATATATAATCTAAGTTATATATATATATATATATATATATATTAAAATAACACTTCTCAGTCTGGCCTTGTCGGTAACTCGGAAATTCTTTGGCACCGTTATAGTCAAAAGATTTTTAGATATTTTTAGAAAAATGTTTATAGTTAAAAGATTTTGAAATATTTTATTCAAAATCTTGGTTCTAAAAATCTTTCGTTCTCTATAACGAGAGCTCTGATGCCAAACTGTAACAACCCTAAATTTATACAATTCAATACAGAGGAAGACTAGTTGGTGTTACGGGATAGCACATTACTCACATCATAGACAACGCATAAAAATCGCGTCGTTTAATAATAAATCATTTCCATTCATAAACATTAAAGTTACATCGGTCCCAAGTCATATCATTTCATACAAAGTTTTGCATAGTATTTGAATGGAAAAATATTGTTTAAGTGTGGGCCATGAATTCTTGTTGTCTTCTCGAGAATTACCTTCAAGTACCTGAGATAAAACATGTTAAAAGAAAAGGTCAGCGATAACGCCGAGTGAATTCATAGAGTTTAATAAAATCCATCAATATAATATCAGTATAAAATTATTACTGAAAATCATTTTGTACAAATCTTTGTAATAGGCCATAAAATAGCCAAAGTCATTTTATACAATTCCTTATCGAAAATCATAATATAGGCATTTGCCTTAAAAATCATTATACGAGCCAATGTCGTAAAAACATCATACAATACGTCTTATGACGTTGTATGAAAATAAAAACCGTTATATGAATATGGTTATGAAAACCAAAACACGAACATAATATTAATAGTATGACCCTGTATTGCTAGTCAGGCAATACATCGTAATTCGGAGCGTCTAGTAGTATTTCGTTAGTTTGGATTATTATAAGCCGCATGACATTGTTACCTTACTAAACCAACAACGGGTAGCTAACCCGATACCAATTTTTGCCCATCTAAAGTAGCGTGTCGTCACAAAGGTCACGCTATGGAAATCTTCTCATACATAAATTCGCTTACCAATCAATGTGGCACGACGGGGATCAACCGTCAAGGCGCGAACTGGGGTGATCGTCCCCAAATAGTACTATTAAATGCATAAGCGTCTACCAAATCCCGGTAGTTCACAATTCATGCTAATGGGACTTTTAGTGACATAACCTAACTTTAATAATCCATTTAACATCATCTATCGGGTCCTTTAATCATTTGTCGGGTCATACAATCGGGTCATTCAATCATTCGGGTCCAAAATCAATAAACAAACAATCGGGACAAATGGTGTCCTAATTTTATAAAAACTAACATGTTATCTCCCTCGCGGGTTTATAAAACATTTATAAAAACATTTAAAAGAGTGCGAGGCTATGAACTCACGTTGATGTGGGAAGGCGGGTTATCGGCAATCCGGACGTACGGTACGTGCTTCAGTCACGGAAACCTAGACAAATAATACTCGTCTTAGACTCATGTCCAGTGACTTTATAAAAATAACAATTATGTATACATATAATGATTTTATATATATGATGATCAAGTGGGTTTATATATCCTCATTTACTCATTTTTGTGCTATGTGTCGATAACTTTTATACTAGTTTTCTCGTTTTACCTATTTACGTGTTTTAGGTCCAATAAGCCTATTATAAGTTCTTTAACTTGTTTTAATCCCTTTCATACATATATTATCAGTATGTATAATTTATTCATTTAATTAACCTTTTATATATTTATATAAATAAGTTTTATAAGTTAGTGGGTTTTTATTTTACATTTTATACATTAAAATGTGAGTGCTTATATAATAATAATAAACATTAATTCCAAAAATCTGATTTTTATCTTCATGTTCACCATTTTTACCATATCTAGAGTTTTATAATGAATTAGAAGCTCATTTTTGGGTGACATGTTCTTCATATTATGTGCTACATTTAACTTAGTTATAGCTACTGCCCATTTTGAGTTCATCTTGCCTTAACAGTCCCTACAAAACTGCTTATTCAGATTAGACCACCTAACTTGTTTTGATCATATCTCACTCATTATTTTGATTCCATTGCATGGCCAACTCTCACATGTGTATAACATCTTGTACTTACTGTAAATGGATCATACCATGCAATTTTATCAGTTCTTGTTTTAGTTATCTACTGTTTTTATACAGCCAACTAAATAATCGAGATTTTAGCCTCATTTCTTATAGTTATTAACATTTTTTAGCATATCTATCAACACTTGATCCCACACAACATTTTTATCATCATATATACATCATATACATATACAATAGGAAAGAAAATACATGATTACATAATCAAAATAACAAGAGGATGAGGAGAACAATCTTTATACCACCATGATGATGAAATGATGAGCTTTTGGATGAACAAGACATGGTTTTGGGTAACCAATCTTATGAGATATCAACACCACTTCTAGGATCACCAAGTATTTGTAGATTCCTCCAAAAATCAGCCCTTGTTCTTCATGAAAACTCCTTGAGAAATCAGCCCCAAACTCCCTTGAAAACTCATTTTTACATGTTAAGATCACCTCCAATCTTCATAACTTCAATGGGTTTTCATCATATGTGTGAATAACATATGATTTCATGGTTAAATCAAGATCAAATGGGTTATTTAGGGTGAGAGTAGGACGAATTTTTGAGAGAGAAATGGGAGGATGAGAGTGGTTTGCATGAGTGAAAATGGTGGTTATGAGTAGCTAGTTGTTTTTGTGGGATGAGTGGAAGAAACTAGCTTAAGTGTTAAGCTAGTGCTTACACTTGTAAGCTACAAGTTAACATGATGCCACATCTTTGATGTGGTGTCATGTTGTGCCATCCCATGTGTATTAGTGGGGTGGGATAATGTATTTTGTCCCACCTCACTAATTTACGGGTATTCCTCGATTCTAGTTTCCTCGATTTGCGTGCCCTCGGGTCGTTTCACGAAAAACGTTTTTATAAATTATGAATCAACGACACAAAACGAATCCAATAAAAATTGTCTCATCAAAAACGGAGTTCAAAAACGTAAATACGTAATCCTAAGGTTTCCGGTTTAGTCGTAAAGGACGTTAAATTAAAATCGTAATTCCTAATCTCTTCTCGTAAATTTGTGAGTTTATGAACTAACACAAATTTAAAACTCCAAAATAATATTCACGGATAAATTTATTTTCTGAAATGTCGGATTGTCACCAAAGACGGTGTATGTAAACGTAAGCACGTAACGTAGAATCCTCCGGTTTAGACGTAGTCGACGCTACTTCAAGACGTAAATCCAAATTACTTCCCAAAAATAAGTGAGTTCATATTGTAACATTAAAATAATGTTTTCAAATAAATATTGAGAATAAAATATCAATCATAAATTGACGGATTGTCACAACGTGCGTATCACCATACTGCACAAACTACCAAGAGCGGGATATCAATGAGTATAAACAACAACCATCATGTATGAGTCACCCTGACTCATGTATGAATCATACTAACTCATGTATGAGTCACACTGACTCATGTATGAGTCACACTGACTCATGTATGAGTCACACTATGAGTCATGTATTAAAAAAGGTAGGTAGTTTCTAAAACTTCCAAGCATGTCCCAATGTCCATATTGGCTTTTGTTGTCACTGATACGAAAGAAGTAGACGAGATAGCATCAACCAAAAAACCAGCAGCTGAGAAAGAAGTAACCGAGAAAGCAGCTGCCAAGAAACCATCTGCCAAGTAGAAACAAGCAGAGCCTGCAGAAGGAACGTGTTATATTGTAATAGAACTAATAGTAGTACTTAATTCTGTTGATAGTTTTTCAGTGTTTGAGAATGATACTTATGATTTTAAGTAGTATGTTTTAAAAATCATAGTAGTATGTTTTTGGGTGTCTGAGAATCATAAGTGCCTTTGACTCATACATGAGTCAGGTGACTCATACATGAGTCATGTGACTCATACATGAGTCAGTATGACTCATACATGAGTCATAATGACAAAATATGTATTATAATGACTCAGAATATGCATTAACTGTAAAAAACACTTTTACATAATTTATAAAACTGTATTAAGTGTAGAAATGACAACAATCAAATGTACAAGTGTTTATAAACACTTGAAAATTTATATGACTCATGCATGAGTCAGACGACTCATGCATGAGCCAGGTGACTCATGCATGAGTCATAATGACTTAGAATATGTTTTAACTGTTAAAAACACTTTTACATATTTATAAAACTTATTAAGTGTAGAAATGACAACAATCAAATGTACAAGTGTTTATAAACACTTGCAAATTTATATGACTCATGCATGAGTCGGGCGACTCATGATATTGAATACATTGTATTCAAATCACATATTCAAGACATGTTTTCAACACTTCAATAAAAGAAATCATAAATTTAAATCAAATATTCAAGACATGTTTTCACTTTTACATATTTATAAAAGAAAAACAGAAAAATAAATCAGATATTCAACACATGTTTTCAACACTTGAAGTAGTTGTTGTATTTGATTCTCCTACTTTTCTGCATCTTTACTCAACCGAAACACGCACTCGTCTATGTGGAAGTTAGCCTCATTTGCTAGTCTCTGAACTGTTTCGTTCTTCTCTCCGTATCTGCTTGTGTTTCTTCTTAATGAAAGCGGTATCAAATCCTTGCATTGACAACAACATTTTCAGAAACACCGGCATCAACAACTACATCTTCATTAACATCGCCATCAATCTGACTCATATATGAGTCACACTGACTCACACATGAGTCACTCTAACTCATATATGAGTCACCATGATTTTGTTCAAATGAAGTTATATTATTACCCGCATTACAAAAAAGACTTACATATGTATAGTTTCATATATGAGTCACCGTGACTCATATATGAGTTACAGCGACTCATACATGAGTCACCGTGACTCATATATGAGTCACGTTGACTCATGTATGAGTCACAACGACTTATATACGAGTCATAATCCCAGTTCAGTAATTATAAGTCTTACTTTTGTAATCAGTTTATCATCTACACAAATCGACCATACTTCAATAAAAATGCTCATTCATAAATTAGAACTTGCTAAATCACATGTGATTTTCATTGTGTCATTTCATCAAACACATGGTGTGCATAAAATATCATAACATGTGATTTACCTATATTATTACATGGAAATGGTGGATATGTTGTGAAAGTCACCGGAGAAGTGGGTTTGTTATGGAAGTCACCGGGAAATAGTGGATTCTTGTAGAGACTGCCGGAAAAAGGTGATTTGTTGTTAACGTCGTCGGAATAGGGTGGGTTGGTGTGGAGTTTGTCGGAAAAGACAGGGGTTGTTGTGGTGGTCGCGGAAGAAGGTGGGCTTGTTGTGGTGGTCGCAGGAAGAATGTGGGGTTGTTGTGATGGTCACCGGAAAAAAGGTTGTTGGGGTTTTTGTGGTGGTCGCCGGTGAGGTTTTTTAGGATCTCAATCTTTTTTTTGGTGTGTGTGTGAAAAATAAAAGATCTTATGTGGGATGTTGGTTTAATCTGAACCGTTAGATTATTATGAGATAAATGCTTTAGATTGGTCCATGGGGACTATGATATTATAAAGGATGTAAGGGATCTCTTCTCTAATTAGTATATTTCCATAATTATCATGTTACCATAATTAGTATATTTCCATAATTATCATGTTACTATATTTAATATATTTTCATAATTAATCATAGGCTTAATAAATAATTAAATGATATAAGTATGGTTATAATATGTCATATTTAATTATAATGTAAAGTTTAATAATGATTAAATCCTTAGGCTTAACTTATAATTATTGATTAATAATGATATTACACGTTATCATAAGTTACTATTAATTAATAATGTTGCTTGATTAATGTAATTAAACTTTATCTTAAAACGTCATAAATTAATTAAGCTAAGTTTTAATTAATTTACATGTGCATGAATAATTAAGTAATTAATTATTTTATCATAAGTTTTATTTGAATAAAATGAACATAAAAAAATGAATTTATTTAAATAAATTATATTCTAAGTCATAAACATTAATTAATTTAATTAACATGTTTTAATTAAACTAATTAAGTAAATAATCTTTAATACATGCATTTGTAAAAGTTTAGCCAAATACCCCTTACGTATTTTGGTGTTAACCGAACACCAATCAAAACCCCACCAAGACCATGGGGTCTCGGTGTTGCCTCGAAGTCCACGCAACACCACAGCCGGGCGACTGTGGCTTGCGGCCGAACCCAACAGCAGCCACCGACAAGACAGTCGGTGTCGCTGCTGCTGCCGTGGTTCCCCCTGCTGTCGCTACTGTTGCCCCTGCTGCTCACAGCCGTACCACCGAGACCACCAAGGTCTCGGTTCCCACTGACTGCACAAGGTTCCCCACCGTGGGGACGTTTTGGCTTGCGGTTGCCCAAAACTAAACACCACCGCCACCACAAAGGTTGCGGCTGGTGGAACAATAAGCCACCGAGAGTCATACGACTCTCTGTTTGTGTGCAGCCGAGCCAAAAAACCAAAACATACCCTTTTCTTGTTTTAATCTCATTGATTACATGTTCCCCTTATTTGTTTTTAAAATATCTTGGATCATACATAATTAAAATTAAAAAAGAAAAGGATTAAGGAATACCAAACGCATGGATGTTTTAAGGATTGAAAACACGAACACAATCATGTAATTACCAAAGATCAAGAGGCAATAAAATCTTCCTTGTGGTGTCCTTGGTGCCGCGACAAAAAGAGAGAAGAAGGATGAAAAGATTTTAGGGTTTTAACAATTTTCTGTGTTTATGTTTTTATGAAATCCCCTGGGATCCTTATTTGGTTAAAACATGTATTCTTAATGGATTGGGCCAAAGCCCTTTTCTTCCCCTTGTTTTGGTTTGGACGCCTCATATACAACACATACATACATATTTGTTTAATTTTTCGTGTCTTAAATTATCATCGTGTGTGTTCGTTTTTAATGTTCGTGTTTTATGTCTTGAATGTTTTAAGGATTTTACGTGAATACTTATCGTGCATTAATATTCATGTTTACATACGTAATACTTATAATAATTAATTAATATACGTAATGTTCGTATTAAATGTTCATGATTCATGTCTTATATTAATTAACTAAAAAGTTTAAATTTAACCGTAATTCGTGCATTTAATGATCTTAAGGATTTTAAAGCGGGTTTTACATGCATTGTTTAGTTCCACATACCATAGATGAAATAGATACTTTGGTTAAAAAAACTAATCCACGAAGATAGTGTTCGTCAGAAAGCGATGATGGAGTTGTTCACGACATTTGAAAATGATTATATAGTCAAAGATGATACGAGGATGACATACAAGAAATGCAATGATATTGCAAAAAAAAGAGTCGTGCTTTGATCAACACTTTTTAAAAGAAGAATCTAAAAAAAATAATGAGACGCATAACGCTTTGTTTTGAAATGCATAAAAAATAGAACGACAAATGGAAATTAAATTTAATTGGTTTCATGAAAAATACGATTATGTGAAAATTAGAAGGGGGATTGAATAGTTTACCGGTTGAATATATTCCTAGAGGACTCATTTAAGGTCAGGAGATTAAGGAGCATATATAACCACAATAAGGACCTTGGAATTACTAGAGATCTAGGTTCTATAAATAACAATAATATTGTCTGACACAGTAACTTGGTCTTACTTAAGCACAATAGCCTCCCAAACTCATAGAATACCCCCCAGGAATTACCAACCGAATCACGATACATATAATGTTAGTTTAAATTACCCTATAAGTACTTAACATCCTAATGAGTAATTTGATCCATCTTCGTCTCTTGTAACACTAGAAAATTAACTTTTTGTTGCAAAGTTAACCCCCTTACCCCCTCCTTTTTCGTCTTGTGACCAAGACCTTTGATATTAAAGAAAGGATGTTCATTAAGGAACAACATCAGCTCCTTGAGTCCTAATGATGTGTTCAATATCCTTTGTACATCCCACAATCTCATATCCCATAGATTGACTAACTCGGATGATATCATCCAACACTTTAAAAATTGATCCTTCTTTATATGAATTGTGATAATGATTAAAATCAAAATATTCATTTGATAACACGATTTCATATACCTCCTCAATAGTATTCACGACCTTTGAGTGTACCAATGGTGAATTCGCCTTATCTAGTATCAATATTTTAACCAACATTACTATGATCTTCCTCCTATTGAGGTTCCTTCGGAGTACAGCCAGGTGGATGAGATAACGATGGTTCAGATTCTTGAACTACACCTTTGGTATTTCTTTGAAGCAAGTCATATATACCAAAAATGTCTTTAGATTGTTGTTAACCTGCCTTAACACCACTACTACAAGCACTATTAATATGAGATGTATCATTATCATCAATATAGTTTCTGAGACACCTTCCTCATCGATGTCACCAATCACACCATCATCACCATGTTGCGAACGGACTGATGTGTTATTATCACCATGGACCGCCTCATCACCCGAAACGTATTATGACTCTTTAAGACCCAGAAAATTTGGGGTCCATGCAAATAATTCTTTCGTACGAGCCATATACACCTTACCTTTAAATACAATTTTAAACTTCTTCAAAATATTATCAGCCTTTTTAGTTATAAAGCACAGTCGTTACGCGCAAACGAAGAGACGAGATTCTCTTCAATATCCATGGTCTCCCCCTATATCTTGCCGAACTCCATAAACATTTAACGAGACCAAATATTCAACGGAACACTTTCAATGTCAACCCAAACAACACGTTTCTCACTAACAAAATCATCAACCACAGCCTGAAGAACATGAATATTCATAAAAGAGTCAGGAGGATTTTGAGCATGAGCAGACTAGTATGAATTACCCACTGGTTTAGGGTTTTTACTTGGCCGTTCAAAACGAACGACATTAGCATAAATGTGAAAGCGTCTAACCCATAAAGTACAGAGATTCCAAACCAACCGATCAAGGTCGACAACTTTAATAAAATGAACAAAAGCGAATCTCTTGCCAGCTTAGGATTTGCGATTAGAGATGTAAACGTCAACAACCTTACCATACGCCTCACATAATTTCCACAAATCTCTAAAACCAAAATTATCTGAAAAATTAGTAACAATTATCGATTTGGTTATATGAGCAACATGATCTTCTTTAGAGCAATAGAAAGGCATCACGAAAATGATGGAACAAAATGGATGAAAAATAAAAGTAGAAAAAAGAAAAAGATAAAAAATGACGAAACCCTTAAATTAGAATCAAAACCCTAAAAACCACATTAATAGGTTAAAGAAAAATTAAAAGTAGATCACAAATTTATATCACCCCATGGTTATTATATGGTCACACCAGGATTAGGGACGATCGAGATTGAAGCTTAAACCCAATCACAAGATAACAACGAACAGATAGAACAACATTAGAGATTCACATTAATCAGACGTTATACAATAATGATGATTAACATGATCAGATCAAGCAAATAGGGTTAAGGTTTAGGAGAGTCGCCATTGGAAAGAGTAATGTTAGATCCTTTAGCGGTTGTAAGATGATGCGTCATACATTCCTGAGGATGGATTGTGCAGATATATTTCAGTTAAGGGTTTAGAATGTTTGTCACCTTACAGGAGTTTTATTCCTTTTACAGTCCATGAGTGATGTTTAAACTTAAATTTTTTTAAAAAAAATTAGAGAAAACTTGTTTTTTTCGAAAAGATTGTTTTTTTCCAAAAAAGTTTTTTTTTCAAAAAATTTAAGAATTTTTTTATTGAAAAATTTATCTTATTCTAGAAAAGTTTTCTTCGAAAAAAATTTAAACTCTTTAAAAATTAAAAAATAATATAAAATATTTTACTTTTTTTAGAAATCTTTTTTTTAAGTTAAAAATATAAAAGTTTTAAAACTTTTATACATGTTTTCGTTTTTATCGAAGAATATTTTTTTTAAGTTAGAAAAATAAAAATGTAGGTTTTTATTAGGAAACATTAAAATATTTTAAAAGTTATATGATAGATCAAAAGTTTTTTCTCGAAAAAAGTAAAGTGATTTGAAGAAAAACTTTTAATTTATTTTTTTAACTTTTAGAACTTTTTAATATTTTCGGAACAAAATCTTATATTTTTTATTTTTGTAACTTAAAAAAAAAATTGTAAGAAAAATAAAAACGTATGGAAAAATTTTAATTATGAAAAACTTTTAACTTTTTAATTTAAAAAATTATTTTTTAGAAAAACGTAAAATGTTTTGTATTTATTTTTTAACCTAAAAAGTTTTTTTTCAAAAAAAAAAGTAAAATTTAAAACAAAAATTCTAGAAATTTTTTTTTTCATAATAAGGAATAGAAATTCCAATTTTTTTGAAAAAAACAACTTTTTCCAAACTTTTTAATTTTTATTTTTTGAAAACATAAATGCAAAAATTAGCTGTAAAATATTTTAAGGTGACAAAAATTATTTGCACATCGGTCTTCATGAATGTATGGTACACTATTTTACAACCATAAAAATATATAATCCGTAGAATATTGACTAGAGATGTGATTTACTAAACTAAAGGGTTCCATATTAACATCTTAATAAGGCTCTTAGTGGAAAAAGTATAGTTTTAGTGGGTCTTCCAACTAAGAGGGATAAATGGTTTGGGCCACGTTTGTTTCCCACTAAGAGGTTCCAAAAGAAAAAGAAACACCCCTTATACTTTTGACAAAACACAAAAACAATTTTTATGATTTTCTCAAATTTAAATGTAATTCATATTTTCGTAAGACTATGTCGAGAGAAAGGTAGTACTTGTAGCAATTAGGGAGGTGTTTTGGTATTGCGCTTGGTTGTTGATTATCTTTTACGTAGTACTGTATTTCAGTTTCAAAAAGGCTAATAATAGAAAATGAGGGCGTGTTTGCTTTTTGAAAATGTTTGAGTCATGTCTGAGTTTGACCGGTCAGATGTATTCAGACTTTTTCGATGTTTGTTTTTTTAGTCAAAGTTAAAGGTTTTAAAATACATATTGTCTGATCAAGTCAGAGTCGGTGAGCAAATCTTAGAATATCCTAACCTTTCACCTACATCTCTGTCCACCATGATTTCACAATCCCTACACCTACATTTCTGTCCATCATCACCTTCAGCTCTATCCTTATTCATTCTTTTTCACCAGCTGCTGACTCGATTAATAGGTATATTTCTTTTTTTTATATGTTTATTTTATATGAATTTGATTGATTTTGTTTTTATTAAAGTTTCCCACGAATTTGATAAAGGGTTATGTTTAAAAATAAATTGTTTTGATAACAAGAGAGAATGTTTTCCTACTATTGAATACTCTAAAACAATATGAAAGAAATAAATAAATGTTTGAAAATGATTCGTATAAAATTATTAAAAAAGCAGAACCATACATTCATAAAATAAATTATCTTAAATCAATGACATTGTGTATACTAAAAGATCATGGTTCTAAACAGACCTTTAAGGCCCGTCCTACGTTAGGCATTAGTCAAAGTACACTACGATATGATGTGCGACGATTTTTTGAATTGAACTCCAAAAAAAATAAATATTATTACATGTAAGGAGAGTTTTATACCATTATTATGTACAACACTTATTATGAACTCAATATAAATATAATGTTGAAATATGAAAAAACAAATAAATATTTATATATGTTATGCGGCCATAAGCCACGCTTTAAAAACACTAAAGTTTCACCTTAATCGCTAAAACGTGCAGCTTAGACATGTCGTTACGCCACACCTCACGCTATTTATAACCACGCTAAACACAATACACAATAATAAATAATAAAAGAAAAATTAAACATGAGCTTCTCATTACCAAAAAAAATATAAAATGACATGAAATAAAATTTTGAAATTTTTTACAATGCCTTGTCAAGATTGATTTAAGAGTTAACTGCATTGTTGGTCCTCATGGTTTGGTGTATTTTTCACTTTTACTCCAAAAACTAAAATAGTTTCGATTTTGACCAAAAACGAAACTTTTTCTTCACTTTTGGTCCATTTCCGTAAACCAAGTTAGTTTGACTCATTTGACTGTATAAAATGACTAACATACCTTTGTTTTAATATTGTGAAGTTACTAAGTTGCCCTCCTTTTATTATTATTATTATTATTATTATTATTATTATTATTATTTTTTTTTTTTATCAAAAATTCCAATTTTATTAATCACACAAAATTGGAAGGGAGCCGCGAAACAAGCTGCGCGCCCACCCCTTTTTGAATACAAAAACTAAGTCTAGACATCAAAAAACCACCACTCCTCGCGTCATTAGAATGACAACTAGCCAACCGCTTAAGACGCGAGAGAGTACCCATCGCCTCCACCTCAAACTCCCCGAAAGTCGAGGAGTTTATTTCAATATTATTATTATTATTTAAACCAATCCATCTCAAATTTTATAAACTCAATCTATATCACATTTATAAATTCATAATAATTTCATGTCCCTCTTTTCATTATCATCTCATCTCTAACTCACATATTCCACACCTTCATCTATTGTACTGTACCAAACTTCACACATCTCTTTCTTTTTTTCACATTGGATCACAACACAAAAATGACAGCAGTAACAATGATTTTTTTTTTCGTAAATGAAAATCACACATAGGCATGGTGAGTAGTGGCTAGAGTTGAGACATGCGGCCACCACAGAACTATCGACAACACCAAACCCCATATCCACCATTACCACCATACATCCACTACAAGAATAAACAACCTTAAATGTTTGGATCCGTTCTACAAAAACCAAATAGTCAACATCAATCCCATCTCTAATAAACTACCATGACTCGGAAAATAAACTTACAAGATCTCATACCTAGAACAACATATCTCATATCTAGAACAACATAACTCTAAAGATCTTCAGATCTTCATGAAGTCACTGATTGGATTTTCGCAAGAATCAAGTCTTCATAAACCCAACGATGAATTTGAGCTTGAATAAAAGTTTTCGTTTGTGTTAACTTATCAAGAACAAAAAAGAAATGACAAATATGGTAAGAATTTGTTGAAACTTTTTAGCTGGTGGATTTTGTTAGCATGTATGGTAAGAGAGAGAAAAAAAAGGTTGAAGAGATTTGAAATGTGATTTTTTTTTTTGTCAGGGAAGAAGAATAGGAAAAAGAATAGACTTGGGTTTTTTAATAGTATAGGTGAAAAGACGATAATACCCTCAGAATTAACGGTCAAATGAGTCAAACTAATGTGGTTAACGAAAATGGACCAAAAGTGAAGAAATAGTTTCGTTTTTGGTCAAAATCGAAACTATTTGAGTTTTTGGACCAAAACTGAAAAACGCATCAAACCATGAGGACCAAAAATGCAGTTAACTCTTGATTTAATAAAAAACATTAGTTGATTGGTGTCACCGACCCCAGATAGGGCAAATGTCTAACACTTATCTCCTCTACCTCATAGGTTTTTCTTTTCTCTTTTATAGCTATAAGAAAATACAATTGAATTTAAATGGGCTATGATGGCTAAGTAGGCTTGTTGCGCTTGCTTTTTTTGTGGACTTAGTTTGGGTTACTAATGAGTTTCGGCTGTCTTATTTTCTCTGTTTAATATTTGGATTTTAATAATTATTTATTATCTATACTATATTATAAAAGGCTCGTTTCAAAGTTGAAAAAACTTTGTAGGGCCACGATTTTTTAGGATTGTACAAGTGTTGTAATGATACAAAGAAGGGAGTGAGATGAAGAACTAGAGAGAGAAAGTTAGAGAGAGAAAGGAGAGGATTAGAGAAGGAAAGAATGATTAAGTGAAATGCGAACCAACCACTACCCTTCCTAACATGCTAGTAAGGGTATAGATAACCCATCATACATGTGGGCTTTATGGGTTATACTTACATGACTAGATCACGAGCCCAATCTATGTATATATCGTTGGAGTGAACGATCCTTTTAAATACGTAAAAACGTATTTCCAACAATCTCCCCCTAAGGGAGGTCACTCCAAGTTACAATGTCCTAAATAGTGTATAGCTCGTGATCTATGCTAACAATGATGTGACCGAGACTTTCTTGGGAAAAAATGTATTTCCAACAATCTCCCCCTAAGGGAGGTCACACCATTTTACAAAATCTTAAACCTAGCATACTATGCTTGAGTCTTCGATCTTGTTCTTGTGAATATACAGATGAGATATTTGACTTTAGTCTTGAGCATGTTTCCTTGCCTTGACCTTGTGCATTCATCACTTGTGATATTCGCCTCCTTGTGACTTCATGTCCCACATACTTATACCTTTATAATTCTTGAACGTTTCAGAGTTTGATACAACGGAAGACTTGACTTTTAGGATTTCTTGAATTTGTTGAAGTCTTAAGTTCATAAAGTATAAACATGCGAGGACGACTTCTTTTCGGATAGTACACCGCAATGCCACCTTCTTGTTACGCTGCATAAGACAGTTAGCAACAAAACATATACACGGATGAAACGGATTTGAACATTTCATTCTAAATTGGTAGCATTTTACCTCCGGTCGGTGAAGACTGTTGGACGATGTTAAATATCGTACTTGTGGCAGGTAGTTTCAGTTAAGAACCTCCTTGACAAGATTTCGTGGGTAAACCCGTTCTCTTTATTCGACCGTCCAAAGCTGACTGCGAACATAAAGAGTGAATAATTTGGATAATATTATCCTCATGATTTGAAGCCGTCAAATCCGATTCCTGGAACAAGTTTTATTGATTAAAGAATCGCACCATTGTTGCTTTCCAGTTGTCACGAGCTTATTCATATAGAATCTTACAAGTTACCTACCAAGTGATGTTTGATGTTAACACTAGAAGGATTTCCACTCATCATTGTGAACACTATAGAGTGTCACTCTGAGTGTTCTGGCAAGATCACTAAGATATTGCGTAGAGGCCTGGAACGTGTTTAAGTTCAGTAAGAATTAAACCATTGTTGCTTTCGAGTTATCAAAAGCTTGATTCATAAAGAATCACACAAGTCACCTACCATGAGCTTTTTGATATTCACTCAAGAAGGATTTCCTTCTTCATTGTAAATACTTTCGTATTACTCGGATGTTCAGGCAAGATCATGAAGATTTTGCGTAGGACTCTTAAGATCTTTCTTAATTTTCACAGTGTGTGAAGAAGCAAGGAATTATGAAAGTGTGTCATAATGAGAGATTTGATGATCTCAAATGGCTCTAGACTTGATCGTGCATTTTGGATTTTAGTGATCAGAGGCTGTAGAGGAGTGCCATTATTTCAATACCAATTTATTCGGAGTGAATAAATCAATAGATAATGCGTTGTCTCCGTGTGATTAAAACAAATATCTTTTAAGAGATATCTGAGTTAGCTGGGATGGGTTGTGCATTGCATCATTGGGTCCATGATGTCTATCTTGAATATCGAGAATCATTAAAAAATGATCTCAATAGCATATGTATTGACCTGGTTTCTGCCTAAGGTTGTAAGGTGGGCTTCTTTCTTTAGACCATTTATCTTTACAATTCTTTTCCATTCTTCAACCCCTTTAATGCTTACCAATACGTCATAACTAGCACCTTTTTGTGATTGTTCCAACGCTAACTTAAGTACTTGGTCGGCATTCAGCTACGTTCACAATCTTTCTCCATCTTTCCTAAGGACTACTATTTCAAGTTATGGAATGTCCTTGGGAAGATTCCTCCGGTTCTAGAGGAATCATTGGACTTTAACCTATCCTACTATCCTTATGTCACCATAATATTCACCGTCGTGAATAGAGATGCTTTGGGTAAGTGTATGTCACCATGAAATCCATTTTGATATTCAAATATATTTTTCTCCCCCTTAACATATGCCACGATATCCGAAAACATTTCGCACATGTCGGGATGAGCTATCACATTAAGTCAAACCATATGTGATTAATCATTTCCCATATTAAATCACATTTTCTCCCCCATATTAAAAATATTAACCCAATCGATGTTTTTAATATCAATTGATTTAATAGCATTTTAAGAAAATTTGGGAAGAAAAATACAAATCCAATTATCTTCATGATTTTCACAAGCTCCCCCTCAAATTAATGAGGGTGTACTTAAAACATAAATAAAATACCTTTTAAACACAAGTGTAAGGTACTTATCACGTGCAAAGATCATATATGATAATGTATTCACAAGATTAGCAATTTACGAGGTTGGACCTGAATGATGGAGAACATCATATGATAGAATCACATGGTTCTTGTTCACGAATGTTGATCACCTCGTAACGTCTAAAGTTATCTCTTGACACAATGTGTATGATTGATATCGTTGTCTTGACACCAATTTGTGAACTTGGCACTTTCGGCATCAGAGATTCTGAACGCTTGACAATTGCTCCCCCTCAATTGTTGACCCATGTTCTATTGAAAGAGTTGTAGTCGTTGTTTGAGTAGTCGCGTCGTCGAGTATGTAGATATCAATTGTAAATTGCTACGGGTTGTGGAGATGATAACTTCATAAAAACAAGATTTCTCTCGTTTTAACAAATAAATGCACTGACACGTACATATATTCGTGTTAGATTGTGTTATTACGTAAACACAATCCCTTACATGGTTATAAAAATAAACCATGCCCGAGAAAATTAATTCCCGTTTTTGAGTCAAAGCTTTCCGGTGAAATGCTTGACTTGAATATGAAAGGTGGGTTACTGTCTGAAATAACAGCAAACCATTTTGAGCATGTTTTAAATCATTTAAACTTCTGCTCGAACTTTATTTACAATCCTGTGTCATTATTGAACGACATTTCTCGGTTCGTAAATATTATTGATTCCAGAAGACATGCTCTTTTTATCAAAACATTTTGAACACACAATTTTGAAAGATTTAGAAAAATCTTTTGAAAAATTCTTGAAAAATTATGTTCAACGTTTTGAAAACCAATTACTTGAGCTTAAGAATTTGAATATCTTACTAAACGAGCTCAAGTCCGAGAGGTTGGAAACTTCCCGTTGTTAAGGATAATTTACAATCGGCGATAAACTTTCCTTTTAATTGAAGAACGAGTCCTAAGTTGACATTTACTTAGAAGTCGTTTTCATGAGCTTGAAAACTTTTGAATGTTTTAACGTAAAGCTCCTGACCGAGAATGGTGAATTTCTCGTTATGAAGAAAAGTTCTCTTATTTAAAAGATACACTTTCCTTTATGAGCTTAAAACTTGGAATGTTTTAATACAAGCTCATGACCGAGAAAGGTGAATTTCTCATTATGAAGAAAAGTTCTCTTATTTAAAAGATACACTTTCCTTTATGATCTTAAAACTTGGAATGTTTTAATACAAGCTCATGACCGAGAAAAATTAATTTCCCGTTACGAGGATAAGTTATCACTTAAAGATAAGATTTCCTAAAATTGAAGTCCGAGTTACAGTCTGATATTTAACTGTAATTCATTGTGCATGAGCTTAAAAACCTTCAAATGTTTTTAATATTAGCTCATGGCCGAAAAAAATTAATTTCTCGTTGTAAGGATAAGTTTATCATCGGCGATAAACTTTCCTTTCTTTGAAGTCCGGGGCATAATCTAAAATGTGATTATACGCCATTTTACACGAGATTAAAACCTTTGAATAGTTTTAATGTAAGCTCGTGTCCGAGAAAATTTAATTTCTCTTTAATGAGGATAAGTTTATCATCGGCGATAAACTTTCCTTTATTTGAAGAGCGGGTCATCGTCTGATATTTAACGATGAACCATATACACGAGCTTAAAACCGTTGAATAATTTTAATGTAAGCTCGTGTCCGAGAAAAATTAATTTCTCGTTTGTGAGGATAAGTTTATCATCGGCGATAAACTTTCCTTTATTTGAAATCCGGGTCACTGTCTGTCATTTAACGAGGATCCATTTACATTGTAAGCTTAACTGCCAATCCCCTGAGACACTTGTTTCTCTGTTATCTGCTTCTTCAGTAACAAAACTCTGAGACTGTCCTAGTTGAACGGTATATAAAGCTCAGGCCGGTGTGTTTTTGTTGATCCTTAACTTTGGTACCTGCATTCTCATTTGGACTTTGTTTGCTTTTATATGGGTTAGCGATATCTATCTTAGAATCATGCGAGGATTCACAGTTTTTTTTCTTGTGCCAGCGGTGACCTGAGGAGATGATTCACTTGTCTCAGCTGACAAACGTTTCCTTTTATAGAAAACCTTAAGTTCAGGCTTAAGTGATATATCATCCTTTTCAATTTCCTCTCTAGTAGTCTTAGTAGAATCGGAGACTATCCTAGTTAAAGGGCACTCGTTTCCTACAAGAGTGAAAGTTCTACCAGTGGGGTGCCAAACTTTACCAATGGGTTTGATTTTAGCTAGCCACTGGGATTTAATTCTAGTATGGGAGTTCACCTCATGAAGGAATTTCTTGACACAAGAGTCATGATTTACCTTGAAGACACATTTCCTACATGTTTTACAAGTAGCATATTTAATGTCCGAGTAAGATATAGAATTCCTAGATGATTGATTGATGCTCCTAGTATATGACATGCTATGGTTAGCAGTGTTGGGTAATCTAGAATGTTAGCCCTATATTTTATATAGTCGAACAAGAATGTAATAGGTCATCTTAGTCGTTATTGGTCTTGTATAGTAATAGGTTAGTCGGGAAAAGCGGGCTTGGACTTTAAGCTAATATTGTCTTTGTTAGGGGCTATATGCCCAAGTGAATGCCAAGCCCGGCCCAAGATGAAGCCCACAAAGGCCTTAGAGCCGTGGAATATATAACCTTCTTTCACATGTGAAAGAGGGTGTTGGTTCATTTTACTTTCTCTCTCTAGTAAACATTAACCTTCCAAATTATCTCTTGTTTCTCTCTCTACTTTCTTCTCTTTCTCTCTCTAAATATCTCTTCTAAATCTTGTGTTATGGATTGAATGGGATTAACATTTGGTATCAGAGCCTATAGTGGATAGGTGATTGAAGATTAGTGAGTTGTGTTCTTGATTTTTCGTGGCTTGTTTGATCTAAATCTCACGTCCCAGAATTTCTTTTTGTGTTTTTATGGTCTTTTCTTGATACAAATCATCTACATACTAGTAGTAGTGATTTGGGTATCTTGGTTTTGGCTAAAACACAAATCTTTTGGATCAAAAGTTGCAAAACTTCTTGTTTTTCTTCATTTCGAAATTCAAGCAAGTGTTACCATCGGAAAGTACAAAGTGTAAGGCTCGATCGCAATAATCCAAGGATTCCACTTTGCGATCACCCTGATTTCGATACCTTATTCCGATCTGGATATTCCGATCGTACATTGCGATCTGGGATTCCGACGGGTTTAAGGGATCTTTGAGTCGTTACTCTGCCAAATCTGTTTCAGCCATATTCCGATCTGAACATTCCGACGGCACATTGCGATCTGAACATTCCGATCTGAGCATTCCGATTTGACATTGCGATCTGAACAATCCGATTTGACATTCCGATCTGAGCATTCCGATTTGACATTCCGATCTGGACATTCCGATCTGGACATTCCGATAAGTATTCCGATGGGTATTTTGTTTGAGTATTTTTTAGACTTAGCCACTATCTAGACTAGTTTCGGAACGTAGTTTACACGAAGATTAAAAAAAAAGAGTTAAAATTTTTAGGTCAAGTAAAATCAAATTTTTTCCCTACTATTTGGCTATTTCTAACTCGATTTCAAATTTTGGTGATTCAAAATTTTTTCGTCTTACCGTTTTGTCGGACTGAGAAAAAATCAGATTTTTCGGAATTTCAACCACAATCAAATCACAACACATCCACTAAGATCCGTAATCCATACACATCATATCCTCTTCGAGACATCCGTTCAATGGACATCTTCGTGGATTCAACACCAACAACGTCCATGACTGAGATGAATAAACAGAAGATGCAGAATCCAGAGGTTCAGACAAATACTGAGACTCCAATCAGTAAACCTTCTAACAAGGATTCTATCACCAAAACCGTTCATGCAATCAAATACAAGATGTCGAAAGCAAAAGAAAGATGCATGGATCACATAAAGTTTCTTCAGTCACACCTTCAGGTTCTTTCAAGAGAAGACCTAAAAGGCACTCGTCTTGAAATTGGATTCAAACGGGTATTCTTTTTTACTATTTGGTCAAGATGTTGAGACATTCATCAGAACGATGCTACTTAATGTGGACCATCTTCAACAAGAACTTGACAGAGACGATTTTCACGAGAATATATCCATGGAGGTCCTTTTAGCTCTCAACAATCAGTTCCAGCAATTCATTGACTCAAGTGGCTTATCCAAAAACGATCGAGAGTTCACAAGCACATACTTTACCAAATATACTCTCGTAGATCTTCAAGCATTCAAAGAGACACTTCTTCAACATATGAGCAATATAAAGAAGTCAATTGATGAAAGAACACGCCATCAAAGGCACTTTCAAAGAAGGGTGAATCAAAGACTGATGCAGACAAAAGAGAGCACCGTCGATATAGATCAAGCATTGGATGCTTCTTCGGTTGATATAGAGAGCAGCGGGACAGAATCAGAAACGCAGCATTTCAGTACCAACTCAGGGAATGATCAAACAACCAATGATGCGGATATCAGACCCATTTATGATGATCAGCCAATGGCTATGGTACATTTAAATGCTGAATACGATGTTCCTCAACATACTGAGCAATCTGAACCCATTCTTGACACATATCTAGTGGAAAAGGTTGATAGCAATACCACACCTGATTCATCAGATACGAGTACTAATGGAGGAGAGACTTCTCAGGATGCTGATTCTAAGATTCACGAGCTTGAAATTCTGTTAGCTCGGAAGACTAAAGATTTTGAGGATGCCAAACTCGATTTTTCAAAGAAAAATAACAAATTTGAGGCTTACTTTGAAAAACTTGAAAAAGCAAATGTTATTCTTGAACAAAAATTGGATCGTAAGATTCAAGATTTTAACATGGAAAAAGAACATTTTTTGAAACAAATAAATCTGTTAGAATCAAAGTTGGCTTCTCAAAATCCAAGTCCTCCGCCTGCTTCATTAACTGAATTATCTTTGCAACCTATCGACATTGTAGATAGTAATGATGCGAATGCTGATAACACCATATTTGATAATATGAACATTAAGTTAGAACAACGTGTCTCTCAATTACTTCTACAAAATGAGCAATTAAAGGCTCAGATTCAGGAAAAGGTTTTTGCATTGACAGCGGTGAAAAATGAATTAAGGAAACTAAAAGGAAGTAGTGTGGATACTAAGTTAGCAAAACAGTCAGTCTTGGGGAAACCTCCTTCTCAATCAGTCAGAAATCGCTCAGTTGCTAGACAACCGTATGCGTTTAAATCTGAACGACTCAAAACGTCGAATTTGAGGTTTGCATCCCAAGTTGACGTGCGTAGCAATTTTCCTAAACCAGTCACTCCACAATCTAGACCCTCCTACAGAAAATCCGCTTCTGCAAAGCCCGATCACATGAATGCTTCAACCAACTCTAGAAATAGATCCAAGAACATGCCTAGACGTAGTTCAAATGACACGGGTCACAAAAGCTATCTAGAGGATGCTAAAAACAATACACAAGCAAGAGATAGGACCAAACCACAACCTAGGAGCGTTATTCACACATCTAGGAATTCTAGACCCTTCTATGATGTGCACAATTCTGCCAACCCTAGGAAATCAAGAGCCTTCTCAGATGCTAAGCACTTTGTTTGCACGAAAAGTAACAAATGCGTGTTTAATGCCATTCATGATGATTGTATCACTAAAGTCCTGAACAAGGTGAACCAAAAAGCTAGAGCACCTCAAAGACGGAACCCTAAAGGAAATAGGTTTTCTCCAACTAAGTCTTCCGTTGTGCATGAGAAACCTATGTCTCTTAGACCTTGTCTTAGGTGGATACCAACGGGTAGAACCTTTAAAACAATTGGTCTTAGGTGGGTTCCTACTGGAAAGATATTTCCCTCTAGCTCGACAAAGGTTCATAGTGAACCCCCACATGGTTCTCATCAAGATATCGCTAACCCACATGCAAGCATACAAACTACTGATGTAAGTGCAGGTAATAAAGTAAAGTTTAAACAAGAACACAACGGTTTTACATATACATACCGATCAACAAAAGACACTCTCAGAGTTTGGTTGCTGAAGAAACAGATATCAGAGAAACAACCGTCTCAGGGGTTTCTAAATTAAGCTTCTACAATGACTTACAGTCACATTTCAGGCTGTAACTCGAACGTCAAAGAAAGGGAACTTTATCTCTTCAACGATAAGTTACCCTCAAAACGAGAAATTCATATTTCTCGGTCACAAGCTTATATTAAAACTATTCAAAAGTTTTATGCTCGTGCACATGGCTTATAGTCAAATTACAGACTGTAACCCGTGCTCACAAGACAGGTAAGTTCATCCCGATGATGACTTATCCTCAGAACGAGAAATTAAATTTTCTCGGACACGAGCTTCTATTAAAACTATTCAAAAGTTTTATGCTCGTGTACCATGACTTGCAGTCAAATTACAAGCTACAACTCGTACTTCACAAGACAGGAAAGTTCATCCCAAGTATGCCTTATCCTCAAAATGAGAAATTCGATTTTTCTCGGACACGAGCTTACATTAAAACTATTCGAAAGTTTTAAGCTCGTGTAAATGACTTCTAAGCGCATCACAGCTTAGGACTCGGACCTCAACTAAGGAAAGTTTATCTCAGACGATAACTTATCCTTCTCAACGAGAAATTCATATTTCTCGGTCATGAGCTTCTCATAAAAACATTCAAAGTTTTTAAGTTCATGAAAAATGATTTCTAAGTAAATGTCAGCTTAGAACTCGAATTTCAACTTAAGGAAAGTTTATTACGGATGATATCTTATCCTTCACAACGGGAAATTTATCTTTCTCGGTCATGAGCTAGTCACAAAACAATCAAAGTTTTGAGCTCATGAAAAACGGACCCGAAAGGGGAGTGTACGTTTCAGTGCGCTTTCCCTAAGCAATAGAAGAGAAGTCTTCTATCCTGATTATTTTAAAACCGTTGAACACAATTTTTCAAGACGTTCTCAAAAGGTTTTTCTAAATCTTTCAAAATTGTGTGTTCAACACTCCCTTCCTCATAATTGGTTTTTATCTCAAAATGTCATATGTTATTTTGATCACTTTTTGAGGGGGAGCGTTTTAAAATCAAGTCTTTTAATGTTGTTGGGTACATCTCTAAAATTGTCATATTTTATGTATCCAACACATTCCGAAAATGTGATAAAATCTGTCATATATATTATCGGTAAAGGCATCTCAACTCCGTACCTCAACATATTTTGTGGTGTCGTTTTTCTAAAATTTTGTCAAATTTTGTTTCAAGACACACATATATTGTTGAGGGGGAGCGTCCCAACTGAAAAAGTTCCATGATTCATGCGTGCACACATGTTTCTCTCCCAATCGATTTTCAGAAATTGTCATATTTTAATCAATTGGTATCTCTAATATGATGTTTTTCTATTAGAGATAGGGGATAAAATGTGATTAAAATGTAATATATCGCAACATGTGATCTTAAAGACTCAATTGCAACTCTTTCCTTCACATGCCAAACTATTTCGTATATCGATGCATGTGTGTAGGGGGAGATTTTCGGAAATGTAAAACTTTCAAGTGTTAAAAGTTTTGATTTTTATCAAACACTTTGAATGGTTTTCAATGGTTTATGGTTAGGATCTATACCCAAAACAACCTACTATGCACGACGGAACGATGGAGTCAAAAGGTGGTTTAGGATAGGAAACTAAGTCCTATGATCCAACCAGAACCGGAGGGATATACCCAAGGACATTCCATAGCTAGAAATACTTGTCCTTAGGAAAGATGGAGTTGAATGAAGCTGAATGCGGACCAATTACTTAAGTTAGCACTGGAATAATCACAACAAGGTGCTAGTGATGACGTATTGGTAAGCATTGAAGGAGTTGAATATTCTATGCAACTTAGGCAGAAACCGGGTTAACACATATCTTGAAGACAAGTGTCATGGACCCAGTGATGCGATGCACAACCCTTTCTCAGCCATTCGAGTTTCTCTCAAAAGAAACTTGTCTCATTGTCACGGAGATCAACACGTATCTATTGACTTTCTCACTCCGAGTTAGTTAATATTGAAAAGGTGACAGTCTGCTCCAGCCTCCGATTACCAAAATGCACTTATTGAGTCTAGAGCCAAACGAGATCTATCTATCATCTCATTAGGACACAATCGAGTCCTACGCATTATCCTTGTGATATTGCCAGAACATCTGAGTGATACGATTCACAATGAAGATGGAAATCCTGCTTGAGCCAGCATCAAACAAGCTCATGGTAGGTAACTTGTGCGATTCTACACGAATCAAACTTGTGAGAACTAGAAAGCAACTAAGTTTAGATTCTTAATTGATTCAAACTTGATTCCAGGTTTCTTTGCAAAATCCGTGTGATCTTGCCATAACATTCAGAGTGACACTCATTAGTGCTCACAGTGACGAATGGAAATCCTTCCAGTGTCAACATCAAACAACACTGCTAGGTAACTCGCAAGATTCTCTATGAATCAAGCTTGTGACAAACTGGAAAGCAACAATGGTGCGATTCTTTTAGAATCAAACTTGTTCCAGGAAATCTGAATTGACGACTCTAATCAGACGGATAATTTATCCTTATGATTCACTCTTTACGTTCGCAGTCTGCTTTGAGACGGTCGAGTAAAGAGAACTGGCTGTTACCGCCAGGAAACCCTGTCAAGGAGATTCTTAATCGAATCTACCCGATCACAGGTACGGTATCTAATACCGTCTAAACGGTCTTCACCGACCGGAGGTAAAATGCTACCGAGTTAGGATGAAATGTTCAAAGCCATTTTATCCGTGTCCATATATGTTGCTGCATATCAAGAAGGTGGCGTAGCTGTGTAACCGATGTCGATTCAGAAGTCACAAGAGCACAAGATGGCGATAATAGAGATACCTAAGAATGTAAGAATGTAAGAATGTAATAGGTCATCTTAGTCACAAGGAGCACATATGAAGATCTCAAGCACTCAAAGTCAAATGACAAAGGCTCAAGATAAAGATCACAAAAGCATGAAGGAACAATGCTGTTACAAACAAGATCAAGACCAAGATACAAGACCAAAGTAGGAAGATCTTCTCTACAAGAATGTATTCACTCAACCATCTTAAGCTTTTTAAGCTTTTTAAGATGACTGATACATTGGGGGAGATTGTTAGCCCTATATTTTATATAGTCGAACAAGAATGTAATAGGTCATCTTAGTCGTTATTGGTCTTGTATAGTAATAGGTTAGTCAGGAAAAGCGGGCTTGGACTTTAAGCTAATATTGTCTTTGTTAGGGGCTATATGCCCAAGTGAATGCCAAGCCCGGCCCAAGATGAAGCCCACAAAGGCCTTAGAGCCGTGGCATATATAACCCTCTTTCACATGTGAAAGAGGGTGTTGGTTTATTTTACTTTCTCTCTCTAGTAAACATTAACCTTCTAAATTCTCTCTTGTTTCTCTCTCTACTTTCTTCTCTTTCTCTCTCTAAATATCTCTTCTAAATCTTGTGTTATGGATTGAATGGGATTAACATAGAAGGCATCTGACTAGGTTTGAAATTCCTATCTCTTACTTGTGTCTTTTGAATAGCTTCCCTTAGACCAAATTTGTGGTGAACGTCATTTGAACTAGTTCGAGACGTATTCTTTGGACTATGTCTAGGGAGACTAGAGGCAATCATGTGATTAGGTCTTGCTAAAGCTGATTTAGTCACATTAGGCCTAGTTGGTGGAGTGACTGTTCTAGAAATACGAACCATATCAACTTGGGAGGCAAACCGCGGTCTCGAGGATTGTGGTCGCTCGGATCTAAATGCAGTCGGTTTTCTAACGAACTGATTTGTAGGTTGTTTCCCCAAGATTGATGGTTTTTCAAGCTTAGTAATGTAGGAATTTTGCAATTCTTTTAAAAGTCTATTTTTTTCGTTCCTCGACTCGACTCGAATTGATATCCAATTTATACGTAAGATTAATTGTTCTTGGTTAATGAAACTTTGTTTAGTATTTAAAAACTATAAACTATTTAAACTAATTAAAAAGAAAATCTTTAATTAAAAATACTTTTTCACTATTAAAAATTCTAATTAAACAAATTTAAAAAAAACTATTTAAAAATTATAAACTAATTTAAACTATAAAACTATTTAAACAAATTTGAAAACTATTTTAAATTTAAACAAAACTTAAATCTAATTTAATCTAATTAATATTTAACTTAAACCTTTTATCTAAACAAAATCTATTTATTTTTAAAAACTAATCTATATAAATCTAAATTAATTAAAAACTAATTTATTTAAAAACTAATTTTAAAAACAATTTAAATTCCTAAAAATGAATAAAATATTTATTTTGTTTGTTTTTATATTTTTTTTATTTTATATTTTTTAAACTTTATAAAAGAAATTTAAGAAAGCTATTAAGTAAATTTATAAAAAAAACTATGAAATTAAAACTGACAGCTACAATTTGAAATACCTATATTAATTAGAAAAACTGTAAATAAACTTAAAAGGGGAGCTAGATGAGATGGATAAGGCAAATGTCAGTAACCAAGACGTCACGGGTTCGAGTCTCTGTGTGGACAATTTTTTGCGAATTATATATATATATATTTTTTAACAGCAAAAATAAATCAAGTCACAGGGATGACTTTTAACTTCTATTTTGGACAGGTAAATCAGTACTAAACCAACAGACCAATAGAGTCTGTTAGCATTAGAACCTCAGCAAAACAATTGCAACAATTCTAAATACTTAAATCAGCAAAAATGAACCATCTAAGCAATATATTCAAAACCTCAACAACTTTAAACTAAACAAGTCAATACCAGTTTTTAGCAGATTAAATCAGATCTTAAACCAAAGCAAACTAAAATCAAAATCAGCTCTAAAAACAGATGAATATCAGCTTAATTCAAAACTTATTAACTAAAACAATATGCACCCTAACTATATCAGCGAGATAGAACAAACTCAGCAATAATAATAAGCAGATAAGAAACAACAGACTATTATCAAATCCTTTAGACAATAAATTTAAACTACTAGTACTCAAAATCTGATTTATTAACCAAACCCTAGCAATCTAAAATATATATTATAGCTAACTTTTAAAACAAGATCAAATCATATTAACTAGAATCTAAAACTCAGATCAACTAACAAAAGCAGCTTCAACTTATCAAATAACCAATATCAACCAAAGCAAATTCAGGAATAAATTACACAATCAAAACAGATTTATCTAAAACATATAAATGAAATAACAAGTAAAAAAAATGGAAGTGAACCTTGTGACGAATCCTTTGAGCAGAAGAGCGGCGCTGAGCCGTCTTATCTAACCGAATAGACACCACCTTAACCAAACATCATCGAACCATCAACACCACTCGAACCATATACATCATTCGATCCAGTTTTTTTTATAAACTTCCAGTAGGGAAGTTTTATCCCCAATATTTATTTTTTTTATTCAAACAAGCTATTATTTAACTTGCTTAATAAATTTAATAGTTATTATAATAAAACAAATTTAAAGAACAATTGCAATATTAAATTTAAAACAGAAAATAAGGCACAAATTAAACTTAAATAAACTTTTATTAATAATAAAAGGTGATTACAATACTGAAAAAGGAAAAATACAATTATCCTAAAAACTATTTAGCATAATAACAAAAAAAATAGGACAGATTACTGAATAAAAAAGAGGGGTATTTATAGGCAAACCCTAGCCTTGTTGATGAAGATTGGAGAGCACGGCTGCAAATCTTGACAGCTCTTTCTTCTTTCTCTTCCTTCTCTTGGATCAAACGGTGGAAAATGGCTCTTGGCACATGGATTGCCAGCATGGATTGGATATGTGTTTCTTGTGTTTCTTCGATGCTGATGTGGCCTAATTTGATTGGAGGAGTGGTGATGGTGATGTGTTTAAGCCAATCAGGGGCGAGAATGGGGCCACGTCACATATATTCCTCCATTATCATGCTCCGAGAAAGATGGTGATTTAATTAAGGAACATGAGTTACACGCGCCTTCAATCAATAAAGCCCCAAATTAGGATTATTTACTAGGGTTAAGGTTGGGGTAAATAGTGTCTGGTTATTTTGGAGAGGTGAGGGAGATGAGGGTGAGTTAACATAGGGTGTATCGAAATAAAAAAACGTGTGTGTGTTTATGAATTGTGTGGGTGAGTGGTTGTGAGTAAATGTGAGTGTGTTTGACCAAAACAATGAAAAGTTTATAACTTTCGTTTCTTAACTTGACTGGCTAAACCCTAATGGGTTTGTAAGCCCATGAAACAAGTCTAAACATTGAAATGGGATTTTAACCATCCATCCGTCCATGGTTTAAACGATTTGGGCTTTGAAATTTAGCCATTGATGGGCTTTTGAGCAAATGTGCATAATATATATCCTTAAATGGGCCTTTGGGCCCATTAATCAAATGTGGGACCCACAAGCCCAATTATCCTTCATTAAGATTAAATCCACTAAAACGGACTTGTTTTTGGCTTCCTCGATCTTTTCTTCAAAACCCGTCTCGATATTGCCGGTTTTCGTGATCTTCGGTACACTTTTGGTTCTTTGACTTTGACTTTGTTTCTTTCTTTGACTTTTCTTCAACAATTGACCGTGAAATCCTGTGTTTTCTTTCCTTTTGATCTTTTGTACCTATTTCACATAAAAACACAAAACCACGTGTAATTCCGACTTTTATGATATTAAACACATGATTAGGTCTTATTTTTCCTTGATTTTAGTGACAAAAGGATAAGTGTTTACACACTTATTAAATCCCCTACACTTGACCTTTGCAATGACCCCATGCAATGCATAATTTTAAAGCATAAAGTTACATTTTCCTCATAATTAACCCATCTTGGCCTTTATTATCATATACTATTACTACTACAATAAAAAGAAACTAAAGAACGATGAAAAGATAAAAACTTTATTCAAGGAAACAAAAGTTATAATTTCCATTAATTTATTAACTTTGAAATTGTTTGATGGAAAAAACTCGTAAAGAAATCTAAAACTTATATTAGGGCTTTGGTGTCATGAATATTAATCACCCTCAAGTTTCACGTTCCCCATACCAAGCTTAAAAACAAGATCATTGTTTACCACAAGTTCTTAAGTTAAAACCAATTATATAAGACAATTGTGTAATACTCTTTCTCCAATTCCTAAGTTGTATCTCTAGATTTTAAAGATTGTCATTCACCCGTAGGCTCATTTGACTTATTAATAATTATTAGTCCAAAAATGAAGGCAAAACGGTGCAAACCCGATACTCAGAACCTAACCTCGTCCTAAAAAACGTTGTCACTAAAGTAAGCCCACATCAAGGATAATTTAACACGATTTGAGGAATAAATTCCCGGATCCGAAATTTGGCCTATAGTACTACTTATTAATTCCTCCAAAGTCATGTAGACTTTATGTGGAGTTTAGCAAGTTCACATCATATACCCTTTAGGCTTTTTAAGATGTAAAAATGCTCCTCATCTATGGTCCACACCCTAAGGCTCCTTGAACCATAAACAAGGGAATTGATTTTTGATCAATTTTTATTCAACACTTACCATGCCATACACCCTAAGGCTCTAATGACAAGGTTCGTGCTACATGCCCCACACCCTAAGGCTCCTTGAGGTCATGTTTTAATGTTATTCTTTCTTTATTTATGATATATATATTAGGCCAAATTCCGTGGTCCCATGGTCTGAATACCTCCTACTTAGTGGTTATGAGCCACCTTAGTCGGAAGTCCACAACGCTGGCACCCTCGATGTGTTCATGCTTTAATTACAAGGAGATAAAAGATTTGGCTAAGAGCTAAGATGTCGAATCTACACCGCAAAAATCCTCATTTATTAAGCAATTAAATATACAAGCGGGAAGAAAGAGCCACAAAAACTCATATAAGTAAGAACTAACCCTTAAACTTATTATCAACTCTATCATCTCTCGTTCTCCACAATTTAAGATTTCAAGGAATGAGACTCGTGGATGCTTAGCCTAATAAATTAATTAAGGTCCATATTGTTAAGGATACTAGCTAGAGTAAACTTAGATAAGTAAACTCGGGTTGAGTCAAAATATTCACGACGGGCCTAATATATCAAAGACATCTAAATTTGTTAACACCATTTTATTCATTTATTTATTTTTTT
Source organism: Glebionis coronaria (assembly GCA_025667525.1). Taxonomy (NCBI): domain Eukaryota; kingdom Viridiplantae; phylum Streptophyta; class Magnoliopsida; order Asterales; family Asteraceae; genus Glebionis; species Glebionis coronaria. The sequence continues at coordinate 885,224 of JANFOE010000365.1, read as the reverse complement.
GACTTTATTCTTGAAATGGAAAATATAAATACGATGCGATGACAAAAGGAAAGAAAATAAGAGAAAATAAATGGAAATACTACTAGGCCAAAATAGATCAAAAATTTGAAAAATGTAGAAAATTTTTAATTTTCCGGTTAAATAAGGTCAAATTCATGTAAAAGTCCACTAAAATTCGATAGAAGTCCCCCTACACTTAATATAAACATTGTCCTCAATGTTTAAGCATGTCGGAGAATAAACTCCCCTACACTTAGGACATTGAGTACGTTGTTTAAGTCGAGCTAAGGAAGAGACAACTAAAGTGATTACATTTATTCAACTTATTTATATACATGTATGAATCACAATAGTTTTGATAGAACCGGGTACACGGGAACACGGGATCACGGGTCGCGTCAAAAACACCAAAAGTGGATCCACATGTCCCTACACAAAATCACAACACAAACAACCTACTTGGCTCCCCCTTACACTTATTGGTGGAAATGGGTGAAGGTGAAAAAATGGAAAGGATGGAAAAGGTAAAAATATAACCTAGTTATACGATGCTTGATTTATTTATCACGAGTCTCTATCTCGACTCGATTTCCCGAGTTAATTCAAGGGAAACATGGAGAGGGATGGAATCATCTCGTGAGAGATGTCCTCTCCAAAGTACAACTTAACCCGTTGGCCATTCACCTTAAAGTTGGGCCCATTTGGTTGGGATAACTCAATGGCGCCATAAGGGAAGATTTGGGCCACGGTTAATGGACCGGACCAACGACTCTTAAGTTTACCCGAAAAGATTTTCAACCGAGAGCTAAAGAGTAAAACTTGATCACCAACGTGGAATTCTCAGTTCTTAATCTTGGAATCATGAATGAGCTTAGTCTTCTCCTTCTACTTCAAAGAATTTTCATAAGCCTCATTCCTAAGTTCATTAAGTTCATTGAGTTGGATTTTCCTAAGATCACCGGCTTTGTTTATGTCAAAATTAGCCCACTTCAAGGCCCAATAAGCCTTATGCTCCAAATCAATGGGGAGGTGGCATGCCTTTCCGTACACAAGGCGATAAGGAGTACAACCTATAGGTGTCTTATAAGCGGTACGGAAAGCCCATAAAGCATCATCTAATTTATCGGCCCATGAGGCATGATGCTCTCCCACGGTACGCTCTAAGATTCGCTTAAGTCCATGGTTGGAAACCTCGGCTTGACCATTAGTTTTTGGATGATAAGCGGTGGAAAGTCGGTGATTGACACCATACTTAGCCATGACTCGTGCGAATTGATCATTGCAAAAATGAGTCCCACTATCACTAATAATAGCACGAGGCACACCAAATCGAGCAAACAATTGTTTCATAAAGTTCACAACCACCCTCGCATCGTTAGTAGGTAAAGCCTTTGCTTCAACCCATTTTGATACGTAGTCAACGGCTACGAGGATGTACTTGTTCCCTTTGGATGATGGAAATGGCCCCATAAAGTCGATGCCCCATACGTCAAATATTTCACATTCTTGGATGAAATTTTGAGGCATCTCATCTTTATGTGTGATCTTGACTTATATTTGGCAAGCATCACAATGCTTAACCATTTCATGAGCGTCATGATAAATGGTGGGCCAATAGAATCTGGAGTCAAAAACTTTTTTAGCGGTGTAGTTAGGACCAAAGTGACCACCGGTGGGTCCTTTGTGGCAAGCTTCAAGGATTTGTAAAGCCGCCGGCCCATCAACACATCTACGAATGATTAACTCCGCACATTGCTTGAAAAGATAAGGGTCATCCCAATAGTACGTTTTTACGTCTTTAAAGAATTTTTTCTTTTGTTGAGACGTTAACCCTTCGATAAGAACACCACCCGCCAAATAGTTTGCAATGTCCGCAAACCATGGGGTATCATCAAGATTGGAATTAATAGACATTAAGGTCTCAAGGAGAAAAGATTCATTAATCTCTTGATTTGGAAGTTCCCCTTGATAAGGATCCTCAAGTCTACTAAGATGATCCGTGGCTAGGTTTTCCGCTCCTCCTTTATCACGAATTTCGATTTTAAATTCTTGTAGGAGCAAAACCCAACGAAGGAGTCTCGGTTTAGCATTTTGCTTGGTCAACAAGTATTTCAAGGCGGAATGGTCGGTGTAAACGATGGTGGTAGAAAGCACAAGATAGGGGCGGAATTTCTCAAAAGCATACACTACAGCTAAAAGCTCTTTTTCGGTAATGGTATAATGCAATTGAGCCCCCGTCATTGTCTTACTAGCATAATGAATTGGTTGGAAGTGTTTGTTAAATCGTTGACCTAAAATCGCTCCTACCGCGAAATCACTAGCATCGCACATGATCTCGAAAGGTAACTCCCAATTTGGAGAGACTAAGACCGGTGCCTTAGTTAATTTACCTTTAAGAAGTTCGAAAGAGTCGAGACAATCTTGAGAAAAGATGAAAGGAGCATCTTTTTCTAAGAGATGATTCATAGGTAGAGCTATCTTAGAGAAATCTTGGATGAAACGTCGATAAAATCCCGCATGTCCTAGAAAACTTCTAACTCCTTTGACGGTGGTTGGTGGAGGCAACTTAGAAATGACGTCAACTTTAGCACGGTCAACTTTGATACCGGATTTTGAAATTTTGTGACCGAGGACGATGCCTTCTTTTACCATGAAATGGCATTTTTCCCAATTAAGAACGAGACGGGTGTCTTCACACCGTTTAAGCATACGTTCTAAATTGGCAAGGCAAGAAGAGAAAGAATCACCATAGACCGAAAAATCCTCCATAAAGACTTCCATAGTTTCTTCAACCATGTCATGGAATATAGCCATCATACACCTTTGGAAAGTCCCGAGAGCATTGCATAAGCCGAAAGGCATTCTTTTGTAAGAAAATGTTCCATAAGGACAAGTGAATGTGGTTTTCTCTTGGTCTTTTGGATCGATAGGGATTTGAAAATATCCGGAAAAACCATCTAAGAAGCAATAGTAGTCATTACCCGCTAAACGCTCGAGCATTTGATCCATGAAAGGAAGAGGGATCTAATTATCCTTACGAGTGGCATCATTGAGCTTATGATAGTCCATGCAAACTCGCTAACCCGTTACGAGTCGAGTAGGAATCAACTCGTTGTTTTTATTGGGAACAACGGTTATTCCTCCTTTCTTAGGCACACAATGGACGGGACTAACCCATGGCGAATCCGAAATAGGGTAAATCATTTCGGCATCTAGAAGTTTGATAACTTCTTTCTTAACGACTTCATGAATTTTTGGATTAACCCTTCGTTGATTTTGGATTGCGGGTTTAAAGTCATCTTCCATGAGAATTTTATGAGTGAAAAAGTGAGGATCCATTCCGTGGATGTCGGAGATTTTCCATGCAATTGCTTTCTTATGATTCTTAAGCACATCAATAAGTCGAGATTTTTCATCTTCTTTTAAGTCCTTAGCAATTATGACGGGTAACTTATCATTCTCTTCTAAGAAAACGTATTCTAAATGAGACGGTAAATCCTTAAGCTCTAAATCCGGTGGATTGTCGGTGGAAGGCTTAGTCAAATTTGGATCATCGTTTGTAACTTCCTTAGGAGTAGGTGGAGAAATATGGTCCTCATTGAGAAGTCTCTCAATGGTAAGAGTGTCTTCTTCCCAATCGGTGGGAGAATCGTCATATTTTAAATCCACGTCCCCTAAACTTGCTTCAAATTCTTGTAAAAGAAAGTCACTTTCTCCAAATGGAGTCAATGATGGAGCAATAGAAGCTACGGTCTCAAAATGAGGTAAATGAGAAATCCCGCTCTTACAAGCCTCGTGAAAATGTTCTTCACATGCTTCGTCGAGCACATCGATGTAATTCACAAATTCGGGCTCATCGGGAAGTTTGGAAAGTTTACCCATATTAAAGACGATTTTATCATCCCCTACCCTCATGATAAGCTCACCCGCGGCTACATCAATCAATGTACGCCCGGTTCTCAAGAAGGGTCGTCCCACAATTAAGGGAACCCGGGGATCCATCTCATAGTCGAATACAACGAAATCGGCGGGAAAAGTGAATTTGTCGACTCCTACAAAAACATCCTCGGCTATCCCCACCGGATAAGAAACCGTATGGTTAGCTAATTCCAAGGTCATACAAGTGGGGACTATCTCGGGTAAAGATAATTATTTCCACACGGACAATGGCATACGATTGATACTCGCTCCGAGATCCGCCAAGGCCATAAAATTCTCAACACCCCGAAAATTGCAAGGAATAAGGAATTGACCGGGATCTCCTAACTTAACCGGTAATTTTCTCAAAAGAACCGCGGAACAATTCTCATTCAATTGGGTATTGGCAATATCGAGCAATTTTTCCTTATCACTTAAAAGGTCCTTAAACATCTTAGCATACTTAGGCATGTGAGCGAGAGCCTCGGTAAAGGTGATATTAAAATTCAATTGTTTTAACATTTTTAGGAAGTTCGAAACTTGAATATCATCCTTATTCTTCAATTTCTCAACCTTGAGGGATAAGGTATATTGGGTTCAGATGAAGGCTTTAGAGTGGATTGCTCACTCACATCCTTTGGTGGAGGAGGGGTAGAAATAGAAGGTGAAGGAACCGGTTTGGGAACCGAAGGTGTGGTATAAGATTTAGGTAAAGATGGAACATAAGGTGTAGACGAAGGCATAACGAGTGGTATTTCACAAGTAGAAAGTGAAGGAGGGTGGGTAGAAGAAGAAGGAATCTCGGGTCCTTGTTTAGGTGGGGTATAAGAAGGTTCTTCGATTGGTCTTACCGCTCCTAGTAGTGATGGCATTAACGTTAGCCCTAGGATTGGTCACGGTGTTAGAAGGGAGGGCACCTTGGGGACGAAGGGTTTGAATCATTTGCAAAAATTTCTTATTGGTCGATTCTTGCATTTCTCTCATGATTCGCTCATGTTCGGTTAATTTTTGTAGAACCAAGTCCATTTGAGGATTATGCATGTTCATTTGATTATACCCTTGATTGTTAAACCCTTGATTAGGAAAACCTTGGTTTTGATATTGATTATAATTTTGAAAAACTTGATTAAAACGTTGATTTGTAAAACCTTGGTTATTAAATCCTTGATTTTGATTATTAAACCCTTGGTTTTGCCCTTGAAAATTCCCTTGATTTTGATTAAAACCCCTTGTATTTGAATTCCCTTGAAAATTACCCCGTTGAGGACCTTGGTTCCTATTTTCGGCGGGTGGGGGTGGTCTTTGTGGAGCTACAAAACCCGGGGTAGCCAAATAGTTATTAGACTTATAAGACAAATGGTTAACATCAACATTTGTTTTGAAATGAACCCGCTTATTTTCATTGTTGTTATAAGCATAAACTTCTAGTTGTTGATTGTAAACCTTGTCACAATTACAATACGAATGTGGTCCACCACAAGTCTCACAAGTTTCATAAGTTTCTTTTAAGGCATTTACTTGCACATTGTTCTTAACATGTAAAGCAATGTCGGTCATGATTGAAGTAAGCTTGTCAATTTTCTTGTCGGCCTCACTAGTACTAGCACTTGCCATAGTAGCCCTAACACTCTTGGTTTGTACTTTTGCCTTGTTTTCAATTATTGCCCAAGCCTCGTTCATGGATTTCACAAGAATATTACCTCCCGCGGCACTATTAAGTGAGTCTTGGTCATTAAGAGTTAAACCGTTGTAAAACGTATTGATTTGATGCACTTTTGTAAAACCATGTTGTGGACATTTTCGGAAAAGCTCCTTAAAACGGTCCCAAGACTCACTAAACGTTTACCCATATTGTTGTTCAAAGGTAATGATGTCATTCCTTAAAGAGGTGGTCCGTGATGGTGGGAAAAAGCAGTTAATGAACTTGGTCTCTAAATCAATCCATGTGGTGATACTTTTGGGTGGTTCCTTATCAAGCCAAATCTGGGCTTGTCCCTCGAGGGAAAAAGGAAAGAGGAGTAAACGAATGGCCTCTTGTGGCACCCCATTGTATTTGACGGTGTTTGCCAATTATAGGAAACGTTTTATATGAGCGTGTGGGTCATCATTAGTACGACCTAAAAATGGTGTAGCGGAAACCATTTGAATAAAACCGTTTTTAGTTCAAAATTATTCGCTCCAATATCCGACACCACAATCGCGTCATCATTTCCTTCAACGTGAGATTGTAAAATCTCAATCATTGGTCGATTATCCGTTGCCATCGTGTTGTTCAAAGCTCGATTCTCGGGATCGGCTTGATTGACGGTCTTGTTTTCCTTCTTCTTCTTTTTGGAAGAATTAGAAGTCTTTGGTACACCACTCGGTATGTGTGCACGCGCGCGAGTGCGCATACAACCAAACTCGAGGACTGAGGTAGGAGACCTCGGTCGACTTTGAGAGGAAAGGGATTATCCCTCTCGAGGTTCAATATTAAAAAGCTACAAAAAATATATACGTAATACTACTTGAGTTGGCAAACCAATAATCGGTCGTCCCTCTCAATATACGCACAAGCGAGCGGGGAAACGAGGTGGCACAAAGCACTTAAAAACCTTTTTCCTTAGATGGCCTTTTATAGCGCGTCGCCTTATACCCACCTTATAGTTTGTATAAATCGAGTTCAAACTTTTTACTAGTATTTATCTATTTTGCCTTTTTTTTCGTTTTGGATTCGAATACAATAGCTAGGTGATGAAATCCCAACTAAAGTCTTATTTGGAAGTAGGTAAATTGATTGTTCTACGTAATACAATATAGTAAAAGGAAAATCTTTTTGTATTTTTTAGAAAAATATATATTCACAATAAAAAGCGAGAGAAATCGAAATAAGAAAAATAACAATAATACGTAATATTTTTGGTGTAATACTTTAGGAAAAGTATTACTTTTGGATTTTTTTAATTTTTTTGGTGCAAATCTTAGGAAAGAGTTTGCTTTTAATGATTTTTTATTTTTGTATTTTTAAGTTTTGGATTTTTTTATGTTTTTGATTTTTTTTAGCAAGAAAAGTAACTTTCAAAATTGAACAGATCCCAAAACAAATCTTCTCACGAAAAATCGTCAATCGTAACTAGCGAAGCGGCAGCAACGCCAATTTAATGTGACTCGACTCGAATTGATATCCAATTTATACGTAAGATTAATTGTTCTTGGTTAATAAAACTTTGTTTAGTATTTAAAAACTATAAACTATTTAAACTAATTAAAAAGAAAATCTTTAATTAAAAATACTTTTTCACTATTAAAAATTCTAATTAAACAAATTAAAAAAAACTATTTAAAAATTATAAACTAATTTAAACTATAAAACTATTTAAACAAATTTGAAAACTATTTTCAATTTAAACAAAACTTAAATCTAATTTAATCTAATTAATATTTAACTTAAACCTTTTATCTAAACAAAATCTATTTATTTTTAAAAAACTAATTCTATATAAATCTAAATTAATTAAAAATTAATTTATTTAAAAACTAATTTTAAAAACAATTTAAATTCGTAAAAATGAATAAAATATTTATTTTGTTTGTTTTTATATTTTTTTTTTATTTTATATTTTTTAAACTTTATAAAAGAAATTTAAGAAAGCTATTGAGTAAATTTATAAAAATAACTATGAAATTAAAACTGACAACTACAATTTGAAGTACCTATATTAATTAGAAAAACTGTAAATAAACTCAAAAGAGGAGCTAGATGAGATGGATAAGGCGAATGGCAGTAACCAAGAGGTCACGGGTTCGAGTCCCTGTGTGGATAATTTTTTGCGAATTATATATATATATATATATATATATATATATATATATATATATATATATATATATATATATATATATTTTTAATTGCAAAAATAAATCAAGTCACAGGGATGAGTTTTAACTACTATTTTGGACAGGTAAATCAGTACTAAACCAACAGACCAATAGAGTCTGTTAGCATTAGAACCTCAGCAAAACAATTGCAGCAATTCTAAATACTTGAATCAGCAAAAATGAACCATCTAAGCAATATATTCAAAACCTCAGCAACTTTAAACTAAACAAGTCAATACCAGTTTTTAGCAGATTAAATCGGATCATAAACCAAAGAAAACTAAAATCAAAATCAGCTCTAAAAACAGATGAATATCAACTTAATTCAAGACTTATTAACTAAAACAATATGCACCCTAACTATATCAGCGAAATAGAACAAACTCAGCAATAATAATAAGCAGATAAGAAACAACAGACTATTATCAAATCCTTTAGACAATAAATTTAAACTACTAGTACTTAAAATCAGATTTATTAACCAAACCCTAGCAATCTAAAATATATATTATAGCTAACTTTTTAAACAAGATCAAATCATATTAACTAGAATCTAAAACTCAGATCAACTAAAACAAAAGCAGCTTCAACTTATCAAATAACCAATATCTACCAAAGCAAATTGAGGAATAAATTACACAATCAAAACAGATTTGTCTAAAACATATAAATGAAATAACAAGTAAAAAAATAGAAGTGAACCTTGTGACGAATCCTTTGAGCAGAAGAGCGGCGCTGAGCCGTCTTATCTAACCGAATAGACACCACCTTAACCAAACATCATCGAACCATCAACACCACTCAAACCATATACATCATTCGATCCAGTTTTTTTTATAAACTTCTAGTAGGGAAGTTTTATCCCCAATATTTATTTTCTTTATTCAAACAAGCTATTATTTAACTTGCTTAAATGAATTTAATAGTTATTATAATAAAACAGATTTAAAGAACTATTGCAATATTAAATTTAAAAACAGAAAATAAGGCACAAATTAAACTTAAATAAACTTTTATTAATAATAAAAGGTGATTACAATACTGAAAAGGAAAAATACAATTATCCTAAAAACTATTTAGCATAATAACAAAAAAATGGGACAAATTACTGAATAAAAAAGAGGGGTATTTATAGCCAAACCCTATCCTTGTTGATGAAGATTGGAGAGCACGGCTGCAAATCTTGACCGCTCTTTCTTCTTTCTCTTCCTTCTCTTGGATCAAACGGTGGAAAATGGCTCTTGGCACATGGATTGCCAGCATGGATTGGATATGTGTTTCTTGTGTTTCTTCGATGCTGATGTGGCCTAATTTGATTGGAGGAGTGGTGATGGTAATGTGTTTAAGCCAATCAGGGGAGAGAATGGGGCCACGTCACATATATTCCTCCATTATCATGATCCGAGAAAGATGGTGATTTAATTAAGGAACATGAGTTACACGCGCCTTCAATCAATAAAGCCCCAAATTGGGATTATTTACTTGGGTTAAGGTTGGGGTAAATAGTGTCTGGTTATTTTGGAGAGGTGAGGGAGATGAGGGTGAGTTAACATAGGGTGTATCGAAATTAAAAAACGTGTGTGTGTTTATGAATTGTGTGGGTGAGTGGTTGTGAGTAAATGTGAGTGTGTTTGACCAAAACAATGAAAAGTTTATAACTTTCGTTTCTTAACTTGACTGGCTAACCCTAATGGGTTTGTAAGCCCATGAAACAAGTCTAGACATTGAAATGGGCTTTTAACCATCCATCTGTCCATGGTTTAAACGATTTGGGCTTTGAAATTTAGCCATTGATGGGCTTTTGAGCAAATGTGCATAATATATATCCTTAAATGGGCCTTTGGGCCCATTAATCAAATGTGGGACCCACAAGCCCAATTATCCTTCATTAAGATTAAATCCACTAAAACGGACTTGTTTTTGGCTTCCTCGATCTTTTCTTTAAAACCCGTGTCGATATTGCCGGTTTTTGTGATCTTCGGTACACTTTTGGTTCTTTGACCTTGACTTTGTTTCTTTTTTTCACTTTTCTTCAACAATTGACCGTGAAATCCCGTGTTTTCTTTCCTTTTGATATTTTGTACCTATTTCACATAAAAACACAAAACCACGCGTAATTCCGACTTTTATGATATTAAACACATGATTAGGTCTTGTTTTTCCTTGATTTTAGTGGCAAAAGGATAAGTGTTTACACACTTATTACTTAGTTACACTAGTTCCTTTATTTTTCCTGAATTCGTTTTTCAACGCAGCTATAGCAAAAACCTTTTCCTGAACTTGAGTCTTTAAAGTCTCATTCTCTTTGAGCAACTTATCCTGGGATGCCAATTTAGATTCAAGCAACTTAATTTGTTTCAAAAGATTATCCTTTTCAGCTTTAGAATCTAGAACTTTTTGATCCAATTTTCGTTCAAGAACAATGTTTGACTTTTCAATTTTTTCAAAATATGTTTCAAATTTTTTCATTTTCTTCGAAAATTCAAGTTTGGCATCCTCAAGATCTTTTGATTGCTAAGCTACGATCGTTTCGAGCTCTTTAATCTTGGAATCAGAAGCAGTTAATGAAACAATCATAAGGCAATTATTATGAATGTTAGCGTTTTGAACACTTTCTCCCCCATTATGACGCACATCGGATGAATAAAAAATGGTATCGCTATCACTCTTTTTCATCCCATGTTTATCATAATTAGGTTTGAAATGCTCAATATGCGGCATTTCATCAGCATATACATCATATACAACATTACATTGTACCATGTTTGTAGGCTCTTCGTCATAAACGGGTATGGTGTCATCATAAGAGATGTCTGTAACATACCCTGACGTGTTGCTGATATCATGCTTAACTGTTGATTCCATGTCCTTGCAATCTTTAGCGGCCTCCAACTCGTCAATCATATGACCATTTTCCTCTTGCATAGTAGATTCTTTTACTCTATTGTCATACGCTTGCTGAAGTCGGGATCTTTTATAAATCGAAGACGAGACCGATGTCATGAGTTTCAATAGTGTACCACGGAAAACTTGAACCTCCGTATGTGTGTATTGAAGAAATGACTGACATGTCACTGAATTTTCAGACTTAAGATGTTGAATTGGAAGAAGTGCATAAGTTGTGTCACGAGAGCTTGATATGCAGATTCTGATGCATAGTGATTAAAGTCTGCTTTGTGAAGTTGATTAGCTAGTTGGTTCAAGTTGAGGAATAGTGAGTCGATGAATATATAACGATCTTGACCAAAGAGTGTCACATATTCGCTTCCTCCTTGAAGCCATGAAATGGTTACTAGATGAGACTGAAGTAGTCGAATTGAAGTGATGCCACTTTCTCTAGCTTTGTCTTGCATTTGATGCAAGTCTCCCGCTTGGAATGTCAATTCAACGATTCCATTGAAGTTCAATGAAAAATTCTTGGATCCTTGTTTGGTAATATATCTTTTCCTCGGCTCAATAAATTCTTGATCGGCTTAAACGTTGTCACTTTGTCACATCCCGATTCGAATTTCGAATATAATGATTACAAGTATGCAATTCAGCCCACCAAAATAATGTGTATATTATATTAGTTCAACCCAGTCTAAACTGAGATAGGCCAACACAAATCCTTTTACAATACTCGGCCCAAAATGAATATATTGCCCAAAATATATTGCCAAAAATGAATACTCGGCCTAAAAACAAAAAATATCCATTTACAATAATATATTTAAAAATGGACTTGCTGATGGGAAGTACACAGTACACGTCAACGTGGCTTGCTTTTGGGAGGTCAATTATCTTAATGGTCTAACACGTGAATTATTCTGATGGAGAAGTAAAACTTGATAATAATGGTCTAGCACGTAACGTGGCTTCCAACAAGTTTTATAAATAATGGTCCAACACGTAGGTATCCCACTAAATTATCAGATAATACGAGTATATAAAAGCTTCAATCAAATTTTTCTTTGTAACCTCCGCCCTAGAAACTTGAAAAACTCCAAAAAAAACTTATCACTTTCTATTCTCCCAAAGAAACTCTATCTGCTCATCATACAAGCCTCCTTGTTTACTCCGCACCCCATCTTAATTATTCCCAACTTATCTCAATCTTATTACCAATCGAATACACAATAGATCACTCTTTACAAATCACAAAACCCTTTAATAAATGATCATCCAATCTATCTCAATCGAATTATCCATCGTAGAAAAAACAAAGACAAATTTCATCCTTTTAAACCCTCAATATTGTTGTCGTGATTTCAATTACTCACAACCAATTTATGAACGAGATGAAGACTAGCTGGAGAAGCTTCAAGATCTTGGTCAAACAAGGTCTCGGGTAGATTCTGTTCTTGTTTTATTTTAATTTTGGTTTTGAGTCATTGATCGAGGATGTTTGTTTAGACTGAGATCTTGAGTATTGTGTGGGTTCGAGTGAAGTTGATTTATGGTCCAATCGAGGTTGTTGGTGAGTCGAGTCTTGTTTGAGTCGAGTCTTGTGAGTCGAGACTTGTGTGAGTAAAAGAATTGAGAAGTGTTGGGATTTTCTTGTCGAGAGTCAAGTCAAGTTGTGTTTTGAATCGAGTGTTTGGTTAGACCATCGCAATATTTGAATATAGACTAAATAGTTACAATATCCATCACAATATTTTAATAAGAGTCAGTTTTAAACAGTTACAATATCTGTCGCAATACTCATTATACTCCCATCGAAATGCTTATCATATCCATCGCAATATCAAACTGATCGGAATGCTATTGGAATATAACTGATCGGAATGCTATCGGAATGTAACTGATCGGAATGCTATCGGAATATTGGATCGGAATGTGATCACAATGCTCGTCGAAATCCAGATCGGAATACACGATCGGAATACGCGATAGGAATATACGATCGGAATAATGGATCGGAATACACGATCACAATGTAGAAACCCTAAGGTTTTTGCGATCGTAATACGCGATCGAAATATGATAAACCCTGACGCTTACGATCGGAATACTGAAAAAGCTATCTATCGCAATGTGACATTAAGTGTAACTGATCGCAATATTAAAGGCAGTTATTATCGCAATAAGACAAGGAAATTATACCCGAGACAAAATGTGACACCCCGGGTAGGGTCAAAATATGCGGAATTATCAACGGAGATGTCACAAGGGTGGATCGATAGCACATATTTCATAGATGTTGTTCCCATTTAATCCATAACACAAGATTCTTAGAGAGAGAAATAGTAGAAAAGTAGAAAGAGAAACTAGAGAGAGAAGTGGAAGGTTTACACTAAAACTATGTGTTTTATGAAATGAACCAACACCCTCTTTCACATGTGAAAGAGGGTTATATACCTCACGGCTCTAAGGCCTTTGTGGGCTTCATCTTGGGCCGGGCTTGGCATTCACTTGGGCATATAGCCCCTAACAAAGACAATATTAGCTTTAAGTCCAAGCCCGCTTTTCCCGACTAACCTATTACTATACAAGACCAATAACGACTAAGATGACCTATTACATTCTTGTTTGACTATATAAAATATACGGCTAACAATCTCCCCCAATGTATCGGTCATCTTAAAAAGCTTAAAAAGCATAAGATGATTGAGTGAATACATTCTAGTAGAGGAGATCTTCCTGCTTTGGTCTTGTATCTTGGTCTTGATCTTGTTTGTAACAGCTTTGTTCCTTTATGCTTTCGTGATCTTTATCTTGAGCCTTTGTCATTTGACTATGAGTGCTTGAGATCTTCATCTGTACTCCTTGTGACTAAGATGACCTATTACATTCTTACATTCTTAGGTATCTTGATTATCGCAATCTTGTGCTCTTGTGACTTCTGAATCGACATCGGTTTCACAGCAACGCCACCTTCTTGATATGCAACAACATATATAGACACGGATGAAATGGCTTTGAACATTTCACCCTAACTCGGTAGCGTTTTACCTCCGGTCGGTGAAGACCGTTAAACGGTATTAAATACCGTACCTGTGATCAGGTAGATTCGATTAAGAACCTCCTTGACAGGGTTTCCCGGCGGTAGTAGCCAGTTCTCTTTACTCGACCGTCTCAAAGCAGACTGCGAACGTAAAGAGTGAATCATAAGGATAAATTATCCGTCTGATTAGAGTCGTCAATTCAGATTTCCTGGAACAAGTTTGATTCTAAAAGAATCACACCATTGTTGCTTTCCAGTTTGTCACAAGCTTGATTCATAGAGAATCTTGCGAGTCACCTACCGCAGTGCCGTTTGATGTTGACACTGGAAGGATTTCCATTCGTCACTGTGAGCACTAAGAAGTGTCACTCTGAATGTTCTGGCAAGATCACACGGATTTTGCGAAGAAACCTGGAATCAAGTTTGAATCAATTAAGAATCCAAACTTAGTTGCTTTCCAGTTCTCACAAGTTTGATTCGTGTAGAATCGCACAAGTTACCTACCATGAGCTTGTTTGATGCTGGCTCAAGCAGGATTTCCATCTTCATTGTGAATCGTATCACTCAGATGTTCTGGCAATATCACAAGGATAATGCTTAGGACTCGATTGTGTCCTAATGAGATGATAGATAGATCTCGATTGGCTCTAGACTCAATAAGTGCATTTTGGTAATCGGAGGCTGGAGCAGACTGCCACCTTTTCAATATTAACTGACTCGGAATGAGAAAGTCAATAGATACGTGTTGATCTCCGTGACAATGAGACAAGTTTCTTTTGAGAGAAACTCGAATGGCTGGGAAGGGTTGTGCATTGCATCACTGGGTCCATGATGACTTGTCTTCAATAGATGTATTGACCCGGTTTCTGCCTAAGTTGCATAGAATATTCAACTCCTTCAATGCTTACCAATACGTCATCATTAGCACCTTGTTGTGATTGTTCCAGTGCTAACTTAAGTACTTGGTCCGCATTCAGCTTCATTCCACTCCATCTTTCCTAAGGACAACTATTTCTAGCTATGGAATGTCCTTGGGTAGATCCCTCCGGTTCTGGTTGGATCATAGGACTTAGTTTCCTATCCTAAACCACCTTTTGACTCCATCGTTCCGTCGTGGATAGTAGGTTGTTTTGGGTAAAGATCGTAACCATAAAACCATTGAAAACCATTCAAAGTGCTTGATAAAAATCAAAACTTTTAACACTTTGAAAGTTTTATCTTTTCGAAAAGCTCCCCCTACACACATGCATCGATATACGAAATAGTTTGGCATGTGAAGGAAAGAGTTGCACTTGAGTCTTTAAGATCACATGTTGCGATATATTACATTTTAATCACATTTTCTCCCCCTATCTCTAATATAAAAACATCATATTAGAGATACTAATTGATTAAAATATGACAATTTCTGAAAACCGAATGGGAGAGAAACATGTGTGCACGCATGAATCATGGAACATTTTCAGTCGGGTCGCTCCCCCTCAACAATATATGTGTGTCTTGAGACAAAATTTGACAAAATTTTAGAAAAACGACACCATAAAATATGTTGAGGTACGGAGTTGAGATGCCTTTTCTGATATAATATATTACATTTGACAATTTCATATCATTTTCGGAATGTGTTGGATACATAAAATATGACAATTTTAGAGATGTACCCAACAACATTAAAAAAGCTTGATTTTAAAACGCTCCCCCTCAAAAATTGATCAAAATAACATATGACAATTTTGAGATATAAAAACCACTTATGAGGAAGGGAGTGTTGAACACACAATTTTGAAAGATTTAGAAAAACCTTTTGAGAAGTTCTTGAAAAATTGTGTTCAACGGTTTTAAAAATAATCAGGATAGAAGACTTCTCTTCTATTGATTAGGGAAAGCGCACTGAAACGTACACTCCCCTTTCGGGTCCGTTTTTCATGAGCTCAAAACTTTGATTGTTTTGTGACTAGCTCATGACCGAGAAAAATAAATTTCCCGTTGTGAAGGATAAGTTATCATCCGTGATAAACTTTCCTTAAGTTGAAGTTCGAGTTCTAAGCTGACATTTACTTAGAAATCGTTTTTCATGAACTTAAAAACTTTGAATGTTTTTATGAGAAGCTCATGACCGAGAAATATGAATTTCCCGTTGAGAAGGATAAGTTATCGTCCGAGATAAACTTTCCTTAGTTGAGGTCCGAGTTCTAAGCTGTGATGCGCCTAGAATTCATTATGAGAGAATATCAAACAGCTTCATTTGCCAAAACCTCCAAGTCTTCTGGAGTCATATACTTCATACCAAGACGGCCAACGAGATACGCAAACCTATCTTTCGATAAAGCTTTTGTAAACAGGTCTGCCAGCTGGTACTCAGTTCTGACAAAGTATAATTCCACGATGCCACGTTCCACTTGTTCCTTGATGAAGTGATATCTGACATCGATGTGTTTGGTGCGGGATTGCTGAACCGGATTGCAAGATATGGCTATGGCCGACTTTGAGTCACAATACATAGGTATTTTATCAAAGTGGAAGCCATAATCCGTGAGTTGAGTTCTGAAATGTAGTATAATGCAAGTTCGTTTTCTCAGTTCTTAACTAATAGAAAGTCCAACCAATATCGGATTTATAATTGTTCTTGGTTGTTTAAGCTTGCTTGGTAATCTATTGCTAATTCAACAAATGCTAGCAAAAAGGAAAAAAATAATACCTACGTATATGTAAAACAAGTTGCAAATACCACGTTTTTATTCAAGTAAAATATAAAATGCAAAACTTGAAACTAAAGGGACTGAAAATGTAATTTCTATGAAAGATAAATGCTCAAAATGTAAATTCTAAAACTATAGGGACTAAGAATGCAAAACAGTAAACTATAAGGATCAACAATGCAAAAAACTATAACAAACTAACTAAAAATGTAACTAACCAACAAGTTACTAACTGAATTCTAACAACTTCCAAAGTCCAGGGACCAAGAATATGCAAACCCTAATTTCTATGAAAGATTAGCCAAGTTTACAACTCTGTTAAAAATGGAAGGACTAAAAAGCAATATTTGAAAGTTTTTAAGTAAAAACGGGTAACAAGAATGAATAAGCTCGTTTGAGCTTATAACTCAACCAAATCAAATGAAACAACTTGCAAAAGACTTCTAATCCAATTTAAGCTACGTGTATCTAAGGAATCTTGCTAAAGATCAAAAATAAGCAAAAGAGTGCTTATTGATAAGCACAAAATAAGCTACAGCTTAAACCAATCAATCACAACTTGATCTTTGTAATGAAACTGATTAAGAAACTTATTTCAAGAATGGGAAATCAAACTAGAACTATTTTCATCCAGTAATAAGCTAGCAATCTGAAATAAGCTCAAAAGAGCTTATGTTGACCAAGTTTGACCGGATTTTTGGAAAAAGCTCAAAACTTCAAAAATCAATATTCAACACTAACTAACTAGATTTGTGAAAGAAAATCACAACTTCTATGAAGTGGATATTGAGAACCAAGAAAACAGTAGCTAGCTTATCTCAGAGAATGAGCTTTGCTCAGACCTTGACCAAAAAGCTATTTTCTGGCTTAATTCCTAATACTGTAGAATTTCCTCTTAGAATCTAAAAGTTAATGATATAAGCTAAGTCTAGAAACAAATTTGAGGAAATTTCATCCAAGAATGAATGAGAATTAAGCAACTGAAAATGGTAAGTTTTCAAACCAAAACTGATATAAAGGCTAACCCAAACTATTTTAGTGCCAATTGCCTGTTTGACTATTTTGTTGGGAATAAAATATGGGTCAGATCACCAAACGCTGATAAGAAGAAAGTCAACGCTGATAGATTGACTTTGGACGCTGATAGAAGTCAACGCTGACAGCCTTGAAGATTGACACTGATAGAATATCTTTTGTTTATTTGTTTCTTTATTTATGTATGGTAAAGATAAGCACGACATTGTATTTTCTATTATTATCTTTACCTTGAATAGTTGATTCATAGCTTATTGTACAAGACTTCTTGTTCTATAAAAGAAGGTCTTTTAGGTTAAAGTCATATATCAGTTTTCATAGTATTCGTTTTGTTAAAACTCTTTCATTGTAACCAAGTACGATTATTCTAATCAAAGTGAAAGTTTGTTTAACATCATTGTGTTTTAGATCAAGTGTTAATTCCGCATAACACTTTGTTACTTTACTCATAAGCAAAGGTTTCTCTACGTGTAGTACTTGATCTAATCTCGTTTACACAAAGCTTAATCGATCTAAGTTTGGGATCAACAAGTGGTATCAGAGCCTGGTTGAGAAACTTTTTGATCTTTAAGTAACGCAGAACCCTAAAACACCAAACCCTAAAAACCCTAAAATCTCAAAACCCTAAAAACACCATGTCTGGCACAAATCAACCTCCTGCTTTGCTGCAAAACAACTTCTCAAATCCTAGTATCAAAATTCCCATGTTTGATGCCAGGAACTTTGAACTTTGGAAGTCCAATTTTGAGCAATACATAGCTATTCATGACTACACTCTTTGGGAAATTATCGAATATGGGAACACATTCGATAAAGCAGCAAAGATTACTGCTGCTATTGAGGCAAGGTCAGCTATTCCTAATTGTCCAGAAGCTGATAAAGTGGAAAAGCCTGATGATGGGAGAGCGGTAGCTGTTGAAGACATAGCCAAGAAGAGGGTGGACATGAAAATTTTGAACATCTTGAAACATGCCCTAGGTCATGAGAATCAGCATAAGTACAAACGTTTTGATTCTGCAAAAGAGCTTTGGGAAGCTCTTGAAGTAGCACATGGTGGCAATGCTGACACAAAAGAAGAAAAGAAGAAGCAACTCTTGCATGAGTATGCTGTCTTTAAAGCTCAACCTAATGAGAATCTCAGCAGTGTGAGAAGTAGACTTCTTGACATCACAAGTCAACTTTCCTTCATGGGAAAACAGATTGATGACCCTGAATTGAATGCTACTTTTCTCAAAAGCCTTGGTGATGTATGGAAGATTGAGACAAGATCTATTCTTGTCAATAACACCCACAAGACTTCCAGGTTTGATGACATCTTCAACAAGTTAAGGCTGTTGGAGAATGAATGGCAATTGGAGAGTGATAACAAATCTTCCAGCAGCAACATGGCCTTCTTTTCACAAAGTGAAGGCCAATTTGATTCCATGAACTTTTATGGACATTCAGCCTCTGGATCTCAAGGTGTCAGTGCTGGATGTCAATCTGTCAGCGCTGGATCGTATCCTGTCAACGCTTTGTACTCAAGCGCTGACACACACAATCATGGCGCTGATAGAATTAAACCTGCTGGTTTTGATCTTGATACTGTGTGTGCCTTCATTGCTTCTTTGCCTAGTGATTCAAGGATCACTTATGAAGATCTTGAGCAGATAAGTGATGAACAATTGGAAGAGATGGATATAAAGTGGACTATGGCTCTTGTAAGTTTAAGAGCAAACAGGTTCAATAAAAGGTTCAAGAAGAAGATGACCTTTAATGCTAAGGATGTTGCTGGATTTGACAAGTCCAAGGTGGAGTGCTACAACTGTCATAGGATGGGGCACTTTATGAGGGAATGTAGATCTCCAAGGAGATCTGATGCTGGGAAGCCTTCTAGCCAAATGATTAAGAACCCAGATCCCAAGGCCATGGTTGCTGTTCAACAAATTGATGGCGTTGGGGAATGGGATTGGAGCTGGATGGCTAAGAATGAGGAAGAGGACAGAGCTTTGGTTGCTGAAGTTAAAGAAGAGCATGCTGAATATGCTCTCATGGCACACTCCTCCTCTTCATCAGATAATGAGGTATATGATGATGCTTTCTGTTCTAAGGGTTGTCGTTTAAATACTGAAAAATCAAAACAAGAGATAGTTAAGTTATTAGATGAAGCAAGTACTCTAAGGTGCAAATTATCTAACTATCAAATTGCTCTTACCCAAACAGAAAAGACAGTAACTGAGTATAAGAAAATGGAGTTTGATTTAAAGGATCAAATAAATATCTTAAAACATGAGTTACATCAGAGTAAGGATGTTCAAGATATAGTAAATAGGGTTAATCTTGATTTGATAGCTCAGTTAGAGGAGGCTAACAAAAACAAAGATAATGTGAGTCTTAAAATCCAGAGATTTGATAAGGCCACACAATCCCTAGGAGAGTGTGTTAGTAAACAAAGAGACTCTAAGGATATGAGTGGGATTGGGATGAATAATTATACTGTTGTTCCACCACCAGCTGGGGATTTCTATGGTGTCCAATCAAAGGACTTATCTTGGACTGGCTTGCCAGAATTCCAAGAGGAGGAGTTTATTCCTCCACCTAGAGTGACTTCCCCAGTTGAGGAATATCAGCAAAAGCTGACTGACCTAGAAGAATGGAAGAAAGCAAACCACACTTTGTTTGTTAAGGGAGGGTTATTGTGTGAAAGTCCAAATGAGCCCACACCAATCACGAGCCTTGATCCTAAACCTATTAAGATCACACACCCTACCACTGGCAAAGCTGTTGACCTTGGCCCACAAAATGTTAGAAAACCTAGTGTTAAATATGCAGAGATGTATAGAAATTCTAGGTCACCAAAAAGCCAAGTAAGTAATCATGGAACAGGCTTCTTTGCTTCTAGACCTAAGACTATGTCTAGAAAAGCTTGTTATACATGTGGTAGCTTCTCACATTTGGCCTACAAATGTGTCAATGCTTCCAATGTCAACGCTGACAGGAACCATTTCAGCGCTGACAAAAGTCAACATAGGTCAAACACTGTCAGACCCAATACCTTTGTGAACAAAAGTTCACAAGTTGTTAGACCAGCCCCATTCTTTTCTAGAGGGTCTAACACACAAGGCCTAAGACCTTTTCAAAAGTCAAATACTTGGTCAAATAGGCAATGGGTTCCTGTAGCAAACCCTAGGTTCAACGCTGATAAGAGTAATCGGGGCGCTGACAGGAGAAATTACAGCGCTGACAAACCTAGGTATTTGCAGCCACAGGGAAATAGGTCTAAAGCTTCTACTAGCTTAACATGGAGACCAAAACAAGACCAGAACCCTAATAATACTGGTATTTCTATGACATGCAACAGGTTTCATTATATTTCAAAAGCATTGTCAACACCAATTGGGGTTAACTGGGAATTTCATTCAAACAGGGATGAAAATGGGGTTGTTATGAGAACCAAGTCTGTTCTTGTTGAACAACCAAATGAATCCAAGTCTTCCAAGGCTTGGGTTCCCAAAGAAAACTAATATGTTTTCTTTATGTGCAGGGCATTCAGAAGAAGATCAATGACTATGGATACTGGGATAGTGGATGCTCAAGGCACATGACAGGAAAGGAAGACTATCTGACCAATTTCTCTCCTATTCAAGATGGTGATAAGGTATACTTTGGAGGGGGCTACGGCACAATCACAGGAAAAGGAACCCTTGTCACCAACAATCTAAGGTTTGATAATGTCTTCTTGGTGAAAGACCTGGATTATAATTTGTTTAGTGTATCACAAGTGTGTGATAACAAAAATAAGGTTCTTTTCACAGATACTGAGTGCTTGGTGTTAAGCAAAGATTATAAGCTCCCTGATGAGAAATACATAGATTTTAGAACACCAAGGCATAAAGACATATATAATGTGAATCTTAATGGAATTAAGGTAAATAATAAAATGTCATGTCTGTATGCTAAGGCCTCAGTAGATGAAAGTAATCTTTGGCACAGGAGACTAGGGCACATAAACTTTAAGAATATAAATAGACTTGTGAGGCTTGGTTTAGTTGATGGTTTGCCTGAAAAGGCTTTCCACAATGACCACTCTTGTGTTGCATGCCTTAAGGGCAAGCAGCACAAGGTCTCATTCAGGTCTAAACAGGTGCACTCTAGTTCTAAACCCCTTCACTTATTGCATATGGACCTCTTTGGTCCTACTAATATAGAGAGTTTGAAGGGTAAATCATATTGTTTTGTCATTACTGATGATTACTCCAGGTTCACATGGACTTTCTTTTTAGCTAAGAAAAGTGAAACTGCCCTTAGTCTGATTAATTTCATTACCCAGATTGAAAAGAAGAATGGTAATGAGGTCAAAATTATTAGAAGTGACAATGGGGGTGAGTTTAGAAATCAGTTATTAGATGATTTTTGTGCCAAGAAAGGGATTACTAGGCAGTTCAGCATAGCTAGAACTCCTCAGCAAAATGGAGTTGCTGAAAGGAAGAATAGGACCCTTATTGAAGCAGCCAGAACCATGTTGGCTGATGCCCACTTTCCTATAGCCTTTTGGGCTGAAGCTGTTAACACAGCTTGTTACGTTCAGAATAGGGCATTAGTCAACAAGATACATAATAAGACACCTTATGAATTACTTTGGGGAAGGAAGCCAAATATTGGTTTTCTGAAGCCATTTGGTTGTCATGTAGTTGTGTTAGAAACTAGTGAGGCCCTAGGTAAATTTGATTCAAAAGGTGATGAAGGCTACTTCATGGGTTATTCAGTGCAGAGTAAAGGATATAGGGTTTACATTAAAAAGGAAAAACGTATACTTGAAAAAGTACATGTTAGGTTTTTAGAGAGTAAACCTAGTGATCCTGAGAGTGGTCCAAATTGGTTGTTTGACTTAGAACCTTTGTCTAGAGCTTTAAATTATATGCCTGTTACTGATCCAGACATTGTGAAGGTAACTTCAAGTGTTTTGGAAAAGAGAATTGGTAATGTTTCAGGTATACAGGTTGCTAAGGAGGATGGACCACCAGCAGTTATATCATCTCCCACACAAGAATTTGTTACACTTCCTATATGGACAGATGAGTATTATGCTGCTGCTACTGCTGCAAGGAAAGATAATGGTGGTGTTCAGATACCACCAACTACAAACATGCATGATTCTTCACGCGCTGACAAAGGGAAATCCAGCGCTGACACGACCAATTCAGACGCTGATGGCTCCAACGCTGACAACACTAGTTCAGGCGTTGTTAGCCCAAACGCTGACACACAAGGATCAGACTTTGGAGACACCTTTACACAGCTTTTCTCTTCTCATTTTGAACAGGGTGGACCTTCCAATATCCATGAAGAGATTCCTGTTGATGAAGAAGAAACTGAAGAAGATATTGGCAACATGGAGCGTGAAATTGAGGACACCAGACTTTTTGAAGGAGGAGTTCTCACTTCCACAGCAAAGGATCACCCCACATCTCAAATCATTGGTGATGTTATGGCTCCAGTTCAGACAAGAAGATCCCATCAAGGTCTTGGTGGATTTATTGCCAATATCCACAAGAAGGTTGATACCCCTCTTGTACAAGCATGTTTGTTTGCCTGTTTTCTGTCACAGGAAGAACCCAAGAAAATTTTTGATGCTCTCAAGGAACCAAGTTGGGTGGAAGCAATGCAGGATGAGCTTCACCAATTTGCTATCCAGGATGTTTGGGAGCTGGTTGATTGTCCTAGGTATGTGAGACCAATTGGGACAAGATGGGTTCTAAGGAACAAGAAAGATGAAAGAGGCATTGTGGTCAGAAACAAGGCACGTTTGGTAGCTCAGGGTTATACACAAGAGGAAGGCATAGATTATGAAGAAGTCTTTGCTCCAGTTGCAAGAATTGAAGCTATCAGAATTTTCTTAGCTTACGCTTCTTGCATGAATTTTACTGTTTATCAAATGGATGTGAAGAGTGCTTTCCTCTATGGCACAATTGTTGAGGAGGTTTATGTAATGCAGCCTCCTGGTTTTGAAGATCCTGAGAATCCAGACAAGGTTTATAGAGTAAAGAAGGCAATGTATGGCCTTCATCAAGCCCCAAGAGCATGGTATGGTACATTGTCCACCTACTTGGTGGAAAATGGTTTCAAGAGGGGCACCATAGACCAGACACTGTTTACAAAGAAGAAAGGAAAACATGTGTTACTTGTGCAGGTCTATGTTGATGACATCATTTTTGGCTCTACTGATCCAAAAATGAGTGAGGAATTTTCCAAGCTCATGACAGATAAATTCAAGATGAGTGCAATGGGTGAGATGAACTTCTTTCTAGGTTTACAAGTTCAGCAGAAAGAAGATGGTATCTTCATCTCCCAGGACAAGTATGTAGCTGAAATCTTGAAGAAATATGGTTTTTCTCCACATGAGAAGGAGGCTTCTACTCCTATGGACAGACAACACCCTTGGGGAAAACTTGGAGCTGGAAAGGATGTGGATGTTAGGCACTATAGATCAATGATTGGTTCATTGATGTATCTTACAGCCTCAAGACCTGACATCATGTTTGCTGTGTGTGCATGTGCACGCCATCAAGTGACTCCCAAAGAATGTCACCTTTTTGCTGTGAAGAGGATTTTTAGGTACCTAAGATGCTATCCAGATCTTGGATTGTGGTACCCAAAAGATTCTCCCTTGGATCTTATTGCTTATTCAGACAGTGATTATGGTGGTGACAAGTTTGATAGGAAATCCACAACTGGTGGATGCCAATTTCTTGGGAGCAGATTAATATCTTGGCAATGCAAGAAACAAACAGTGGTGGCAAACTCTACAACTGAAGCAGAATATGTTGCAGCAGCTGCTTGTTGTGGACAAGTCTTATGGATTCAGAACCAACTGTTGGATTATGGGTATAATTTTATGCATACCAAGATTTTTGTAGACAATAACAGTACTTTATGCATTATTAAAAATCCTGTACATCATTCTAAAACCAAACACATAGAAATTCGACATCATTTTATAAGAGATTGCTTTGAGAAAGGTTTAATACAACCAGATAGGGTAGATACTGATGATAATGTAGCAGATTTATTAACTAAACCTTTTGATGCTGGAAGATTTCAATATTTGGTAACAAATATTGGAATGGTTAATCTCACTTAATATGTGTTTTGGAACATTTTTGTAAAAGTATGTACAGGATAATGCATTGTTATTGGTCTTTGTGATGATTTAGATTTTCCACATTCTTTTTCTAACACTGACAGAGGTAAATACAACGCTGTCAAGTGTTATTTTGCCGTTGTTAGAAATATTATTGTCTAACGCTGACAAGAATTCCTTCAACGCTGATACGTGTTGTCGGGACGCTGTTAGCAACAAGTGTTAGTTTTGTGGTTTTCATCTAAATGTGCAGGTAATGGTAGCTTTATGCCATTGGATACAGAGTTGCTTATGGATCTTTGAAGAGTTATTTGGACATGTTTTGTTTATGGATGATGGTTGGAATATTTATATTCCTATCTTGACATAAATTTTTAATGTTCATATATATATTTTGAGAACTTATGTATCATAGTTTAAGGGGAGGTTTAAGGAACCTTTAGGACTCTTGGGTATTCTTAGAATACTCTCATCACAATTCTAGATTGTGTCCACAAGTGAGTATGGGTTAGTTTTACTAAACCATGAGGCACTGTAGCATGCATAGTATATCAACTTTGCATGCTGCCAAGACATTTTTGACTTAGAATTGGTTATGGTCTGTTGGGAGACTTGAGAAAACTTTGGATATGGGTTTACCTGGGGGTTACAAAGAATTTTATGAAATAACTTTGTTGGTAAGTATTTTGGTTAGCAAGGGACTCTAGAGGACATTTGTGTCTATCTTGCTTATGCAAGTGTGTATAAATGGACAGTGCTTGCCGCCCAGTAATTCTTATCAACTTGTAAGATATTTCCCTTAGGATATATTACTTTGTTAAGGTCTTTTTCTTTTTAAATATTTTTATTTTTACTTTTTAGACGCTGACAAGTTTTTCTCCAAACACTGTTACGTCCAATCGTGACGCTGACAAGGCTTTAGGCAAACGCTGACAAGAAAATATAGCCGTTGGGCGCTGATGGGCTATTTTTGACCGTTGACACCTAGTGGGCCCTACCCAGTTGTTATTTTTTTGACTAATCTTTGGCCGTAATTTTGGGGAGAAGTTACTTTTAATTAATGCATGAGATAAGTTATATTTGATTCAAGATTTTCATGATTGCTCTTTGAATATAACCGCCTCATTTTTGACCAATCAAAATCATGCATCTCTCCTATAAATTTGGCTAATCTTTTTATTCTGGGTATTCATATTTTCTTGTCTAACACTTTTCCTCCTAGATTTTTCCCATATCATATAACCTAAACAGCTTTATATCATGGCACCCAAATTCAACTCAAAGAATTTAACATTGGAGTTCAAGAGCCAACACAATATGATCGCTTACTTGACTGCTGATGATGCTTTATTTCCTCAGTATTCACAGATGGTGGCATTTTTAAATGCATCTTCATTGAGGTATGCACTTTCTCATACACCATTAGTCCCTGTCGCACACATTAGACAGTTTTGGAACAATGTTAGTTCCACAACAACTAATGGAGTGACCACATTAACATCTACTGTTCATGGAAGAACATGGGTGGTCACTGAAGCTTTGGTTCGCCAAGCTTTGCGTCTTGATGACGCTGATGGTGTGACTACTCTTGCCATAGCAACAATAGAACAGGGTCTTAGGGAATTGGGTTATCCTATTCCTGCTGATGTCACTTTAAATAAATATCATAAGCAGGAATTTCCCTCTGACTGGAAATATTTGATACATGTCCTTTTACAATGCTTAAGTCCCAAATGTACTTCTTTTAATGAGATAAACAGGTCAATTGCAAGTGCTTTGGTTTGTATAACACGTGGGCTTAAGTATAATTTTTCAAAAATGATTTTTGAAGGGATGTGTAAAAACAAGGGAAGTAAAATGACTTTGGCTTACCCTAGATTTTTGCAAATGGTCTTTGATTTACAAGAATATTGTTCTAGGGATCATGACACTTTTTATGAGATCCCTAAACAACAGAAAACCATTTTTGCTAAAATGAGCTCCACAAACGATCCCATACCTCTTACCCAACCCATGCTTGAAGTAATTCAGGCTGCTCAACCACAACCAGACCCACAACCAGACCCTGAACCCCAACTTGAGCCTATTCATGATCCATCACCTTCACCAGAAAACATGGACATTGACCAACCCAGCGCTGACACTCAAAATGTGGACGCTGACACAGCCAATCCCAACACTGATACACTTCCTGAACAATCCCAAACACCCCTTAATCAACCCACACCCACACAATCTACTTCATCTTCTACCCCATTACAATCTAGGTTGACTAAACGCCAAAGGGTTACTGGAGTGTTCTCCTCTAGTGATCCTAGCCTTGTAGCAGAGAGAACCACCTCCACAAGTGTGGCTGGTGAAATGGGTGAGGCTGGGGCTATTGACACAGGCTTAGATGCTGGTCAAGACAGTCCCAACATCATTAAGACCTCATCCATGCCCCATGATCCTATTTTGGGAGGTCAAATCCCCATTCTAGCTGAGGGCAGATTGGAACCTATGACCATAATTGAATTGACGGCGGCTGTCATTAGCTTGCAAAAGCAAAATGTCAGTCTTGTACAAACTGTCAACAAACAGGGACAAGAACTCCAAGCTTTGAGGGAGAGAGTAACTGTGTTGGAGAATCCCAGTAGCAGGAGTCTAATGGAGGAATCTTCCAAAGGGGAGGAAAAAGAGGATGAGGAGGATGAGTTGATTCACACAGCTAGTGAAAAGAGTTCAGAAAAGAGTTCACAATTTAGTGAATCTTTGCAGATTGTTGAAGCTCTCACCAACTTGAAGAAGCACCCAGTTGTTGATACATCCAAGGTGACACCAAAGAACTTGGAAGGGTCTTTCAAAGAAACATTGGGCGCTGATACAGGTTTGGACACTGACACATCCAGCGCTGATAAAGGTAATCGTGGCGCTGATAGGAGCAACTTGGACGCTGACAAAGTTGCAGATGATGTTGATGTATTCCAGCCATCAACAATCATTAAAGATGTGTCCACACAGGTTTCTTCTTCTACTTTACCAGTTATTGATCCAAAAGACAAAGGTAAAGGTATTTTGTTTGAAGAAGATGTTCCAAAGAAAGATGCAGCACAAATAGCATTTGATGAACAGTTGGCTGCACAACTTGTGGAAAGAGATTTGAGGAGGAGTAGAAAATCACCATTTGTTGTTTCTGAAAGTGAGGAAGAAAGTGGTGATGGAAAAGATGATGATAGCTCAGATTCAAGCATTCAAATTATTGAAGATCCAGAAAGGCTTGAATATGGGGATGAGCTAGCAAAGGAAAGGTTGAGTGAGTTGAAGAATCAGGTTGATTGGGACCTACCAGAAATCACCAGAATGTACCATGCTTGGGAAGACCAGGTGATGGACAACCCAGGTATGAGTTTATCAGATCAAATTTGGGGGTTGGAAGTTCTTCTTAGGGTACAAGAAGACATAAAGGTGATTATGAGATTTAATGCACAAGAGGTCAAGACCTGGCTCAAAAGAGATAGAAGGCAGTTGTACTATAAGTTGCTTAGATGTCATCAGCCTAATTGGACATCAAAGAAGTTGCTGGCCTTGTCTTTTGAGGAATTAGAGTATAGGGCACATCCTATTTGGAGGAAGGTGCAAGAACAGAATGTCTACCAATTTCTTTCAGAAGAAAGAAAACAAGAGCTTGCAGAAGAGATGCAGATTCAGAAGGAAATAAGGATTGCTCAAAGACCAGTGAAGAAAGGAGATCCTTTTCAATTTCCTAAAGACATGGATGTGTATTTTCCAACTGAAGGTGTTATAAGGAAGCATCTCAAGCTTTCTCCTTTGGAAGCTTCAGATTTGGTAAATGTAGTACCTCTAGATGACAGAAATCCAATCATCAGTTTTGATGAAGATGAGTGTGGATTTTGGAAGGTTGGACGATTTGGAAAGGAGGTACATACTTTCACTTCAGTTATTTCTATATTTGCAAGCATAGACAGGGAAGACTTGGTGCATCTATGGAGGTTAATAGAGGCCAAGTATACAGCTGAAGCACCTACTTCAGCTAATGGAATAAGACTTTGGAACACATTTATGACTTTGTGTGGTCCAAAAGAAGCAGATCCTGCCATTTGGAAGGATCTTGAAGATGATCTCAGTAATCTTCATTGGAGGCTATATTCTACTTGTGGTGTATTTCATATGAGCTCTACAAAGTTTTCAGAATATTTGCTTGTGGATGCTGACTATTTCTTGTCCAAAGAAGTATTGGAGAAGATGCTAGAGACACCCTTGGAGATTGATTATACGAGTGATGTGGCCAAGGACTTGATCAGATATGTTTATCACCAACATAAGAAGTTATTGAAAGATTCCTCCTAAGCTTTTAGTTTTTATTCAGAAACTTGATCATTGGAATGGATATCAAGTTTAGGGGAGGATTGTTGGGAATAAAATATGGGTCAGATCACCAAACGCTGATAAGAAGAAAGTCAACGCTGATAGATTGACTTTGGACGCTGATAGAAGTCAACGCTGACAGCCTTGAAGATTGACACTGATAGAATATCTTTTGTTTATTTGTTTCTTTATTTATGTATGGTAAAGATAAGCACGACATTGTATTTTCTATTATTATCTTTACCTTGAATAGTTGATTCATAGCTTATTGTACAAGACTTCTTGTTCTATAAAAGAAGGTCTTTTAGGTTAAAGTCATATATCAGTTTTCATAGTATTCGTTTTGTTAAAACTCTTTCATTGTAACCAAGTACGATTATTCTAATCAAAGTGAAAGTTTGTTTAACATCATTGTGTTTTAGATCAAGTGTTAATTCCGCATAACACTTTGTTACTTTACTCATAAGCAAAGGTTTCTCTACGTGTAGTACTTGATCTAATCTCGTTTACACAAAGCTTAATCGATCTAAGTTTGGGATCAACATATTTATTTGACTTGTAAAAGGTATAAATCCAATTGTTATCACTAGAAGACTGATTATGAACTCTAAAATACCAATTCTACAAACTTGAAATGTACTTAAGATCTATTCCCAAACACACCTTTAACTGCTTATAACAAGATTTTACAAAGACTTATTGAGTATTGGATTAAGCTGATTCAAAGGCTATAGCAATCTAACTTCAATGGACAAAATTAAAGGTATTAAAGCTAAGTGCAGTCAATTATCACAACAAGAACTACAATTAAGGTGCAAAGCTAATAATGACTGAAATTATGCAATTAACTAGAACAAAATCCAAATCAAATCACAAGAAAGCAGGATTAGGCTACAAACACACTAAGATCAATCAAACTTCAACTACAAGCAGTTATATCATGCAACCATCAAGATTAACTAGGAAAATGAGCATGGCAGTTGACTGTTTAGAGGAACAAAAACAAGAGCTATAGAACCTAATGAAGAGATCCTTTGGGAAGAAGAGGAGCGCTGAGCTCTCTTGCACTAGTGATAACCACCACCTATCACTAGTATTCAACAAGAATCAACCAACAATCAACTGGAATCAACCAAACTGCTTGAAAACTCCATAAGAACTAGGCTATGTCTGAATTGTGATCAAACAGCTACAAATCTTCACAAATGTCAGTTATGATCAATGGATGATCATAACAAACATCAATCAGCAACAATAACACTCAACAGCAACAAGATCAAACTGGAATTTGAATAACAGAATTTGGCGGGAAAAAGGAATTTGAATTTTATTGAAGGAAAACAGTTACAAAGTTTGTTACAAGCTGTTAACTAACTAACTGACTCAAGAGTTTGTCAGACTCTTGAGTAGTTAGGGGAAAAGTGAGGGAAAAAGGTAAGGAAAGTAAGAACTATGTGTTTTACAAAATTAGGCTACAATCTAAAAATGAAGACTAGTCTAGGTATTTATAGGCAAGAAATGAGAGTTTGTTGGAGTTGGTGACGTGTCAGGGCCAATCTCTGAGCTCCACGTGGCAAATTCTGCATTTGGTACTTTGAAGGTATGAACAATGATTTGGGGGTTTTAAATCCACTCAATGATTTGTTAATTGGACACTTGGGTTGTATTTGTCTCTTCAATCCGAGTACTTTTCATGTTAAACGTTTTTCCTGAAAGTGTATAAATCGTGCTCTTCAATCTGGGAATGAGAGGTCCACGTGGCATGCAATGATTTGTCCATAAATTGAGTTGTGGATCATTATCCATTATAACAGTGAGGATGTATGACATGTTGCTCTGTGATTGGAGGAAATTGGTTAGTGCGTTTACTGTTGAGATTCGACGGCTCATTCTCTCTCCTCATTAATAGAACTTGAGCTGGCAATCCATGTATCCCAAATACTGGCTTCTGATTGGTTTAGAGCTATGGCACTTGGATCATGTTTTGTATATTTTCCAAACTTGGCAAAACAAGTCCTTGTACTTGGCAGATTCTTGTTTCAAGCTGAAATCTTCATTCCTTTGACATTTTTGGTCCTTTAACTTCCATAACTTGTACAAAATGGTCCTTTGACTGAGTTGACTTGATAGTTGACCAGGTTTGACTTGAATCTTGACTTTTCATTATTTGCACTTCTAGTCCTTCAACTTTCATAACTTGTCAAGATAGGTCCTTAAACTTCAAAGTCTTGTCACTTTTGATCCTCTTTTGTCTTTTTCATCCATTTGAGCTTGATTTTTCCTTGTTTGCTTGAAAATGTATCTTCTTACCTACAAAAGTGCACACAAACACAAACATACCACATAATACTGTTTTTGCCAAATAATTTGGTATTTTGCTTCATGTTTTAGGGTTATTTGTTGATAAAAGGATATGAGTTTAAGCTCATATCAAATTCCCCTACACTTGAGCATTGCCATGTCCTCATGCAATATTATATTTCAAGGCTTAAAAAAAATTACATTTCCCTCATAATTAATCCACCTTGGCCATATGAGATGCATCTACACTACTCTAAACTAAATGATGCATGATTTTGATTTTTAATAATGCAATGAATCAAAATACAATTCTATCTATATCTTTTTGATTTTTCTTGAAATGGTTTTGATGGAAATAACTCATAAAGAATTCAATGACTTGGATTAGGGCTTGGATACCATGAACATTTATCACCCTCAAGTTTCACTTTCCCCATACCAAGCTTATAAATGGGATCATTGCATTCACAAGTAAAAAGTGCATCAACTTATTCATGACAATTAAATGTGGAACCGGTTATTAATTGAGCAAATTGCTTGTGGGCAAATTTGTCATTATTCAAGTGTGAAATATAAGAAATGTAAAATCCAAAAATAAGGAAGCACGGTTTTAATCCTAAGTAATCTTCTCATCCATTACTTGAAAAACCGCTCACAATTAATATAAGTCCGTATTAAGAGTAATAAGTCATTCGCCTTATGTGTAAAATCCTCATGTCATGCTTTCATAAGTAGCTACACACTTGCTAAGGAAAGAAAAATAAAACTCACGCAATAATTTACATCCGCATCTTTTTGAGATTTTGGATCTTCAACCCCGCAACCCGTCAAGGTAATATTGGATTGGAGCAATCTATTGAATCCCCGTAACCCGTCGAGGTAATATTGGAACTCAATAGTCACTATAATTAACACCACACTGCCCCTCTTGGGAGTCTTGCATTATTTTTTTTTTCTTTTTTTTTTTTCTAGCCACTCATTTTTTTTCATAAGCTGCTCTTATTTTTCTTTATTCCTCACAAAGAAATTTGAAAAGAAGAAAAGGAAAAACACCCGCTAAATATGGAGCATGACATAAGTCTAGTACACATAAAACGTGCTAACTTAGAATCTTAAGACGTACTCATATCAACCATAAATGATTAGCCAAAAATGCATAAGAGATTACAAACCAATTAAAACCGTACTTGATTATTTATTAACAATTATATACATGCGAAGAAAATAGAGGTTAAGAAGAGAAGGGTTTAGCCACAAGTAATTGCCATGAAGTCTATCTAGCCCTTTTACACTTGCTTCAACTCTATCATTTCCCATTCTCCACAAATTTAAAATTTCAAAGAATGAAATTGGTGGAAGCTTAGCCTAATAGACCAATGAAGGACTACATGGTTAAGGATACTAGCTAGAGAGTGCTAAAATAAGCAAACTCGGGTTGAGTCAAAATATCCATGGCGGGCCTAATATGTCAAAGAAGTCTAAACTTATTAAAACCATGTTTTATTTTATTTTTTCCTTTTATATATTTTTGATGAAAAATAAGAGAAGAAATATATACAATGCAAATGTGATATGCAAAATGAAAAATGATTGATGCAAAAATCATGAATGCATATTTTTGTTGGCCAAAGTAGATCAAAAATTTGAAAAATGTTGAAAATTCAATTTTCCATGTTATCATGCAAGACAATGACAAGTTCTAGGTAAGGTCACTTCGATAGAAGACCCCCCTACACTTAAGCTAAACATTGTCCTCAATGTTTAAGATCATGGAAGTATAAAAACTTCCCCTACACTTATGACAATGAATAGACTTTGCTTAACCCAAGTTAAGGAAAGGACTACTATTAGTGAAATCATGTTTAAGCACAAAGTGTCAATTAAAAATCACTAAAGTAACAAAGTGAACCGGATACAAGGGCCTCCTCCATAAGCTCCATAGCATGAAATGAGTGAGCAACCCTACAAACAAGCATGAAGACAAAAGAAGGTCTCCCCTACACTTATCTCCAAATCTATGCCTTTATTTCTAACCTACAACACTCTAAACCTAGTTATACGATGCTTGAGTTAATGAGTCTCTAGCTCGACTCGTCCCTCAGTGAATTAATTCATGGGGAAAATGGGGACCTCTTGGACCATTTCAACGGAAATGTCCTCCCCAAAGTAGTGTTTAACACGGTGACCATTCACTTTAAAATTTGGACCATCGGGTTGGGACAACTCAAGAGTTCCATATGGAAACACTTGAGCAA
The DNA here is from genome assembly GCA_025667525.1 of Glebionis coronaria. Lineage (NCBI taxonomy): Eukaryota > Viridiplantae > Streptophyta > Magnoliopsida > Asterales > Asteraceae > Glebionis > Glebionis coronaria. The sequence goes on along the minus strand of JANFOE010000365.1, from coordinate 851,744 downwards.
TAGTGAATGGACCGGACCATCTCGACTTAAGCTTGCCCGCAAAAAGCTTCAATCTTGAGTTAAAGAGGAGAACCGGCTCTCCAACTTTGAACTCACGATTCTTGATCTTAGCATCATGCAATTTCTTAGTCTTTTCCTTGTATAGCAAAGAATTCTCATAGGCATTGGCTCTCAACTCATCCATCTCATTGATTTGATCTTTCCTATGTGAACCGACTTGGTTTAAATTAAAGTTAGCCCACTTGAGAGCCCAAGATGCCTTATGTTCTAACTCAAATGGAAGGTGGCACGCTTTTCCATAGACAAGCCTATAAGGAGTACAACCAATTGGTGTCTTAAAGGTCGTCCTAAACGCCCACAAAGCACCATCAAGCTTATCCGACCAAGAAGCTCTATGCTCTCCCACCGTTCGCTCTAAAATCCTCTTTAAACCACGATTTGTGACCTCGGTTTGACCATTTGTTTGAGGGTGATACGCGGTAGAAAGTCTATGATTCACTCCATATTTCTTCATAACTCTCGTGAATTGATCATTACAAAAGTGCGTACCACGATCACTTATGATGGCCCGAGGTACACCAAATCTAGCAAACAATTGTTTCAAGAATTTTACAACCACTCTAGCATCATTAGTAGGTAAGGCTTTAGCCTCCACCCACTTGGACACATAATCCACCGCCACAAGTATATACTTGTTTCCCTTAGAGGATGGAAAAGGTCCCATGAAATCTATTCCCCATACATCAAATATCTCACACTCTTGGATAAAATTTTGTGGCATCTCATCACGTTGTGTAATTTTTCCTTGTCTTTGACAAACATCACAAAATTTCACCATCTCTTGGGCATCCTTGTAAATGGAAGGCCAATAGTAACCCGAATCAAAGACTTTCTTGGCGGTGTAGTTAGGCCCAAAATGTCCACCCGTAGGTCCTTTATGACATGCCTCTAAGATTTTAAATGCCTCGGGCCCATCTACACACCGTCTAATGATTTGGTCCGCACATTGCCTAAAAAGATATGGATCATCCCAAAAGTAATACTTAACTTCCTTAAGAAACTTTTTCTTTTGTTGGTAAGTAAGACCCTCAATAAGCACATTGCCCACAAGATAGTTTGCTATATCCGCAAACCAAGGTGTGGCATCCTCTTGGGAAGAGATAGACATGAGCTCCTCTAGTGGAAAGGATTCATTGATTTCTTGATGTGGGAAATCTCCTTGAAAAGGATGCTCAAGTCTACTCAAATGATCCGCCGCTAAATTCTCGGCCCCTTTTTTTATCACGAATCTCTATCTTAAACTCTTGAAGCAACAAAACCCATCTCAAAAGCCTAGGCTTAGCATCTTGTTTTGTCATAAGATACTTGAGAGCGGAGTGATCCGTATACACTATGGTCTTAGAAAGCACAAGGTATGGTCTAAACTTCTCAAAAGCATATACTATAGCAAGCAACTCTTTTTCCGTGGTAGTGTAATGAAGTTGTGCACCGGTCATGGTTTTACTCGCATAGTGTATAGGTTGAAAATGCTTATTAACTCTTTGTCCTAAAACGGCCCCCACCGCATAATCACTAGCGTCACACATAAGCTCAAAAGGTAATTCCCAATTTGGAGAAACCAAAACGGAAGCCTTTGTCAATTTTTCCTTAAGTGTCTCAAAAGAGTCTAAACAAGCTTGATCAAAAATGAAAGGAGCCTCTTTCTCCAAGAGATGAGTCATCGGTCTAGCTATCTTAGAGAAATCTTGTATAAAGCGCCTATAAAATCCCGCATGACCTAAGAAACTCCTCACACCTTTAACCGAGGTGGGTGGGGGAAGCTTAGCAATCACATCAATTTTAGCTCGATCAACTTCTAATCCCTTATTGGATATCTTGTGTCCTAAAACAATCCCCTCGTTCACCATAAAGTGACATTTCTCCCAATTAAGCACCAAACGTGTTTCCTCACAACGCTTAAGCATTCTCTCAAGATTGGTGAGACAAGAGCTAAAGGAGTTCCCAAATACGGAAAAGTCATCCATAAAAACCTCCATGGTTTCCTCTATCATGTCATGGAAAATCGCCATCATGCACCTTTGAAACGTCCCCGGTGCATTACATAGGCCAAAAGGCATCCTCTTGTAAGCAAATGTACCGTAGGGACAAGTGAATGTGGTCTTTTCTTGATCCTTAGGGTCAATGGGTATTTGAAAATAACCCGAAAAGCCATCAAGAAAACAATAGTACTCATTTCCCGCTAAGCGTTCAAGCATTTGATCCATAAAGGGAAGCGGGAAATGGTCTTTTCTAGTTGCCTCATTGAGTTTTCTATAATCAATGCAAACTCTCCAACCGGTTACAAGTCTCGTGGGAATAAGCTCATTGTTCTCATTAGGCACCACGGTGATTCCACCCTTCTTTGGAACACAATGAACCGGGCTAACCCATGGAGAGTCGGAAATGGGGTAAATCATACCCGCATCTAAGAGTTTAATCACTTCCTTCTTAATAACCTCATGAATTTTTGGGTTAACTCTCCTTTGGTTTTGAATGGCGGGTTTATAGTCATCCTCCATAAGGATTTTGTGAGTACAAAAATGTGGATCAATTCCCCTTATGTCGGATATTTTCCATGCTAAGGCTTTCTTGTGTTTCTTAAGGACTTCAATAAGTTGCTCCTTCTCATCCTCTTTCAATTCCTTAGCAATAATCACCGGTAATTGGTCTTTTCCTTCTAAGAAAGCATATTCTAAGTGGGATGGAAGTTCCTTAAGTTCAATGGAAGGTGGACTCTCTATGGAAGGTTTTACTATGGAAGGTTCCTCAATGGTAATCTCTTGTGGAATAGGAGAAGGAATAGGGTCCTCATTGAGAAACTTTTGGATTGTAAGAATATCTTCTTCCCAATTAATGGGAGAATCATCATCACCAAGAAAGTTGGACTCAAATTCCTCCAAGAGGAAATCACTCTCTCCAAAAGGTGTTAAAGAGGGAGCAATTGAGGCCACGGTTTCAACATGTGGAATTTCATCACGAGCATTCTTACAAGCATCATGAAAGTGTTCATTACACACTTCATCTAGCACATCCACAATGTTAATAGTCTCACAAGGTCTAGACTCCTTAACCTCTTTTCTATCACAAACTTTCCCTAACTTAAACACCACTTTCTCATCCTCTACTCTCATAATTAATTCTCCTTCCGCCACATCTATCAAGGTACGACCCGTTCTCAAAAACGGTCTACCAACAATCAAAGGCACTCTAGGATCCATGTCATAATCGACCACTACAAAGTCGGCCGGAAAGGTAAACTTATCCACACCTACAAACACATCTTCCGCTATACCTACGGGGTGAGCTATGGTTCGGTTGGCTAGTTCAAGAGTCATCCTAGTGGGAGTGAGCTCGGGAAGAGATAGTTGTTTCCAAACCGATAAAGGCATGAGATTTATGCTCGCCCCTAAATCCGCCAAAGCCATGCAATTTTCAACACCGGGAAAATTACAAGGTATCAAGAAGCGCCCCGGATCTCCAAGTTTTGTTGGTAAGGTTTTAAGTAACACCGCGGAACAATTCTCATTAAGTGATGTGTTGGGCAAATCAACCAATTTTTCTTTGTTTGAGAGCAAATCCTTGAACATCTTAGCAAACTTAGGCATATAAGCAAGAGCTTCCGCAAAGGATATGTTGATATTGAGTTGCTTGAACATCCTTAAGAAATTGGAGACTTGTATGTCATCTTTGTTCTTTAACTTGTCCTTTTTCAACCTTGAAGGGTATGGAAGAGTAGGTTTTGGTGTAGGTGGAATAGGTGTTGTGGTGGAAGATTTGTCTTTGTTAGCCTCTTCATTGGGAAGTGTGGAAGGTAAAGGAGAAGTATGAGGTGGTTGAGAAGGTGTGTTTGAGTGAATAGGAGCACTTTGAGGAGGTGGAGTAGAAGTAGAAGGCTTGTCACAAGTAGGAGCACAAGTGGGTTGAACAAGAGTAGGTTTAGGAGGTGAAGGATCCTTTGTTGTTGTACCACTCCTTGTTGTAATAGCATTGACATTGGCCCTAGGGTTTGTTTGTGTGTTGGAAGGTAAAGCCCCTTGTGGTCTTTGAGTTACCGCCATTAAAACCTTATTGAATTGGTCATTCATTTTCTTTTCTATAGCTTGGAATTTCCTTTCATTCTCTTGATTCATCTTTTGCAAAAGATCCATTGTGTTAAACTCTTGTGGCACATAACCTTGAAAACCTTGAGGTTGGAAAGGTAAAGGTTGGGAGTTAAATCCTTGATTTGGTGGATAAAAGGTATTTGCTTGAGGTTGAAATTGATTGGGTGCCTTGTAGTTATTTCCTTGGTATGGTTGTCTTTGCCCTTGATTCCTTGCTAAAATTTGAGGAGGATTTTGTGGAATTGGGTGGGTGGTTGGGGTGGGAAGCCGGGTGGAGTAAGGTAATTTTGGGATTTGTAAGAAAGGTTATTTGGATTGATGTTAGGCTTGAAGTGTTCACGGTGTTCCTCTTGATAAGCATAGCATTCCCCTTGATACCCTTGCACCTTATCACATTGTTCATAAGAGTGGGGGCCTCCACAAGTAACACAAGAAATGGTGATGGCATTCACATTATTTGAGGAATTGTTCAATGTCATGCTCTTAAAATTTTGAAACATGTCTTGAGTCATTTCTTGTCCTTGTTTGACTGTTTGAAGGATCTCTTTAAGAATTTGGATTTCACAAGGAGTTTGAGAAGTGTTTTGGATCACATGAACCTTTTCTTCAAATGGATTGTTTGTTTGAACCATTGCCTTAGTCTCAATAATGTTCAAAGCCTCGTGGTATGTTTTGAAAAGAATACTCCCTCCCGCGGAAGCATTTAGTGAATCTTGGTGGTGAGGTTTAAGGCCATTGTAGAAGGTATTGATTTGGTTTAGATCATCCATTCCATGGTTAGGGCATCGCCTCAACAACTCACTATACTCTTCCCAAGCATCACTAAAGGATTGACTAGGTTTTTGTGTAAAGCCCATAATTAAATTCCTCAAAGCCATAGTCTTTTGTGGAGGAAAGAATTTGTTCAAAAACTTAGTGGTAAAATCATCCCATGTGGTGATACTATCGGGTGGTTGGGTGTCTAACCAATGCTTAGCACTCCCATCTAAGGAAAATGACACTAACATCAATCTAATGACCTCATGTGGAACCCCATTATGCTTAATGGTGTTGCAAAGTGAAAGGAATCTCTTAAGGTGAGCATGGGGATCCTCATTTTGTTTTCCAAAGAAAGGTGATGAAGAAACCATATTGATCATAGATGTATGTAGCTCAAATGTGTTAGCGGAAAAGTCGGGAATCTTAATGGCACTAACATATCCATGAATGTTGGATTGCATACGTTCATACAAAGTACGATTATCAATAGCCATGGCTTCTTGTGGTGGTGACAAAGCACGATTCTCGTGATCGGCTTGGTGGACGGTGGTGGTCTTACTCTTTCTCTTTTTCTTCCTTTTCGGAGGAAGAGGTTGTACACCAATCGGTATTTGTGCACGCCCGCGAGTGAGCATGCAACTCAATACGAGGAATGAGAGAGAAGCTCTCGTGTGACTTTGAAGAGAAATGGATTATCCTCTTCGAGTTTCAATAGTAAATATCCACAAGAAAATAAAAATATATGTATTACTACTTTGGGTGCAAGACCCTCAATGAAGCCTTCTTTCTTAGAATACTCCCAAGTGAACGGGGGGTTAGGTGGCGCGAAGCACTTAAGTACCTATTGACCCTTAGATGGCATTTTATAGCACATCGCCTTTCTATTCACTTAAATGTTCGTATTCTTCGAATTGTTGCTTATTGAGAGTATTTATCTATTCTTGCTTTATTTTGTTTGATCGATACGCGTGTCAAGGACCGGAACGCCCCTCAACACGGTGTATTGCCTCGGCAATACTTATGGAAGATATGTAAATTGATTGTTCTTATACGTATACGTATTTACTTATAATAATATATGGAAAATATTTTTGTATTTATGAGTTTTTTTTAAAGGAAAATACTATATGTACATAAAAACCGAGAGAATCCAATAATATATATTTTTGGGTGCAATCTCTTAGGAAAAAGATTGCTTTTTGGATTTTTTAATTTTTTTGGTCAATTCTTTAGGAAAAGAATTGTTTTGTTAATTTTTTAGTTTTTATATATTTTTATATTTTTGATTTTTTTATTTGTTTTTGATTTATGATACGTAAAAATAACGTTCACCAAATGAACGGATCCCAAAAGCCAATGAAAACCGTCAATCGATAGTCTCTCGTGTAGTCAAAGAACCGGCAGCGGCGCCATTTGAAATGTAGTATAATGCAAGTTCGTTTTCTCAGTTCTTAACTAATAGAAAGTCCAACCAATATCGGATTTATAATTGTTCTTGGTTGTTTAAGCTTGCTTGGTAATCTATTGCTAATTCAACAAATGCTAGCAAAAAGGAAAAAAATAATACCTACGTATATGTAAAACAAGTTGCAAATACCACGTTTTTATTCAAGTAAAATATAAAATGCAAAACTTGAAACTAAAGGGACTGAAAATGTAATTTCTATGAAAGATAAATGCTCAAAATGTAAATTCTAAAACTATAGGGACTAAGAATGCAAAACAGTAAACTATAAGGATCAACAATGCAAAAAACTATAACAAACTAACTAAAAATGTAACTAACCAACAAGTTACTAACTGAATTCTAACAACTTCCAAAGTCCAGGGACCAAGAATATGCAAACCCTAATTTCTATGCAAGATTAGCCAAGTTTACAACTCTGTTAAAAATGGAAGGACTAAAAAGCAATATTTGAAAGTTTTTAAGTAAAAACGGGTAACAAGAATGAATAAGCTCGTTTGAGCTTATAACTCAACCAAATCAAATGAAACAACTTGCAAAAGACTTCTAATCCAATTTAAGCTACGTGTATCTAAGGAATCTTGCTAAAGATAAAAAATAAGCAAAAGAGTGCTTATTGATAAGCACAAAATAAGCTACAGCTTAAACCAATCAATCACAACTTGATCTTTGTAATGAAACTGATTAAGAAACTTATTTCAAGAATGGGAAATCAAACTAGAACTATTTTCATCCAGTAATAAGCTAGCAATCTGAAATAAGCTCAAAAGAGCTTATGTTGACCAAGTTTGACTGGATTTTTGGAAAAAGCTCAAAACTTCAAAAATCAATATTCAACACTAACTAACTAGATTTGTGAAAGAAAATCACAACTTCTATGAAGTGGATATTGAGAACCAAGAAAACAGTAGCTAGCTTATCTCAGAGAATGAGCTTTGCTCAGACCTTGACCAAAAAGCTATTTTCTGGCTTAATTCCTAATACTGTAGAATTTCCTCTTAGAATCTAAAAGTTAATGATATAAGCTAAGTCTAGAAACAAATTTGAGGAAATTTCATCCAAGAATGAATGAGAATTAAGCAACTGAAAATGGTAAGTTTTCAAACCAAAACTGATATAAAGGCTAACCCAAACTATTTTAGTGCCAATTGCCTGTTTGACTATTTATTTGACTTGTAAAAGGTATAAATCCAATTGTTATCACTAGAAGACTGATTATGAACTCTAAAATACCAATTCTACAAACTTGAAATGTACTTAAGATCTATTCCCAAACACACCTTTAACTGCTTATAACAAGATTTTACAAAGACTTATTGAGTATTGGATTAAGCTGATTCAAAGGCTATAGCAATCTAACTTCAATGGACAAAATTAAAGGTATTAAAGCTAAGTGCAGTCAATTATCACAACAAGAACTACAATTAAGGTGCAAAGCTAATAATGACTGAAATTATGCAATTAACTAGAACAAAATCCAAATCAAATCACAAGAAAGCAGGATTAGGCTACAAACACACTAAGATCAATCAAACTTCAACTACAAGCAGTTATATCATGCAGCCATCAAGATTAACTAGGAAAATGAGCATGGCAGTTGACTGTTTAGAGGAACAAAAACAAGAGCTATAGAACCTAATGAAGAGATCCTTTGGGAAGAAGAGGAGCGCTGAGCTCTCTTGCACTAGTGATAACCACCACCTATCACTAGTATTCAACAAGAATCAACCAACAATCAACTGGAATCAACCAAACTGCTTGAAAACTCCATAAGAACTAGGCTATGTCTGAATTGTGATCAAACAGCTACAAATCTTCACAAATGTCAGTTATGATCAATGGATGATCATAACAAACATCAGTCAGCAACAATAACACTCAACAGCAACAAGATCAAACTGGAATTTGAATAACAGAATTTGGCGGGAAAAAGGAATTTGAATTTTATTGAAGGAAAACAGTTACAAAGTTTGTTACAAGCTGTTAACTAACTAACTGACTCAAGAGTTTGTCAGACTCTTGAGTAGTTAGGGGAAAAGTGAGGGAAAAAGGTAAGGAAAGTAAGAACTATGTGTTTTACAAAATTAGGCTACAATCTAAAAATGAAGACTAGTCTAGGTATTTATAGGCAAGAAATGAGAGTTTGTTGGAGTTGGTGACGTGTCAGGGCCAATCTCTGAGCTCCACGTGGCAAATTCTGCATTTGGTACTTTGAAGGTATGAACAATGATTTGGGGGTTTTAAATCCACTCAATGATTTGTTAATTGGACACTTGGGTTGTATTTGTCTCTTCAATCCGAGTACTTTTCATGTTAAACGTTTTTCCTGAAAGTGTATAAATCGTGCTCTTCAATCTGGGAATGAGAGGTCCACGTGGCATGCAATGATTTGTCCATAAATTGAGTTGTGGATCATTATCCATTATAACAGTGAGGATGTATGACATGTTGCTCTGTGATTGGAGGAAATTGGTTAGTGCGTTTACTGTTGAGATTCGACGGCTCATTCTCTCTCCTCATTAATAGAACTTGAGCTGGCAATCCATGTATCCCAAATACTGGCTTCTGATTGGTTTAGAGCTATGGCACTTGGATCATGTTTTGTATATTTTCCAAACTTGGCAAAACAAGTCCTTGTACTTGGCAGATTCTTGTTTCAAGCTAAAATCTTCATTCCTTTGACATTTTTGGTCCTTTAACTTCCATAACTTGTACAAAATGGTCCTTTGACTGAGTTGACTTGATAGTTGACCAGGTTTGACTTGAATCTTGACTTTTCATTATTTGCACTTCTAGTCCTTCAACTTTCATAACTTGTCAAGATAGGTCCTTAAACTTCAAAGTCTTGTCACTTTTGATCCTCTTTTGTCTTTTTCATCCATTTGAGCTTGATTTTTCCTTGTTTGCTTGAAAATGTATCTTCTTACCTACAAAAGTGCACACAAACACAAACATACCACATAATACTGTTTTTGCCAAATAATTTGGTATTTTGCTTCATGTTTTAGGGTTATTTGTTGATAAAAGGATATGAGTTTAAGCTCATATCAAGTTCTCATCCAGAGGACTTGAGCACAACACGCGGATAGAGCCACATATTCTGCTTCAGCTGATGAGAGCGAAGTGTAATCCTTCTTCTTTGACGACCAGCTGACAAGCTTGTCTTCCCCTAGAAATTGTATGCTACCAGAAGTGCTTTTACGACTATCAAGACAACCTGCGTGATCAGAATCTGAAAAAGCCGTTAGATGAAAACCGGTTTCCCTCGGATACCAGAGTACCATGTGAATGGTATTCTTAAGGTACCGAAAGATCCGTTTAACCTCTTTGAGGTGCTTTTGAGTAGGTCTGGCTTGATATCGTGCACAATAGCATGTGGCATGATGAATATCAGGCCTGCTGGCTGTAAGGTACATAAGTGACCCGATCATACTGCGATATCGCGTTTGATCTACGGGATATGAGTACAAGTCAGCGTCTAGGGATGTGGTCGACAATGGTGTACCAACGCGAGCACATGAGGTCATACCATGCTTTTTAAGTATCTCTTGAGCATACTTAGCTTGGTTAATGAAGATACCACGTGGGGATTGATGAATCTGGAGGCCTAAAAAGAATTTTAGCTCCCCCATCATTGACATTTCAAATCTGCTGTGCATTAATTTTTCAAAACGTTTTGAAAGTTTTGGGTTCGTAGAACCAAAAATAATGTCATCAACATAAACTTGCACCAGCATTATGTCATCCCCATATTTATTAGTAAAGAGAGTAGGATCAATAGAACCTTTGGAGAATCCTTTGGACACCAAGAAGTTTGAAAGTTCTTCGTACCATGCCCTGGGAGCTTGTTTAAGTCCATATACAGCCTTCTTGAGACGATAGACTTTGTCAGGATGATGAGGATCGATGAATCCTTCCGGCTGATTCACATACACTTCTTCCTTCAAATGACCGTTGAGAAAAGCAGTTTTAACGTCCATCTGAAAAACCGTGAAGCCCTTATGTGCAGCATAAGCAAGGAATATCCTAACTGCTTCTAAACGAGCGACTGGACCGAATGATTCATCGTAGTCTATGCCTTCTTGTTGACGGTATCCCTTAACCACAAGACGAGATTTGTTTTTGATGATGGTTTGTTCTTCATCTAGTTTGTTTTTCCAGATCCATTTGAAATCTAAAATTGACATTCCATAGGGTCGGTCAACAAGTTCCCAAACATTTAGGCGTACAAACTGATGAATTTCGTCTTGCATTGATTCAATCCACGCATGATCAGTCATGGCTTGTTTGATGTTTGTAGGTACAGTTGAACTCACGGTGAGTGCATACATACACACATCGCCATCAGTTTCGAGTTGTCTGCGTGTTCGAACCGGTTATGAAGGATTTCCAATGACTTGCTCCAATGGATGATCACGTGTCCAATGGTGAGTGGATGGATATGGTTGGTAGAATGTATGCATGTTGGACAGATCAACATGTTGAGTAGAAGACTCTCCGACTTCGAGTACCGGTGTACCGAACGGATTGATAAATTCTTCATCGTCAGGTTGTGCATCGACTGCTTGATTGTTGTTTCCTCCTTCAGCATTGACGGTTGGTGATGTTGGTTGTATGACAAGTTCTTGAGTCTGTTGAGTATCCACTGGAATTGTCTCTTGAGCAACGGTTGCTGAAGTAGATGCAGTTGTGTCTTGTTGACTTCGTACGGGTGCATCAACAGTATTGACAGCGGAAGGCTTTGACACAACTTGATTGTTTCCATAGTAATATTCATCAAACATTGGATCATATAAATCAACCAACTCATTCATTTGTGTCGTATCCGTCGAGTCTGCTGTAGGAGTATTTTCTTGACATTCTTGCACGGGACGTACACTGTTGTGTGTAGGTGCCATTGTTGGACATTGAGGTGCGGGACTTGAGCTGTTTTGATCAAGTACCATTAGTGGCAATTCGTCAAAGTTCACATGAATTGTTTCGACAATAATCTTTGTTCTCTTGTTATAGACCCGATATCCTTTCGACAATGTAGCATACCACACAAAAATACATGCATCACCTTTTTCTTTCATCTTGTCGAGATTCTCACCGTCTTTAAGGATGTAGCATAAAGATCCAAATACGTGAAAGAATTTTACAGTAGGTTTCCTGCCATTGATGATGTGGTAAGGTGTCTTTTCATGTCTAGGGATGACGAGAGAACGATTCTGAGTATAACAGGCAGTTGCAATTGCTTCAGCCCAGAAGAATAGCGGTAATTTTGAAGCAGAAAGCATTGTTCGAGCAGCCTCAACCAAAGTACGGTTCCGTCTTTCGACAACGCCGTTTTGTTCAGGAGTTCGAGCAATAGACGTTTGATGTTCGATGCCTTCTTCTTGAAAGTAAGATTGCAAGTTCTTGTTCAAAAATTCAGTACCCCTATCCGTTCTTACGGTTAAGAATTGAGCTTGAAGATTGCGTTGTATCATCTTGAGAAAGTTTTTGAGAACCTCTGGTGTTTCATCTTTGGACCTTAAGAAGAAAGTCCATGTGTATCTAGAGTAATCATCAACAATCACTAGAATATACTTTTTCCCGTTAATACTCTCTACACGCATGGGACCACATAAATCCATGTGTAGAAGTTCCAATCGTCCTTTTGAGCTAGGGGTAGTCTTTGTTTTGAAAGAATTCCGTTTTGCTTTCCCCAACTCACAAGAAGAACAAAGATGGTCTTTGACGAATTTCAACTTAGGAAGACCGGTCACAATATCATTCTTTGAAAGCAAGTTGATGGTGTCAAAGTTGAGATGTGACAATCGTTGATGCCATAACCATGCTTGAGATGATGAAGCTTTAACCATTAAGCAAATTGGATTTGTTGAAGATGTGTCTTGAAGAGTTACTCTGTAGAGATCAGAACCACGAGAACCTGTAAGAAGGTCATTCCCATCGTAGTCTCTAACATAGCAAGTAGATTTCCGAAAAGCCACTTCCAAATCCGCATCACAAAATTGACCAACCGAGAATAAATTGTGATTCAGTCCCTCGATGTAATAAACCCGTTTTATAGTGATATTCCCTTGAACCAAGTCTCCATATCCGAGTATCGGTGCAAATTGATCATTTCCAAACAGTACCGTACCCAGAAACTTCTCCACGAAGTTAATGAGAAGCTTGAGATTGCCCGTCATGTGCTTTGTGCACCCGGAGTCCGTTATGAATAGGATGAGTTCGACGAGCTGCAGAAGAATTAGAAGACAATGTAGCATTTGACAAATGGGAGCCCTTGATAGAAACGGGTTCCAAAATAGTAGTGGACCTAGATTCTAAAGGCAAGCTAACATTCATAGACCCAATTAGAATGGGGGTTGTCTTAGGTACCCATTTGTATCCGGGTGGTGTAAATCTTGAATACCCCCGTGTACATGTCCTAATCATGTTCTCATAAAGCTTCTTTAACCTGCTTTGTTTACGTAGAGTAGTGGATTCTAACGCACTTAGTTTCTTAAGTGGTTGCTCAGTGGATTGGTTCAAAGTTCTTGTGGGTTTACTAGTACTAGTGGGCATATGAATAGGCTTCCTAGTTCTAGTATTCACGCCATTATAATTAAGAGCACAAGCATCATGATTGAAAGTACGAACACATTTTCCACATTCAACACAAACAAATTCAACATTCGAGGTCTTAGCATTTAAACTGTCATTACAAGCAGTTACATACGTTTTATTCTTAGAAAACTTAAAATTCCTACGGTGATCTTCTACTTCATTCTTCTTCCCTTGACTATTGTTAGGCATGACTCTATCTTCAATTCTAGTGCTCTTAAGCTGTGGTCCGCTAACGCTAGTAGTGGGGTTTACTCCTGTAGAAGAAGACACACGTTGATTAGTTTTCCTAGTATTCTGAGGTAACTGCGTTGTTCCAGTTTGAGTGGACCTAGTGTTCATCTTATACATTCCAGGTGCTATCACATTTGTACTCTTATCATTTCCTATCTTAGGCAAAGTCTGTGGGGATTGTCCCAAAATAGATGATTTAGGGCATTTAACCGCATTCGGTTGACGAACGGCGGATGGTTTACCCAAAACAGACTTTCCTTTCATTTTCTCAATGAGTTTCTGTAACTCACTTATGGCGATGTCCCTTTCTTTTAGCTGAGCTTTCAAATCATTTATTTTGAAATCTTTTTCATTTAGTAGACGAAACGAAGAAGCTGACATTTCTTGACACTTTTTATGATTATGAGATTTTTCACCTTTTTGTAAAGCAAGTTCAAGAGAAATGGAGTGTTTCTCAAGTTGAGAAAAACTTTTCGAAAGTTTGTTATATGACTGAATTTGTTTCGAAAGCTCTACTTCAAGATTGCGACATTTCTCGTCCGATTCTGACGCTAGACATGCTACATGACAATATTGATCAAGATCGGTATACATACCAAGTATAGCATTCATATGGTCAGCATAAACGTATTCCTTAGAAAATCGATCAATTTCGTTAGAAAGTTGGTGTTCTTGTGTCTTTAATTTAGTTTGAAGAAAATCAACTTCATTTTCAAGAGATTTAACATAACTTAAATCAGTTAACATTTCCTCAGTGAGAGCTGTATAAAACATTTCCACATTTTTTGAAAGATCATCAATGGTTGGAACAATACATTGTTGAATGACGACTTCTACTTGTGGGTTAGGTTTAATATTCCAAATGGTATCCCTAGAAACTTTTTCATAGTCGACGACACCTTTCTACAAATTTAAAACCCCTTGTTTTATAAACTCAAATTGCTGAACACTTTTGCTTTTCTCATCCCATTTATGTTTTTCATCCAAAATTCGCTTTTCTAACAAAATTGATTGCTTTTTGAAACTCCTTTTTAAAGAAACTTTCTTTTGTGGTTCATCACTTGGTGGTGGAACACTATTATACATCTTTTGTTCTTTTGAAAGTTCTTTTTGAGCGACAAACTTAATATGATTGTTAGAATCAGAAAGATTTATTAAATCACTTAAGTTTGATCGACTTTCTTCTTGTTGACGAATGATTTCGTCGCAGTCAGGGGAAAGCATAAGAGCAAGATTATCAACATAACAACCGATATCATAAAGAGCAGGCTTGGAACTTTGAGCTTTCTTGAGATATTCAGGCTTGACAAAACTCGTTTTCATATTTCTATTGAGCATATTCATAGTTTGAATAGACTGACCCGTTTTGTAAACAATGTTGTTTAACGTGTCGACTCTCTTTTCCAAAGCAAGAATTTTTTCAATATCCTTTTCTTCACGAGTTTTATAAAGCTCAGCTTGTTCTTTGTTAACCGACTCTAATTCAGTAATTTGGAGTTTATGTAGCAGCAGTTGTTCTTCAAGTTCCGATATCTTCTGTTTTGACATATGAATTTCGTGTGTTACTTCAGAACAATATTGTTCGTTGAGCACCTTACGTTCATATACCAAACCATTAGCTATTGCAACCCGTCGATCAGCTTCTTTTACATAATCACACTCTTTAAGCCTGTCTATCTCCTCGGCTAAGGATGTGTTTGCTTGCTTCAAACGTTTATTAGCATCTTTGTTTACCTCAATTTCATATTTTAAAGAATCAATTATAGACGCAAGCAAATCACGGTCCTCATCCGAGTCAGTATCCTGAGCAGCATTACCTTCATCATTACACATATTCTGTGAATCCGTAGAGATATTGCTATCCTCCGTGTCCATTACATATGTGTCATTGATGCTTTCGTGTTGCTCAGGATGCCGTCGTTCATTAGCAAACACATTATAGTTATCATTTGTTGGTACCTTTTCAATTGGCTCAATATCAAAGATAGGTCCAAAAGTATCAACAGTCTCTGGAAGCACTTATTGAATCTTTGCCATGTACACATAATGTGCCTCTAGCTCTTGATCATCGGCTTCATCATCAGTGTCATCACGTCAGTCAACTTCATCTGCTGTTAGTGGAATTCATGCTTCTTCTTTCTTACACAGCAGCATCTTTTCCTTGTGATACCCTGAGTCCTTAACCCGTTTTGGCTTCTTGCATTCCCTAGCCATGTGCCCAAATCCCTTACAGTTGAAGCATCGAATCCCAGTCTTCTGCACAACCGGAGTGCCTACAGTATCTCTAGCCCCAACTTGATTCAGCATCCTCTGATTATCATACCTAGCATCACGATCATACCTAGGTGCATGATCAACTTCCTTATATCTAGCATTGGATGATGATCTGAGGTTGTTGTTGGTAGGTTTGTAGATCTTCTTGTAAGTTGTGGTAAGTAAAGACATGAGTTCTTCAATCTTCTTGTCCCTTGAAGTTTGTTCATCATCACTGTCTCCATCTGACTCGGTGTCATACTTTGGAGGTGGAGTGGGGACATTTGTTTTTGCTTTGTGTTTAGCAGCAACTAGAGGTTTAGTGGATGAGCTTGATGACTTTGAGGAATGAGTAGGTGGTTGTTGACGGGGAACGGGTTTTGTTGAAGTAGCAGCCACAAAAGCAATAGAATTAGCAGACCGTTCTGCCTTTTCAGCCCTTAGTTCATTCACTTCATTCTGATGTTGTTTCAAGATATCATAAAGTTTGTGGTAAGATATAGTCTTGATATCCTCCCTTTGTTTGACCAAAGTCACAAACCTTTGCCATTCCGGTTTGAGTTGAAGTAGAAACTGAACATTGGCATGATGATTGGAGATGGTGCACTGATTTCTGACAAGCTCATTCATCATTTTATAGAATCTCGAGTAATATGAGTCAATGGATTCACCATCTTCAGATGTGAATTTTCCAAACTCCCAAAGTAGATTAGTCTCGAGATCTTGAACATTGATCGACTCACCTTGCTTCAATCGATGAATTGCATTCCACATTTCCATAGCATTAGGACATGCATCAACTGTGGAATAGATGTCGTTATCAATTCCAGTGAGTATGAAGTTTACAGCATCAGCTTCAGCTTGGAGGAGTTTCTTTTTCTCAGCAGAACATGTGTCAAAATCCTCCATAGCTCGTATAGTTGGTGAAGTACCATCCTCTGTCTGTATTGTAATTGGTTTGAATTCAAAAACTGGAGGTGGATTCTCAAGGCAGTGACGAAGAGCAGTTCGGTTTTCTTTTCCATCGAGAAATATGAGAAAACGAGATCTCCATTGAACGTAGCAACCGGCAGTGAGCACAGGTGGGTTACCGTTGCCACCTTGTTCCAAACGAATTTGATTAGCAGTTGCAATGTTGATGTTGTTGTTAGATATGGTGAATACTTGTGGATGAATTGCAGATCTTAGTGGATTTGTTGTGATGATGTGTGGTTAAAATTGAAATTCCGAAAATTCAAAATTTTTTTCTCAGTCCGACAATAAATTCCTCAGTCTGACAAAACGGTAAGCCGAAAAACTTTTGTATCGCCAAATTTTGAATTTGAGTTAGAAATAGCCAATAGCCAAAAACTAGTAGGGAAAAAATTTGATTTTCCATCGGAATGTTCAGTTCGGAATGTCAAATCGGAATGTCCAGATCGGAATGTCAAATCGGAATGTTCTATCGCAAAGCACTGTCGCAATGTCCAGATCGGAATGTTCTGTCGGAATGTGGCTGTCGGAATGTTCAGATCGCAATATGCTGTCGCAATGTTAGATCGGAATGTGGCTGAGACAAATTGGACAGAGTAACGACTTAAAAAAGACCCTTAAACCCGTCGGAATCCCAGATCGCAATGTACGATCGGAATATCCAGATCGGAATAAGGTATCGAAATCAGGGTGATCGCAAAGTGGAATCCTTGGATTATTGCGATCGAGCCTCACACTTTGTACATTCCGATGGCAACACCTGCTTGAATTTCGGAATGAAGAAGAACAAGAAATTTCGCAACTTTTGATCCAAAAGATTTGTGTTTTAGCCAAAACCAAGATACCCAAATCACTACTACTAGTATGTAGATGATTTGTATCAAGAAAAGACCATAAAAACACAAAAAGAAAAGTGGGACGTGAGATATAGATCAAAAAAGTCACGAAAAATCAAGAACACCACACACGAATCTTCAATCACCTATCCACTATAGGCTCTGGATACCAAATGTTGTTCCCATTTAATCCATAACACAAGATTCTTAGAGAGAGAAATAGTAGAAAAGTAGAAAGAGAAAGTAGAGAGAGAAGTGGAAGGTTTACACTAAAACTATGTGTTTTATGAAATAAACCAACACCCTCTTTCACATGTGAAAGAGGGTTATATACCCCACGGCTCTATGGCCTTTGTGGGCTTCATCTTGGGCCGGGCTTGGCATTCACTTGGGCATATAGCCCCTAACAAAGACAATATTAGCTTTAAGTCCAAGCCCGCTTTTCCCGACTAACCTATTACTATACAAGACCAATAACGACTAAGATGACCTATTACATTCTTGTTTGACTATATAAAATATACGGCTAACAATAGAGCATAAGATAAGAGATTATTCAAAGCATATTACATGGTCATTATACATATTTATAAAAATTGTCTTCAACATGATAAAAGTAGATTGTTTATTATTCCCCAAATAGAACCCTTGACGAGTCCTACAATGCAGATTATAATAATGCTCGAGTCCATGCATACACCACGTACTAACTTTATTTTCCAGAGAAAAACATGCTTAGAGGGCCAACATAAAGTTGGTGAATTTACAGGTTTAGTAATAATTAGTTTGGACATACATCAATCATGGAAGTAACAATGCACAAAGCATTTTTACTAAAAGGTAGATTACATTTTCTATTACTCGAAACTGAAGCTTAAACTCCATAGTCCTCAACAGATGAGAATGTAGTGTCCTACAAAAAGACACCCAAACCCAATTCCAACATGGTATACATCTGTTGTCCCGGCCAAGGCACAGTGAGCATGACTCACCCATATGGGGATGGTCAATCCCAAATAGATCTATTTATAACATTCGGGAAATTTACAACAATTTAATAGTTTCTATAATAGTCAATCGTAGTCAAATTTATACAATTCCGTTATGTCCAATAAAATAGTTGCTTGTTTTCTCCCCGTAGAGGAAAAGTTTATCAATAGTTTATAAGGGGCTGTAAAGTCACATGGGAGTTGGCGATAGTTGTATAATATAAATATCCAAATAATGCTCACGCCACAAGCTATGCCTAATCAAATAGTACAGTCTTAATAGATAATACAAGGAACGTATGTGTATGCTTATAAAAATTTTTAATCAGTTTATTAATGCTACAGTATTTATTTGAAGGACTGTGGTACAAGTATTAACAATATCCATTTAAACTTGTAATTAAGTTAAAATGTCTTACTTATGATATTAGTTTATGTCCGTAGTACATGTATTAATAATAACCATTCAAACTTACAATTAAGTTTCATATTTAATTAAACATAAAATGTTTTACTTATAATATTAGTATACATACTTGCATCCAATTTATCTTACGTTCATATAATTTTATTTCCTAAAAGTATATGAGTACATGTATTTAAATATATATATCCATATTGTTTATACAATTTATTTCATAAAGGAAAATATAAATATTTTATTTTTGTAAAGTAAAAATATAAATATTTTATTTAACTTTAAAGTTCCCATAAATTATGTAACATTTATAAAATAGTTTATAAGTTACATAATAAGTGTGAAAACACTTATTCTTTTACCACTTATTTCCAATAATAACAAGACCAAAACGTGTATTTTATGTCGTAAAAGTCAGAATTATGCGTGGTTTGTGTTTTTATTGTGTTTTAGGACCAAAAGATGAAAAAGGAAGAAAACATGGGCTATCACGGGATTTTATCGAAGAAAAAGACAAAAGACGAAGTCAAAAGATCGAGAGTGCAAAAAGAACGGAAGTCCAAGGCCTTTTATGAAGATTTATCGAAGAAAAAGTCTAAAGACGGAAGTTTAATGAAGTCGAAGAACTCAAATCTAATTATAGAAGAAGATTGTAAGACGAGTTCAATTTACATCGACAAATCCCGAGACGACATCGAGAAAGACAAAGGATTTAAATCGAGTCGAGACGAGAAGAAAGAAAGAAGAGATAACACATGCACACATCCCCATTTTTCCCTATAAATACCCTCCTAAACACATTAGGAGGGTTGGTTAGTTAGTTAGTGTTAGTTTATTTTTAGTTCACTTTTCATTTTTTGTATTTTAGAGAGAGAAAGTGCTTAACTTTCTCTCACTAGAAATCCTTCATCTTTTATCTTTCTTGTTTTAATCAAAGCTTTACTTTTAAGCTTAATCTTATCTTAATCTTTATCTTTTTAATCTTTCTTATTAGTTACAATCTTGTATTCATCATCTCTTTCATCTTAATTTTCTATTCGACACATAAAGTTTCTTACTTTACGTGTTTCTTGATTTGTGTGTTGAAGATTTACAAGTTTTGATCATTTGTCTTGCTTATTGGTAGCTTATTGGAGTTTTTCTTGGCTTATTGTCCTTGAAAAAGTGCTAAAAAGTTGCTTAATTTCGTCCTATATCCGGTTCCTAGTTTTTAGGACCTTCTGATTCGATTTCGCAATACTTATAGTATTGCGAAATTGAACTTTGGGCTAATTGCGGATTTGAACTTCACCTAAGTTGCGGATTTGTACCTTCTATTGGTATTGCGGAATCTTCTTGTTTTTAGTATTGCGAATTTAAACTTTAGCTTAGTTGCGAAATTGTGCTTCCTTAAGTTGCGAAATCATCAGCTTTCACATATTGCGAATTTATACTTCTTTCCATTGTAGAATCTTCCTATTTTGTGTGATTGCGAAATCTCTACCTTACCACATTGCGGAATTAATTCCGCAATACAATTGCGAAATTGTTCTTTCATGCATTGCGGATTTATGGTTTAAGGATTGCGGATTCATGCTAATGTGAATTGCGGAATTATTCTTTTTATTGCGAAATTATTCCAAGTTTCCAGTTTTGCGAAATTTAATTGTTTTTATTTTAAATTTAATTTTTAAATTTGTTTTTCCCGCCAATTTTCTTAGCTTTATTTTTACTCGTTCGTCTTAGTTTAATTTTCGAATATTTTAATTTTTAAAGTTTTCATTTTTATTAAGTTTTTTAAGTTTTCATATTTACGTTTAATTCGTTTAATTTCTTCGTCACTTAATTTTTAAGTCATTTAATTTTAGTTTAATCTTTTCCCGCTTTATTTTTACTTTAATTACTCAACGACGCCTTTTCTTTTAATTAGTTTTAGATAACCAAACCTTTCTTATTGTTCCACCAAGAACGACTGAGTCGCACTAATTAACGGTAATCAATTCGAAAAGATCGGAACAACGAATTTTCTACTTGGTTAAAAACCTTGTATTAAATGGCGCCACTGCCGGCTCTTTTCGTTAAGATTAACGGTTCTAAGTGAGAGACGCATTGGATTTTGGGATCCGTTCATTTTTGAACGTTATTTTCCTTGCTTTAAAATTATCAAAAATCCTAAAAAAGTATAAAATTTTCAAAAATACAAAAAAAAAATAGAAAAACATAAAAAAACCAAAAATATTTCTTGTCTATTTTGCTTTTCCTTTTGTAGGTGTGCATGCGTACTCGTGCTCGTAAGAAGAAAGTAGCTCAAGCCGAAGTCATTACTCCACCTACTGTCACCATGGACAATCAACCAATGATCGAGCTTTTGCAATCGCGCGTAGAGGGCAACACCGATGCTATTGTCATACCCGCGATTGGAGCCAACAACTTTGAGCTTAAATCCGGCTTCATTCAAATGGTCTCTGCTCAACCTTTCTTGGGGCGTTCACTTGATGATCCTCATGACCATATAAAAAGGTTTCTTCAACTCACCAATACGGTTAAGTACAATGGGGTTTAACAAGAAGTGATTCGCTTGCAACTTTTTCCTTTCTCCTTAGAGGGACAAACCCGGAATTGGCTTGATAAGGAACCGCCACAAAGTATTCTTACGTGAAAGGATTTAGAGACCAAGTTCATTAACTACTTTTTCCCACCCTCACGTACTACCGCTTTGCGGAATGAAATCATTACCTTTGAACAAAAGTACAGTGAGACATTAAGTGAATCTTGGGACCGTTTTAAGGAACTTTTAAGAAAGTGTCCACAACATGGTTTCACAAAAGTATATCAAATTAATACTTTTTACAATGGTTTAAGCATGATAGACCAAGATTCACTAAATAGTGCCTCGGGGGGTAATATTTTGGTTAAGTCTTCTAATGCCGCTTGGGATATTATTGAGAACAAGTCTAGAGTGAAAACCAAGAGTGTTCGGACTAATGTGGCTAGTGCTAGCACTAATGAGAGCGACAAGAGAATTGATAAGCTCACTACGCTTGTTGAATCACTTGCTCTCCAAACCGCTAACAACACCAAAGCTATCAATGCTGAATTTAATGCTATGACTCAATCATGTGAAATATGCGGGGGATCTCACTCATACACCGATTGTCCTTCGACTCTTGACAATCCGAAAAATGTGTATGCCGCCAACGGTAACTTTGCTGCGGGAGGCTATCAATCACGTCCTCAAGGTGACCGCAATTTGCTCAGCTATCGCTCAAACAAGTTTCTTTCACCACCCGGTTTTCCACCTCAAAACCCAAACAACCTAAATCGCAAAAATCAAAACTAACCACGAGCTCCAAATCAATATCAAAACCAAAGAAACCCATATCCACCTCCAAGAAACAACCAAGTTTACCAACAACCCGCTTATCAACCACCTACCTACCATGCTCCTCCTGCCAACCAACCCACCGCATTACATCAAGACGTTGAAACTTACATGAGGACTAATGATGTGATAGTGAAAAATCTTCAGCGGAAAATGGCCAACATGAAAGCAGATATGGTGAACCAAGGAAATGATCTTTGAGCCGATATGCGTAACACTTTGGCAAGCCAAACGAATGACTTAAGAAACATGATGGCTAGTTTCTTCCCAAGTAATCAAGCCTCTGGTTCGGGTTCTCTTCCGAGTAACACCGTTGCTAATCCAAGATGGGAGATGAAAGCAATCACCACTCGCAGTGGAAAAGGTTTAAAGGAACCCGAGCTTCCTACACCTACACTGGTGATTGTGACAAAGGAAAACGAGTTTACTTCTCAAATTCCTCGACCTTCTATTTCTCCAATTCCTCCAACTTCTATTTCTCCAAATCCTCCACCTTCTAATTCCACCCCTCCACCACCTAAGGATGTGAGTGAGAATTCCATACCAAAGCCTTCATCTCAACCCAATATACCTTATCCCTCAAGGTTGAGGAAAGAGAAATTGAAGAACAAGGATGATATTCAGGTTTCTAACTTTCTCAAGATGTTTAAACAACTGAATTTCAATATCTCCTTTGTTGAGGCTCTCGCTCACATGCTGAAGTATGCTAAAATGTTTAAAGATCTTCTCAGTGATAAGGAGAAACTCCTTGATATCGCTCAGACCCAACTTAATGAGAATTGCTCCGCAGTGCGCTTAAGGAAATTACCCACCAAACTTGGTGATCCGGGTCATTTTCTCATTCCTTGCAACTTCCCCGGGGTAGAGAATTGTATGGCCCTAGCCGATCTAGGTGCTAGTATAAACTTAATGCCATTAAGTGTTTGGAAACAATTATCTCTACCCGAGCTAGTCCCCACCCGAATGACTTTGGAATTAGCCAACCGTACGGTTGCTTATCCGGTGGGGATAGCCGAAGATGTCTTCGTCGGCGTCGACAAATTCACCTTTCCGGCGGATTTTGTTGTCGTTAACTACGAGATGGACCCTCGTGTTCCATTAATCATTGGACGTCCATTCTTGAGGACCGGTCGCACTCTCATCGATGTAGCCGCGGGTGAATTAATCATGAGAGTCGGTGATGATAAAATCGTCTTCAACATGGGTAAACTTTCTAAGCAGCCTTCTGAAAACGAGAGTGTTAATTTCATTGACGTTCTTGATGAGGCTTGTGAAGAAAATTTCAAAGACGCTTGTAAAAGTGGTTCTTCTTCTCTACCCATTGTTTAGACCGTTGCCTCTATTGCTCCATCACTAACTCCATTTGGAGAAAGTGATTTCATTTTGAAAGAATTTGAAGCAACTTTGGGAGACGTGGACTTGCAATATGACGATTCTCCCTCTAATTGGGATGAAGACATTCGTACTATTGAGAAACTTCTCAATGAGGACCATATTTCTCCACCATCTCCTAAGGATATCTCTATCGATGAACCGAATTTGACTACGCCTTCCATCGAAAATCCTCCGGATTTAGAGCTTAAGGACCTGCCGTCTCATCTCGAGTACGTTTTCCTTGAAGACAACAAGAAGTCACTCGTCATCATCGCAAAGGACTTAAAAGAGGAAGAAAAATCTCGACTAATCGCCGTGCTGAAGAATCACAAGAAAGCGATTGCTTGGAAAATCTTCGATATTCGTGGAATTGATCCTCACTTTTGCACACATAAAATTCTCATGGAGGACGACTTTAAACCCACTATTCAAAGCCAAAGAAGGGTGAATCCCAAGATCCATGACGTTATCAAAAAAGAGGTTATCAAACTTCTTGATGCGGGAATGATCTACCCTATCTCGGATTCACCATGGGTTAGTCCCGTCCATTGTGTGCCTAAGAAAGGCAGAATCACCGTTGTGCCCAATGAAAACAACGAGTTGATTCCTACTCGTCTTGTTATAGGGTGGAGAGTTTGTATAGACTATCGCAAACTCAATGATGCTATGAGAAAGGATCATTTTCCCCTTCCTTTCATGGACCAAATACTTGAACGTCTAGCGGGTAATGACTATTACTGCTTTTTAGACGGTTTCTACGGGTTTTTTCAAATTCCCATCGATCCCAAAGACCAAGAGAAAACCACATTCACTTACCCTTATGGAACATTTGCTTATAAAAGAATGCCTTTCGGCTTATGC
Source organism: Glebionis coronaria (assembly GCA_025667525.1). Lineage (NCBI taxonomy): Eukaryota > Viridiplantae > Streptophyta > Magnoliopsida > Asterales > Asteraceae > Glebionis > Glebionis coronaria. Next base: position 827,489 of record JANFOE010000365.1, on the reverse strand, counting down.
AATGCTCCTGGGACATTCCAAAGGTGTATGATGGCTATCTTCCATGACATGGTTGAAGAAACTATGGAAGTCTTCATGGATGATTTTTCGGTCTATGGTGATTCTTTCTCTCATTGCCTTGCCAATTTGGAACGCATGCTTAAGCGGTGTGAAGACACTCGCCTTGTTCTAAATTGGGAAAAATGCCATTTCATGGTAAAAGAGGGCATTGTTCTTGGACACAAAATCTCCAAAGCCGGTCTTGAAGTGGACCGTGCTAAAGTGGATGTCATAGCCAAATTACCTCCACCTTCAACCGTGAAGGGTGTGAGAAGTTTCCTTGGTCATGCGGGCTTCTATCATCGATTCATCCAAGATTTTTCTAAAATCGCTCGCCCGATGACCCACCTCTTGGAAAAAGATACTCCTTTCATCTTTTCCAAAGAGTGTCTTGAATCCTTTAATCTTCTTAAGGATAAGCTTACTAAGGCACCAGTCTTGGTTACCCCTAATTGGGAGCTACCTTTTGAATTAATGTGTAATGCTAGCGACTTTGCTATTGGAGCGGTTTTGGGCCAAAGAGTGAACAAACACTTCCAACCAATCCACTATGCTAGCAAGACAATGACGGGGGCTCAATTGCACTATACCACTACCGAAAAAGAGCTTTTAGCTGTAGTGTATGCTTTTGAGAAGTTCCGCCCCTATCTGGTCCTTTCTACCACCATCGTGTACACCGATCACTCCACGTTGAAGTACTTGTTGACTAAACAAGATTCTAAGCCAAGACTTCTTCGTCGGGTTTTGCTCCTTCAAGAATTTAACATTGAAATTCGTGACAAAAAAGGAGTCGAAAACCTAGCCGCGGATCATCTAAGTAGACTTGAGGATCCTTATCAAGGGGATCATCCGAATCAAGAGATCAATGACTCTTTTCCCCTTGAAGCCTTAATGTCTATCAATCCAAATCTTGATGACACCCCGTGGTTTGCGGACATTGCAAACTACTTAGCGGGTGGAATTCTCAAGGAAGGGTTAACATCCCAACAAAAGAAAAAGTTCTTTAAAGATATTGAACATTATTTCTGGGACGACCCTTACCTCTTCAAACAATGTGCGAATCTTGTCATTCGTCGATGTGTTGATGGGTCGACAACAGTACAAATCCTAGATTCTTGCCATAAAGGACCCACCGGTGGTCACTTTGGTCCCAACTACACCGCGAAGAAAGTGTTCGACTCTGGATTTTATTGGCCCACCATTTATCATGACGCTCATGAAATGGTTAAACATTGTTATGCTTGCCAAAGACAAGGCCAGATCACACATAAAGATGAGATGCCTCAAAATTTCATACGAGAATGTGAAATCTTTGATGTATGGGGCATCGACTTTATGGGCCATTTCCATCATCTAAAGGGAACAAGTACATCCTCGTAGCCGTTGACTACATTTCTAAATGGGTTGAAGCTAAGGCTCTCCCTACGAACGATGCGAGGGTGGTTGTGAACTTTTTGAAGCAGCTTTTTGCTCGATTCGGTGTTCCTCGTGCTATCATCAGTGACCGCGGGACTCATTTTTGCAATGATCAATTCGCAAGAGTCATGGCTAAGTACGGTGTCAATCACCGTCTTTGCACCGCTTATCATCCCCAAACAAATGGTCAAGCCGAGATATCTAACCGCGGATTGAAGCGAATTCTGGAGCGTACTGTGGGAGAGCATCATGCCTCGTGGGCCGATAAGTTAGACGATGCTTTGTGGGCTTTCCGTACCGCTTATAAGACCCCGGTTGGTTGTACACCTTATCGTCTTGTGTACAGGAAAGCATGCCACCTCCCTATCGAGCTGGAACATAAGGCATACTGGGCCTTGAAGTGGGCCAATTTCGACATCAACAAAGCTGGCGATCTTCGGAAGATTCAACTCAATGAGATAAACGAACTAAGGAATGAAGCTTATGAGAACTCATTGATCTTCAAGGATAAGACCAATATCATCCATGATGCAAGGATTAAGAACCGAGAGTTCCACGTTGTTGATCAAGTTTTACTCTTTAACTCTCGGTTGAAGATCTTCTCTGGCAAGTTGAAAAGCCGCTGATCTGGTCCATTCACCGTCGCTAAAGTCTTTCCATATGGCACCATTGAGCTTTCTCAGCCAAATGGGCCCAATTTTAAGGTGAATGGCTAGCGTGTGAAGTTGTACTTTGGTGAGGACATCTCTCATGAGATGATTCCATCCCTCACCACGTTTCCCTTGAACTAGTTTTGGGTCGAGTCAGGCTCGTGACTCGGTTAACAAAAACAAGCGCTTCTCGGGAGGCAACCCGTGATCTATCCTTTACCGTTTTCATAATAAGTGTAGGGGGAAGCCCCGTATGTGTTTGTTGTCTTGTTTCTTCTTCTGTGCAGGGATTAAAGCTTCAAATATCCATTCTCGATGACTTTTGACGAACCGTGTTCCCGTCTTCCTGGTTCTATCCTAAACTCTCGTGATTCAATATTTCATATCTTATATGTTCAGATTGAAATCACTATAGTTGTCCTTCCCTTAGCAAGCTTTAAACAAAGTGCACAATGTCCTAAGTGTAGGGGAGTTTACTCCCACATGCTTAAACATTGAGGACAATGTTTATATCAAGTGTAGGGGGGACTTCTATCGAAGTAAGTGGTCTTTTCCATGAATTTGTCCTCATTTTAACCGGAAAATCTAATTTTTCGACATTTTTCAAAATTTTTAATCTATTTTGGCCTTGTAGTTTTTCCTTTGTTAGCGTTATTTACTTTCTTTGCTAAAATAAATTTTCAATAAAGTGGTTTTAAATTTTTCAAAGTCGTGAATATTTTGACTCAACACGAGTTTACTTATCTAAGTTTACTCTAGCTAGTATCCTTAACGTGTTTAAGTCAAGTTTTGCTAGGCTTCTATATAGGGAACTTTAAAACGCGAAAGTCTTAACTCTCACGGGTTAAGAACAAGAACTTTTCGCAAGTTCCTATAATTGATCCTAGAGAGTCGTTTATCAAGGGAACTTTAAAATGCGATTTCTAAACTTGAAAAAGTCTAAGAGTTTGCAAGATCCAATAGATGACTCGAAAACCCAAAACATTGATTTAATTGGCTAAGCATCCACGAGTCTCATTCCTTGAGATTTAAAATTGTGGAGAACGAGAGATGATAGAGTCAATTATAAGTTTGGTATTCTTTCGTGAATTTAAGAGAGTTGATTATAAGCTTTTTCTCCCATCGCTTGCTAATAAATTTATCTGCAATAAATAAGGTTGTACGATTTGAAAAGTTACTTAACTTCTAGCACAAGATCGTTTAAAAGTTGCTCGGTATTAATTAGAGTTCATAGACAAGGCATAACATATTGAAGCGGGATGCGAAGATTGGCGAGTCCCAAAAGGCCCCAACAAGGCATGAGGGCTACATTTTGTTGCTAAAGATCCAAAAGTGATGTGAAGAATCATTTATCAAAAATCAATATGAAGGATCGAGACACACGACGAAAATCAATAACTCCCTAAAAGATCATGGAGAAGTCTATCCAAAAAGGCCCTAACAAGGTATAAGGGTAAATAGATCCAAGTCCTAAAAGGAGGCGGATCGTTGTATATTAAAGTCCAAAATAAAGATTGGAGAAAAATGAGAAGTCGTGGTCCAAAGATGAAGAATCTCTCAAAACTTCAAGTGAAGAAATTCCTATTATGAAGAGAAGACCATAATTTCAAGAACGTCTCTCAAGATTTGAAGTATGAAGTCGCTGCCAAATATCGGTCTGAGAAAGGTCTCAAATCGTGAAGCGAGTTATGCCAAGATATGAACTTTAAGAGGTCCCGAGAAGCAGTTTTAAAAGATTTTGTCCTTTAGCTAACTATTGATTAAATCGCCCCACTTTATTTTCAGCCTAAATAACTATCGGAATAAGTCAAACAATGCATCTCCGTGATCATTCAAGACAAAATTAAAATATAAGAGATACACCTAGGAATAAGGGAGTCTAAGTAAATAATTGGGCCACATGAGTTCGTGTTAGTCTGCTAACTTATAATAACAATGATCTCGTTTTAAGCTTGGTATGGGAACGTGAAACTTGAGGATGATGAACGTTCATGACAGCCAAAACCCCAATGTAAGTATTTGATTTCTTTACTTGTTTCTATCTTTTTATTTTCCTTAATGTTTAGTATTTAATAAAAGCCAAGGTGAGTTATTTATGATGGAAAATGTAAACCGTGCTGTAAAATTAATGCATTGCATGAGGGCATTGAAATGGTCAAGTGTAGGGGATTTAATAAGTGTGAAAATACTTATTCTTTTACCACTTATTTCCAATAATAACAAGACCAAAACGTGTATTTTATGTCGTAAAAGTCGGAAATTGTGTTTTTATTGTGTTTTAGGACCAAAAGATGAAAAAGGAAGAAAACATGGGCTATCACGGGCTTTTATCAAAGAAAAAGACAAAAGACGAAGTCAAAAGATCGAGAGTGCAAAAAGAACGGAAGTCCAAGGCCTATTCTGAAGATTTATCGAAGAAAAAGTCTAAAGACAGAAGTTTAATGAAGTCGAAGAACTCAAATCTAATTATAGAAGAAGATTGTAAGACGAGTTCAATTTACATCGACAAATCCCGAGACGACGTCGAGAAAGACAAAGGATTTAAATCGAGTCGAGACGAGAAGAAAGAAAGAAGAGACAACACATGCACACCTCCCCATTTTTCCCTATAAATACCATTCTAAACACATTAGGAGGGTTAGCTAGTTAGTTAGTGTTAGTTTATTTTTAGTTCACTTTTCATTTTTTGTATTTTAGAGAGAGAAAGTACTTAACTTTCTCTCACTATAAATCCTTCATCTTTTATCTTTCTTGTTTTAATCAAACATTTACTTTTAAGCTTAATCTTATCTTAATCTTTATCTTTTTAATCTTTCTTATTAGTTACAATCTTGTGTTCATCATCTCTTTCATCTTAATTTTCTATTCGACACATAAAGTTTCTTACTTTACGTGTTTCTTGATTTGTGTGTTGAAGATTTACAAATTTTGATCATTTGTCTTGCTTATTGGTAGCTTATTGGAGTTTTTCTTGGCTAATTGTCCTTGAAAAAGTGCTAAAAAGTTGCTTAATTTCGTCCTATATCCGGTTCCTAGTTTTTAGGACCTTCTAATTCGATTTCGCAATACTTATAGTATTGGGAAATTGAACTTTGGGCTAATTGCGGATTTCAACTTCACCTAAGTTGCGGATTTGTACCTTCTGTTGGTATTGCAGAATCTTCTTGTTTTTAGTATTGTGAATTTGAACTTTAGCTTAGTTGCGAAATTGTGCTTCCTTAAGTTGCGAAATCATCAACTTTCACATATTGCGAATTTATAATTCTTTCCATTGCGGAATCTTCCTATTTTGTGTTATTGCGAAATCTCGACCTTACCACATTGCGGAATTAATTCCGCAATACAATTGCGAAATTGTTCTTCATGCATTGCGGATTTATGGTTTAAGGATTGCGGATTCATGCTAATGTGAATTGCGGAATTATTCTTTTTATTGCGAAATTATTCCAAGTTTTCAGTTTTGCGAAATTTAATTGTTTTTATTTTAAATTTAATTTTTAAATTTGTTTTTCCGGCCAATTTTCTTAGCTTTATTTTTACTCGTTCATCTTAGTTTAATTTTCGAATATTTTAATTTTTAAAGTTTTCATTTTTATTAAGTTTTTAAGTTTTCATATTTACGTTTAATTCGTTTAATTTCTTCGTCGCTTAATTTTTAAGTCATTTAATTTTAGTTTAATCTTTTCCCGCTTTATTTTTACTTTAATTACTCAACGACGCCTTTTCTTTTAATTAGTTTTAGATAACCAAACATTTCTTATTTTTCCTTCAAGAACGACTGAGTCGCACTAATTAACGGTAATCAATTCGAAAAGATCGGAACAACGAATTTTCATACTTGGTTAAAAACCTTGTATTATTACAAGTTTTAGAATTTATACTTTAAATCCTTATAGTTTAGGGTTTATTTAAGTTTTACTAAATTTAAAATAGAATTAGGGTTAGGGTTAGTTTAAGTTTCGGAATATGGCAAAACTAGTCCCTCCATATTTTAAGAAAAGTAAAACTTTCAGATTTTACACTTTTAGTACCTAGGGCTTGTTATACTTTTGGATTATGGTAGATTTAGTCCTCCTAGTTATAACTAGGTTTTATAACTTTAAAAAAATTGCAAAAACAGTCCCTAGGGCTTCTTTAGGTTTCAGATTATAACAAAAGTGGTCCTTAGGGTTATGAAATGACAAAACAGCTTTTAGAAACTTTCCAAAATGGTCCCTAGGGTTTAATATGCCATGGATGGTATTTATTAAACCCTAGACTTTCGGATATTTACATTTTTAGTCCTTGTGTTTAATAGTTTATCAAAACAAGTTTTAAATGTCATAGTTTTAGTCCTTAAGTTTCATAAATTGTCATTTTAGTCTAAAAGTTTTTATAAGTTATATTTTATTATAAAAAACATTTATTTAAATAATCCAAAACATTAAATGGGCTCATTAAATGGGCTTATTAAATGGGCTAAAAGATCTAATAGACCATCTAGTGGGCCTAAATACATTTTAAGTCCACTAATTTGTTAAATGGGCCTTTAAAACATTTATTGGGGTTAAATACATTTTTAAGTCCATTAATTAATTAAATGGGCCTAATCACATTCTTAAATCCATTAAGATACTAAGATTTGTTAAATGGGCTTATTGGGTCCATTAAGTCTTGGACAATGTTGCATGGGCTTGATTAGTCCATCAATACTACTTTTTCATTTTATGTAAGTAATAATCTAGGATTTTCTTATAAGTTTATCATTAGCTTATCAAATTCAAGTTATAAGTCCTAATAAAATAATAAAACCCATGGTTTGTTTTATTTCATGTACCAAATGAGATCTAGATGTGTTTCATGTTTGCTTGTATGTTATAAACCCTAATGTGAGCTTATGACTCACGACTATTTTATGTTTTAGCTTATTAAGATAAGTCAAAACTTGTTTTAAGGTTGCATGTAATTATAAGTGTCCCAAAATAAGATCTAGCTATGTACAAACCAAGAAACCAAATCATAAGTCCATGTATACATATATAGCCCACGACAATAATTTAATCTTGGTGTTTCCAAGATGAGTTTTTTAGCTAGTTTTATGTTTTATAACTATTTACAAAATCCAACATAATTATCTAGGCTTATTGCATGTTTCCAAGATTACCATGAATCTAAGAAAAACAACATATAGCCCACGGCTATATTGTTTTTCCCCAAATATTCCCATAAGATCTTTATACTTCTTTTATGTTTTTTAGGTTAAGTTAAGTTCTTAGCACTAGATCTAGGTTTTACATAGACATGCACGTACATTGAAAATCCATCCAAGGATATATATAGCCCACGACTATATTTGTACACATAAAGTGTTTTAGTGATTTTTAGTAGTCCATTATACATGTATAAATACATATTCCATTGTTTAAAACTTAGTACATAAATCATATATGTTCATTTAATTATGCCGTGACCTTTAAGGTCATGGTTTTTCATGGTTTTGAGTTACACAAGTTTACTTATGAGATTTATGATTATTAGCTAACCAAAATCCCAAAAAGTGAGATTTGTAACCCACGGCTACATTTAAATTCATAAAATGATTCATATGATTTTTAATCAAGTTTAAACATAGAATACTAGTCATAGGTTTCTTTATTAGAAGTTTTTAACCATGACTAATGGTAATCACAAATATGCCGTGACCTAGATGGTCATGGTTTTATCAAATCTTGATTTTTAATAGGTTTGTTACATGTGTTTATAGGTGGATGTTGATGCATGAAAGTAAAAATGAAGAAAGAATAATGAGTAATACCTTTCTTCCTAAAGTTACCAAGGAAGATCTAGAGAACAAAGGAGATTAGGGATCTAATCTTGATGAAGATGAAAACCCTAACTATAAACCAAGCCGTGACCCTTAAGGATTCGACTAGGGATTGCTATAATGATTCCAAAGGTGGAGATACTACTAAATGATTAGTAGTTAAGATGTGACAAGGATCTAGTGAAGTTAATGTATGTTCTTGGATGTATTCGTTAGATTTAAGAGAGAAAGGAGATGAGAGAAATGAGATTGGATTTGCATGTGAGAGTATGAAGAGTGTGTGTGTTTTCGGCTTAAAGGGGAGAGAGAAGGGCAAGGCAAAAAGGCATGATTGCCTTGGTAAGAGATAACATGCCAAGTGTTGGCTTTCCCAATACCAAGAAAACTCTTCTCCTTCCACCTAGTGTGTGTCGTGTAAGGCTAACCAAAAAGGGGAGTGGGCTTGGACTTGGGCTTGTTGTGGGCTTGACACAAAAGAGAATAATGATCTTGGGCTAGTCCAAGAAAGTGTAAGTATGCCTATCGTATGTATACATACATACACGACTACACATACATTATGTAGCATGTTTTTCCAAATTTTTTAAGTGTTGTATACTCAAATGTTGGTTATATATATTATTACTTGTTCTCCTAGTTTTTAAGTACATGATTTAAGTTATGTAGTTATTTACAACAAGGATGTAATGTAAAAGTATAAGTACATAATGGACAAGTTCACACACATCTTATAGAAATATAACACATGAGTGAATGTTCTTAGGATCATTGGGTGAAACTTTATTACATTCAATCATGGTAAAATCATAGATTTTACAGCACCACCCCGTCATTTTAGCTTTGTCCTCAAAGCTACTAAAAACATAGTTATCTTTTAAGTGAAAAGATGTGGGTACTTGGCTTTGAAGATGTCTTCTCGTTCCCAGGTGTACTCGGGGCCTCTCTTCGAGTCCCATCACATTTTGATCAACGGGATGCGACTACGTTTCAATTTCTTGGTTTCTCTCTCCATGATTTCCACTGGTTTCTCCGTGAATTAGAGTTGGTCGCCGATCTGGACTCCTTCTAAGGGCATAACCAAAGGTTCCTCGATGTAGCACTTTTTCAGATTGGATTCATGGAAGGTGGAGTGTATCCGACTTAATTGGGGTAGCAGCTCCAAACGGTAAGCCACATCCCCGACCTTGGCTACCACTTTGAAAGGGCCCACATATCATGGATTTAACTTTCCATGTTTTCCAAATCGTATAACTCCCTTCCATGGTGACACTTTTAGCACGACGTGATCTCCTACTTTGAACTGCACGGGTCTGCGTTTCTGATCCGCGTAGCTCTCTTGTCGATCGCGAGCAGCTTGCAGTCTTTGTTTTATAAGGAAAATTCTGTCAGTTGTCTCTTGAATCAATTCAGGCCCAGTTAGTTGGAACTCACCTACTTCTGCCCAGCACACCAGATAACGACATTTCCGTCCATAGAGGGCTTCAAAAGGGGAGGCCTTGATACTGACGTGGTAGCTATTGTTGTAGGAGAATTCAACCAAAGGTATATGCTCGACCCAACCATTTCTAAAATCAATCACACATGGCCTTAGCATGTCCTCTAGGGTCTTGATGGTTCGTTCACTCTGACCATCTGTTTGTGGATGATAGGCGGCGCTCATATCCAGTTTGGTACCCAGGGCTCGTTGGAGAGCCCTCCAGAAGTTTGAAGTGAATCTACTGTCCCGATCACAGATTATTGAGACTGATACTCCATGTTTGGTCACAATCTCCTTAAGGTAGGTCCTTGCCAACTTGGATAGGGAGTCAGATTCTTTGGTAGGTATGAAATGAGCAGACTTGGTGAGTCGATCGACTATCACCCAGATGGCATCATATCCGTGTGATGATTTTGGGATTTTGGTAACGAAGTCCATGGTGATATTTTCCCACTTCCATTCAGGTATCTCAGGCTGTACCAGTAAACCTGAGGGTTTTTGGTGTTCTGTCTTGACACGTGAGCATGTCAAACATTTCTGGATGTAAGTGGCGATGTCAGCTTTCATGTTTGGCCACCAGTATAATTTCCTCATATCTTGATACATCTTTTCCGATCCAGGATGTATAGAATATTTGGACTTATGTGACTCGTGCATGATTACGTCTCTCAAATTCCCATAACGGGGTAGCCAACTCCTCCCGTTCGGGTCTCCGCGCTTGAGTTTGTGCTTCTATAATTTGCTTGGGCAGGTCTAGATTAATGGTCATGGTTAAAGCTCGAACCCTCATGGGTGGATCTTTAACCTTACGGCTTAATGCATCTACAACTACGTTTGCTTTACCTGGGTGGTATTTAATTCACAATCGTAGTCGCTTAGCCATTCGATCCAACGACGCTGCCTCATATTCAGCTCTTTCTGATTTAGTATGTGTTGCAAACTCTTGTGGTCAGTATATACCGTACACTTTGTCCCGTATAGGTAATGCCTCCAAAATTTTAAGGCAAAGACTACAGCTCGAAGTTCTAAGTCATGAGTAGTGTGGTTCTTCTCATGCTTCTTCAATTGCCTAGAAGCGTAGGCAATTACTTTCTTCCTTTGCATCAATACTGCCCCCAATCCCTTGTATGATGCATCACAATATACCTCAAAGTCATCATTGCCCTCAGGCAAAGATAAGAGAGGTGCACTGCATAGCTTCTGTTTTATCAACTAGAAAGCTGATTCCTCCTTTTCTCCCCAATAAAATTTCACTCCTTTCTGAGTGAGCTTGGTCATTGGTTTGACTATCTTGGAGAAGTCTTCGATGAATCTGCGGCAGTATCCGACAAGGCCTAAAAATTGGCAGATCTTTGTCGGTGATCTAGGAGATGTCCAACTCTTAACGGACTCAATTTTTGCAGGATCTACGTGGATACCATCGCTGTCAATGACGTGACCTAGGAAGTGGACTCTAGATATCCAGAACTCACATTTGGAAAATTTTGCATACAGTTGCTCTTCCTTGAGTACTTTCAATACTTGTGCCAGGTGCTCCGCATGGTCTTGCTTGTTCTTGGAGTAGACAAGTATATCATGTGGAACCTATAGATCGTTCGACTCAATGGTTATGAACCATATATCTAGGGTTGATCATCATTCATATGATAACATAGCGGAAAAGAACAATGATCATGACAAGGTGTTTGGGCACAAAGAACACATGAATTAAAAACAAATTGGGATGTTTATTAATAACAAACATCCACTAGACGTGTATACATTGAATCCCACGTCTAGTGCGACACACACTTTAGGTTTACATTGTGATTGAATAATATGATAATAAAACCTACGTCCTATGTTTTCTTTATATACTAGAAAACATAGCTTACAAAGAAAGCTAAAGTAATAAAAAGACTCCAACGGCTTGTTCTTTTGCAACTTGTACTTTTTAGCCCTTGTCTTCTTATTTTGTTGTGTTTTGACTTATCAACTTAATAATTGGACCCAACAATCTTCCCCTAGTTGATGATGTCAAAACACTCTTCTTAAGCATGAATCCTTTGTATTTAGTACATGATCTCCAAGAAGCTTCCCCTTAAGTATAGCACATATTCTTCCCCTTTTTGACACATCAATAGGGAATATGTGAAAGTATGCAATCTTGTAGATTCTCCAAAAGTAGCTCTATGTAATGATCCTGAAGAAAAATAACTTAAAGTAGTCTTGATGTAGAAGTAAAATAACCACAAACCTATGTTCCATGTCTTGTTTATCCATGTGATGAAGAACTTATACCAGATGTTAAAAATATAAGTAGACCTCGATCCCTTGTCAATATTCTCATCCTTTGTGAGACACTGAGCACGATAATGTAACTCCTTCAAGTGTTTATGACAAGTCTTCATCACCAACTATGTAAGCACGAACAAGTTACCTTTAAAGTCAGTGGCTGGAAGTCCATGACTTTAAGATATGATAGAACACAAACTCGCGAAAATCTTCTTCAATCATCAAACTTCCCATAAGAATTCTTCCCCTTAAGCTAACACCTCTTCATGACAAGTCAAAATCTTCATATGTAAAAGATGTTAACGAATAACTCTTTCACAAGGCTATCCCGATTACATACTCCAATAAATAACTTCATGAATCGTTGCTAACTCGCTTTAAAATCATTAATCCCTTTCAAAAATATCCGAGCCATAAATATCATCATGATATTCTGAATAAAACGGAGATTCCATGTACCTTTTGTGTGTATAATCCTCCTTTTTGTGTGCTTAAAACGTACCAGTTTTCTCAAACAGCAGCAATCAGTGTGTTACCCGAGATCTTTCTTTGTCCAATATCCTCCATGTGTATTGCCCGATATCGGACAACACGTATCAGCGTTGAAACACATATCTCGGACAACACTGTCAACTGTCAGCGTTGACTTATTCCTTTGTCAGCGTCGAAATTCTTTCTGTCAGCGCCCAAGTAACAAACGTCAGCGCCAACCATAAATTCCTGTCAGCGTTCATTCTTTCACTTGTCAGCGTCTCATTTAAATCTGTCAGTGTTTACATCAATCATTGATGCTATATGTGAAACAAAGTATCCTCACATGAACGCTAGTATATGATTTCCTTTAGACGTGTGAATGTAAGTGTTTTGTCCAATCAGAAACAAAGAACCGTGTGAACTCAACTACTTAACCAATCAAAGAACTCTCACCATGTGAACACACCCTATATAACCGTGTGTCTTTAAACCAATCATAGCTATCAAGCCGTGTGAACACATAAACCTCCACCAATTAAGAAGAGGGACTCACGGTTACACAATAATCTAGCATGTAGAGGATCCGAACACTAGGGTTTTTAAGCCGTGTGAATGCTAGATTAATAACCAATGAGAACGAATGATTGTCTTAACCTTACGTGAGTAATTGTATACCTGTATGTAGCGGATTCAAATCCAAATCAGTAACACAATATTACTCCTTTTGGCTGTGTGAATCCAATCTTTTCCTTCACTGTTAAACCATGTGAGCACAATTATCTCAACCAATGAGAACGTGAAGGACCATATTAACGCAAGATATAACATCATTCTCTTCGAACAGCAAATCACTAATTGATCTAGGGTTTATAAAGTTAAACATCGAAACCCTAATTAGGGTTTGTTAATTAACCATAGATCCTGATTTAACAGCCACCAATCTCAATTCTTCCTGCTTTTTAAGTAGATCTAGGGTTTTCAGTAACCCTAAATCATGATTTCATGTGAAAGCAGAAAACTGAAAATCACCTCTGCTGCCAACTTCGACGCTTAATAACTTTTGCCTGGGGATAAAACTCGACAATCCCTCCGGTGGATGTTTAGATCTATGTATGTAGAACACACATCTAAAATTTCGTGACGATCCAACGGTTAGATCAAAAGTTATGACCTTCTGAATACTGCTGCGCACACAAAAACGTCCAGAAAAATTCAATTACGAATTTTTCTTCTCTTCACCATACACGAACACCTCGTCGGACCTAGATATCATGAGCCTTAGGCTCTGATACCAATTGTGGAACCTATAGATCGTTCGACTCAATGGTTATGAACCATATATCTAGGGTTGATCATCATTCATATGATAACATAGCGGAAAAGAACAATGATCATGACAAGGTGTTTGGGCACAAAGAACACATGAATTAAAAACAAATTGGGATGTTTATTAATAACAAACATCCACTAGACGTGTATACATTGAATCCCACGTCTAGTGCGACACACACTTTAGGTTTACATTGTGATTGAATAATATGATAATAAAACCTACGTCCTATGTTTTCTTTATATACTAGAAAACATAGCTTACAAAGAAAGCTAAAGTAATAAAAAGACTCCAACGGCTTGTTCTTTTGCAACTTGTACTTTTTAGCCCTTGTCTTCTTATTTTGTTGTGTTTTGACTTATCAACTTAATAATTGGACCCAACATATCATCGATGAAAACTATCACGAAATTATCCAGATAAGGTCTACACACCCGATTCATGAGGTCCATGAATATTGCTGGTGCATTTGTTAACCCAAAAGGCATAACTCGGAATTCGAAATGACCGTAACGAGTCCTGAATGCTGTCTTAGGAATATCCTCTTCCTGGACTCTCAGTTGGTGATATCTAGATCTCAGACCAATCTTAGAATACATACTCAATCCTTGGAGTTGATCGAATGAGTCGTCGATGCGAGGTAATGGATAAAAATTCTTTACCGTTAGTTTATTCAATTCCTGGTAATCGATACACATCCGAAAAGAGCCATCTTTCTTCTTGACAAATAGAACAGGGGCTCCCTACGGAGAGAAACTAGGCCTAATGAATCCTTTTTCTGACAGTTCCTGGAGTTGTTTGGCTAATTCCTTCAATTCTGATGGTGCTAACCGGTAGGGGGCCTTAGCTACAGGTGCAGCCCCATGAATCAAATCAATTTGGAATTCTATTTGTCGCACTAGAGGCATACCCGGCAATTCATCAGGAAATATTTCAGGAAAGTCTCAGACTTGGTACGTCCTCGATCTGTTTTTCCTCAGGTTTGTCTTCTTCATCAATTTTAGAGAGGTGTGATAGGAAGATGGGGCATCCTTTGATCAAGTATTTCTGGACTTAGGTGCAAGAAATGACACTAAGTCTAGTGTTGATTATGTCGGGGTTACCGTCCCCTCGTATAATCAAGGTTTCATCTCCCCAAGGTATAAGAACCAGTTTTTGATCGCATATGATAACTGCATGATACTTTGCTAGCCAATCCAAGCCAATAATGACATCAAAGCTACCAAGACTTACCGGAATCAGGTCGATGTTAAACGGGTGATTGGAAAGTCTTAAGGTACAACCTCGAATGATGGTGTTAACTGTCACAACATTTCTGTCGGCTAGTTCTACCGTATAGTAGGGGTCTAAAGCTGATGGAGTGACTTCTAATATTTTAATAAATTCAGTAGATATAAAGCTTCGGTCTGCCCCGGTGTCAAACAGAACAGATGCATATCGTTGGTTTAGTAGAAACGTACCGGTGACGATGTTGGAATCCGGATTGGCTTGGGCATTGCCAACCATGTACACTTGTGATGAAGTTCCCTTGTTGTCCTTCTTTTGGTTGGCCAACTTGGGACAGTCGGGTCTCACGTGTCCAGGGGTTCCGCATTCGTAACACACTACAGTTCTCTTTGGTCCACTGTTACTTCCACCTGTGGGGTTTCGGTTTTCCTGTTGCCCACTTCTGCTCCCACGAGCATTGGACTTGCCCTTGTTGCTGTTTCCGGGGTTGTTATTGGGTCGAACCGAGCTAACAGCATTTGCTTGACATTCACGAGCAAAATGGCCTTGTTGGTCGCACTTGTAGCATCCCTGGCATTGTCCTCCAGCAACATGGTGATAGTTGCACTTTGGACACTTAGGCTTGGATCCTGAGTAGTTCTTGGTGCGGGTTGTGGGAGTAGTATCATACGTTTGCACAACGTCTTGCCTTTTGGAAGGTTGCTGGTGTTGGTTACGGGAGCTTTCATCCGACTTTCTCTTGTTATCCGTTTGATTTTCAGACAAATTGTGGGCTCTCTTGTTGATCAGCTCAGTCGCGAATTCTATAGAACTTTCAACGGTAGTGGGTCGTGATGCTAGCACACTGTCATGAATGTTTTCAGGGAGTCCACTAACATACTTCTCAATCTTGTCTATTATTTGAGGGAACATTCTTGTACACATCAAGCTTAACTCTTGAAATCTTTGGTTGTACCAAAGGATGTCATTGTTTTTGCATTTTAGATCCCACAATTTGATTTCCAACTTCTTCATTTCTCCTCTAGGAAAGTACTTCTCAGTCATCCTCTCCTTAAGGTTGGACCATGTGAGAGTATAAGCAGTGTCATGTCTAAGGGTAGCGACAACAGAGTTCCACCAGGTAATGGAGCTCTCAAGTAGTGTGCAGGTGGCAAACTTGACTCTGTTCTCGTAAGCACAACCGCTGATGCGGAAAACTGTCTCTAGTCTTTCAAACCATTGCATCAATTCAACAACTCCTTCCTTTCCTCGGTAGTATGAGGGTTTTCACTTCAAGAAGTCGGGGTAAGAACAACCCCTATTAGCGTTGTTTCTGCGCAAATTGAGGTTTGGATCATTGTTCACATTTGGATCAACTTCTCTGGCTACCATAGCTGCTGTAATGCCCTCATTTATCATTTCCCTGAGTTGAGCAGCAGTGACGTTTTGAGTAGCTTCAGGAAGTTCGATATTGGCGGTGTTTGAAGTGGTTGCATTATTGGGATTTGATCGAGTAATCACCATTTGTCTATAATCATACACAAAATGAGGTTGTTAGTTCAAGTGTTAGTACAGTTTTTATATTATTTGCAAGGGGAAAATTCATGCATTGATTTCATAACAAATTGGATAACCTGTCAAGATTTCATAATATAATATATTGCATAACAGATATAACATAAGAAAATGATTACATGCAAATTTCCGTAAGGAATTAAACATTCATCGAGCATAGCAAATCTGAGACAAAGGATTAGCTAGCCTTGTCCTGGGTAGTGGTACACATTGTCTTAAGTACATCATATCCAAAAACACATGTTCGAGAAAGGAAAGGCACAGTACAGGATTACATCACAAAAGCTGAAAATAAATAAAATTACAAAAGTCCTATACCATGATAGCTAGGATACAACCCATAAGCTGATCATGATGTACAAGAAATCTAGTACATCTACTCTACTCCTGCCTAGGTGGTCTGCTGGATGAGGCTGGTGCTGGTGGGGCTGATGAAGCTGCAGATGCTCTCCTAGTACTCCATAATGTCCGAACTGTCGCTCGGGCCTCCTTAAGCATACGGAATGTTGTCAACAGCTGGGTCCTAAGTCTGTCGACGACCCCTCGAAGATAAGCCATCTCTACAGTAACCCCATCGTGTTGGACGGTGGCAAGGTCAAAGAAAATAGACAACGACTGCTCTTGAGCAGATAGAGCAGCATGGGTCTGATGCTGAAGACTCTCCATGACCTGGATACGCTGATGGAGACGATAGTTTTCCTCCAATAGCCAATGTAATGCCTCGTCAGTCCTAGCCTGAACACCTCTGGCTGTCTGGGCTTCTCCCCTCATAGTGTGAGTGAGAGAGTCGATACGCTCATGGATGGCAGTGTAGCCCAATTGACCTGGTGTCAATAGGCTGCGAAGGTCTGATATCTCCCGCTCAAGGCGTGCGACCAGTGCGGCGATCTGGGCCTGGACAAGATCGGCATGTCCCGCCCCGGAGCCCTCCCCGATCTCGAAAGTAGAGTTGGGTATAGACTCGGGAAAATAGCCCGGTGGTAATGATGAAGGTACAAAAGATGGTAGGTCAGGAGATACCCGGTCCTCCTCCATAGAGGTGGGGACCAGTATAGCTGATGCTGGAGCAAAAAAAGGGTCCTCGGGAAGTACAACTTCGATAGTCTGGTCATCCTCTGAATCCGAGGTTGATAACCATCCACACTGTACTGATCGTGGAGTTGAAGGGATAGCTGGAACAGGGGCTACCACTGGTAGGAGAGTCAGAGGTGCAGTAGGCGGAGTCATGATGCTCTGAAAATAATATTACTTTAAATTTGAAGTAAGTATAAGCTTACAAACAAAGGAAAAATATTATTTTTGGTTACACGTTTTATGAAGTATACCCTTTTAAACAATAACGCAATGTTTGAAGGTTATATATATTAATACTTATATATATATAATCATTTAACCAGTTTATTTAAAATCAAAACTTAATTCACGTAGCACAAAATGCCCTACGATCTACATGCTTAACTAATACGGTCCCAAAAAAAAATCCCAAAAGATTTTTATAAAGTTATAGTCTAGTTTTAAATAAAAGAAAAATCACTTTATTTTTATTTTATTTAAAAATTTATCTGGTTCTCTATAACTAATGCTCTGATACCGTTCTTTGTGACACCGCGGGTAAGGTCAAAATATGCGGAATTATCAACGGAGATGTCACAAGGGTGGATCGATAGCACATAGTTCATAGAGCATAAGATAAGAGATTATTCAAAGCATATTACATGGTCATTATACAAATTTATAAAAATTGTCTTCAACATGATAAAAGTAGATTGTTTATTATTCCCCAAATAGAACCCTTGACGAGTCCTACAATGCAGATTATAATAATGCTTGAGTCCATGCACACACCACGTACTAACTTCATTTGCTTGAGAAAAACATGCTTAGAGGGTCAACATAAAGTTGGTGAATTTACAGGTTTAGTAATAATTAGTTTGGACATACATCAATCATGGAAGTAACAATGCACAAAGCATTTTTACTAAAAGGTAGATTACATTTTCTATTACTCGAAACTGAAGCTTAACCTTCCATAGTCCTCAACAGATGAGAACGTAGTGTCCTACAAAAAGACACCCAAACCCAGTTCCAACATGGTATACATCTGTTGTCCCGGCCAAGGCACAGTGAGCATGACTCACCCAGATGGGGATGGTCAATCCCAAATAGATCTATTTATAACATTCGGGTAATTTACAACAATTTAATAGTTTCTATAATAGTCAATCGTAGTCAAGTTTATACAATTCTGTTATGTCCAATAAAATAGTTGCATGTTTTCTCCCCTGTAGAGGAAAAGTTTATCAATAGTTTATATGGGGCTGTAAACTCACCTGGGAGTTGCAATAGCTGTATAATATGAATATCCAAATAATGATCACGCCACAAGCTATGCCTAATCAAATAGTACAGTCTTAATAGATAATACAAGGAACGTATGTGTATGCTTATACAAATTTTTAATCAGTTTATTAATGCTACAGTATTTATCTGAATGACTGTGGTACAGGTATTAACAATATCCATTTAAACTTGTAATTAAGTTAAAATGTCTTACTTATGATATTAGTTTATGTCCGTAGTACATGTATTATTAATAACCAATCAAACTTACAATTAAGTTTCATATTTAAGTAAACATAAAATGTTTTACTTATAATATTAGTATACATACTTGCATTCAATTTATCTTACGTTCATATAATTTTATTTCCTAAAAGTATATGAGTACATGTATTTAATTATACACATCCATATTGTTAATACAATTTATTTCATAAAGAAAAATATAAATATATTATTTTTGTAAAGTAAAAATATAAATATTTTATTTAACTTTAAAGTTCCCATAAATTATTTAACATTTATAAAATAATTTATAAGTTACAAGTTTAAGAATTTATACTATAAATCCTTAGGGTTTATGGTTTATTTAAGTTTTACTTAATTTAAAATAGAATTAGGGTTAGGGCTAGTTTAAGTTTCGGAATATCGTAAAAATAGTCCCTCCATATTTTAAGTGAAGTAAAACTTTCGGATTTTACACTTTTAGTACCTAGGGCTTGTTATACTTTCAGATTATGGCAGATTTAGTCCTCCTAGTTATAACTAGGTTTTATAACTTTCATAAAATGGCAAAAATAGTCCCTAGGGCTTCTTTAGGTTTCAGATTATTACAAAAGTGGTCCTTAGGGCTATGAAATGACAAAAAAACTTTTAGAAACTTTCCAAAATGGTCCCTAGGGTTTAATATGCCACAGACGTTATTTATTAAACCCTAGACTTTTGGAAAATTACATTTTTAGTCCGTGTGTTTAATAGTTTATCAAAACAAGTTTTGAATGTCACGGTTTTAGTCCTTAAGTTTTATAAATTGTCATTTTAGTCCAAAAGTTTTTATAAGTTATATTTTATTATAAAAACTTTTATTTAAATAATCCAAAACATTAAATGGGCTAAAAGATCTAATAGGCCATCTAGTGGGCCTAAATACATTTTAAGTCCACTAATTTGTTAAATGGGCCTTTAAAATATTTATTGGGCTTAAATACATTTTTAAGTCCATTAATTAATTAAATGGGCCTAAGCACATTCTTAAGTCCATTAAGATACTAAGATTTGTTAAATGGGCTTATTGGGTCCATTAAGTCTTGAACTAATGTTGCATGGGCTTGATTAGTCCATCAATACTACTTTTTCATTTTATGTAAGTAATAATATAGGATTTTCTTATAAGCTTATCAAATTCAAGTATAAGTCCTAATAAAATAATAAAACCCATGGTTTCTTTTATTTGATGTACCAAATGAGATCTAGATGTGTTTCATGTTTGCATGTAGGTTATAAACCCTAATGTGAGCTTGTGACTCATGACTATTTTATGTTTTAGCTTATTAAGATAAGTCAAAACTTATTTTAAGGTTGCATGTAATTATAAGTGTCCCAATATAAGATCTAGCTATGTACAAACCAAGAAACCAAATCATAAGTCCATGTATATACACATATAGCCCACGGCAATAATTTAATCTTGGTGTTTCCAAGATGAGGTTTTTAGCTAGTTTTATGTTTTATAATTATTTATAAAGTCCAACATAATTATCTAGGCTTATTGCATGTTTCCAAGGTATCCAAGAAAAACAATATATAGCCCATGACGATATTGTTTTTCCCCAAATGTTCCCATAAGATCTTTATAATTCTTTTATGTTTATTAGGTTAAGTTAAGTTCTTAACACTAAATCTAGGTTTTACATACACATGCATGTACATTTAAAATCCATCCAAGGATATATATAGCCCACGGCTATATTTGTACACATAAAGTGTTTTAGTGATTTTTAGTAGTCCATTATACATGTATAAATACATATTCCATTGTTTAAAACATAGTACATAAATCATATATGTCCATTTAATTATGCCGTGACCTTTAAGGTCATGGTTTTTCATGATTTTGAGTTACACAAGTTTACTTATGAGATTTATGATTATTAGCTAACCAAAATCCCAAAAAGTAAGATTTGTAACCCACGGCTACATTTAAATTCATAAAATGATTCATTTGATTTTTAATCAAGTTTAAACATAGAATACTAGTCATTGGTTTCTTTATTAAAAGTTTTTAACCATGACTAATGGTATTCACAAATATGCCGTGACCTAGATGGTCATGGTTTTATCAAATCTTGATTTTTAACAAGTTTGTTAGACGTGTTTATAGGTGGATGTTGATGCATGCAAGTAAAAATGAAGAAAGCATAATGAGTAATACCTTTCTTGCTAAAGTTACCAGGGAAGATCTAGAGAACAAAGGATTTTAGGGATCTAATCTTGATGAAGATGAAAACCCTAACTATAAACCAAGCCGTGACCCTTAAGGATTCGACTAGGGCTTGCTATAATGATTCCAAAGGTGGAGATACTACTAAATGATTAGTAGTTAAGATGAGACAAGGATCTAGTGAAGTTAATGTATGTTCTTGGATGTATTCGTATGATTTGAGAGAGAAAAGAGATGAGAGAAATGAGATTGGATTTGCATGTGAGAGTATGAAGAGTGTGTGTGTTTTCGGCTTAAAGCGGAGAGAGAAGGGCAAGGCAAAAAGGCATGATTGCCTTGGTAAGAGATAAATGCCAAGTGTTGGCTTTCCCAATACCAAGAAAACTCTTCTCCTTCCACCTAGTGTGTGCCGTGTATGGCTAACCAAAAAGGGAAGTGGGCTTGGACTTGGGCTTGTTGTGGGCTTGACACAAAAGAGAATAATGATCTTGGGCTAGTACAAGAAAGTGTATGTATGCCTATAGTATGCATACATACATACATGGCTACATATACATTATGTAGCATGTTTTTCCAAATTTTTAAGCATTGTATACTCAAATGTTGGTTATACATTTTATTACTTGTTCTCCTAGTTTTTGAGTACATGATTTAAGTTATGTATTTATTTACAACAAGGATATAATGTAAAAGTATAAGTACATAATGGACAAGTTCACACACATCTTATAGAAATATAACACATGAGTGAATGTTCTTAGGATCATTGGGTGAAACTTTATTACATTCAATCATGGTAATATCATGGATTTTACACAAAATCTTGATAAAGACGATAAAACTGATACACAGATCAAGAAAAAAGTTCATAAAGACTATATTTGAGACAAAAAGAAACACTAGACGAGACAAAAAAATTGTTTAGACAACACTCAAAACCCAGTCACAAAAGTTATACCAGATTCGAACCAAAAGAAAAAAATTTTGACCACCAAATCAATAGATAAAAACACGTAAATCCAAAGATTCAAACATATCTCTTGATACCAATTGTAGGTCCACAATTTCTTAGGATTGTACAAGTGTTGTAATGATATAAAGAAGGGAGGGAGATGAAGAACTAGAGAGAGAAAGTTAGAGAGAGAAAGGAGAGGATTAGAGAAGGAAAGAATGATTAAGTGAAATGGAAACCAACCACCACCCTTCCTAACATGCTAGGAAGGGTATATATAGCCCACCCTACATGTGGGCTTTATGGGTTATACTTACATGACTAGATCACGAGCCCAATCTACGTATATATCGTTGGAGTGAATGATCCTTTCTAAATACGTAAAAACGTATTTCCAACAAACTTGAATTATAAAAAATTCCTATATAAAACCATACGATTTTGAAAAAATGTGCCATATGCGTTTACCAAACATATGTAAAGAAAAGAGTACAATCTCCATCACAAACTTGGAATTGATTTGCATAAAGAAAAATTGTGTGACTTACTTTTAGAATGATAATTAAACCATTCTAATAATATGGTTGACGTATGAATGGCATTTTAACAAAATACTTTTTAGTGTATTGACTTTCATGAGACGTGTAACACTCACAAATAGATAATTTTCTGAAAACCTAAAACATACACACAAAACCACAGCCACTATTATAATCACCCCTTCATCTGCCGAATCCGCCACTATCTCTTGGTGATTTGGGTGGTCTCGGGTAGTTGCGGTTGGTTGTATCGGTCGATGGTTGGTGGTACTCGTCTCATACATGAAAACTCAAGATTATCAAGATTGCTGGTCTTTATTGTTTATGGATTAAATGCAAAATTTGAGGGTTACAGATGCTTCATTTGTGCTATCATTGAATCATGTTGTTGAAGTACGGATACAAATGAGCGAATTAACCGTTAGTTGAAATTCTATTGTTTTTCTTTTAATTTGTATTTTTGTAGATGAGAATGTTGAACAACTTAGGGTGGGTGTAGGTTCTTTGTGTAGATTTTTAGATTTGTAGTTTGTAAACAGTAAAATGATATGAAGGAAGAAAAAACGACGCTTAAAGTTGGATGTGTGTTTTCAAAGCTGTGAATTCTTTAAATTAAAAGAACGGGTTCAAGATGTTGCGTCATGTCTTGTTCTTGAACCATAGGAATTTTGCTTATTAAATTCCTCAAATGTCTCAATTCTTTATCCCTCTCCCACACCTAACTGCACTCACTTATAGATTGCTCTCTCATTAGCTCGGTCTTTTTTTTATTTTGCAACTTGCCGCAAAGTATGTGCACGAGATCCTCGTTGAAAAAAATAAAAATTAATTCAAACGATAGATCCTGGTCTACAGAAAAGTAAAAAATGTGATTATGTGTCACTACAGTGTCTTAAGACAAAACGATAATTAAGATATATTTCAATTGGTCTTAAGTTATATCAGTGGTTGTAGTCATCATATCGCAATATGTTAAGTTATAATATATTTTCAGTTATAAATTAGGAAATTGAGGGTACTGTTAATAATGGTCATGTAACATAAAAGGTTTGATTATAGTAACTTATGTGGATGATCGTAAAGAGAAACAAAAACATTTAAAGACTATTTTGTTTATTGTGTCAATATATGTGTTTTAGTGCATTTTAATGTGTCAATAGCATTTTCTAGTATATAAACGACTTATTACCTTAAGAATACCCACCCTTTTAATTAAAATGTGATGCATTTGCAGGTTCATGGCCTTCCTTATGCTCTTAGCTTACATGTGGCATAAACTAAATGTGAAATGCCCTCGATGTCGTTTTTTATGTGTTCCATGACGTTGACATGAATTCAGAGTTTCCTTCTACCAGTACACATAGATAATGAACAGTCCCTCAAATCCGATCTAAGCTCCAATTTAAACTTTTTAACTCCACTGGAATTGTAGCTGACGTACTCCTAAATGCTTTACTTTGAACACATCTTACATGTTTTGAGCACCCCACATTTTAGCTCAAATAATAGTCCATTGACCACACTGATATACTTGCTATTTCTCGTGGTTCCCTATTGATCGTTAGACTCAATGGTTAAGAACCATTATATCTAGGTTGATCATCGTTCATATGATAACATAGCGGAATAGAACAATGATCATAACAAGGTGTTTAGGCACAAAGAACATGAATTAAAACAATTGGGTTGCTTATTATATTAATAACAAACAACCACTAGACGTGTATACATTGAATCCCACGTCTAGTGCGACACACACTTTAGGTTTACATTGTGAATGAATGATATGAATAAAACCTAAGACTCTTGTTCCTTTTATAGTGGAAGGAACAGAATCTACAAGAGATAAAATCAAATAAACATCTAAATCTTCTATTTAGATAAACTATATATTGTGTATATCATATATAATATACTCAATATATTCCCTAAATAGAATTCTCCATCAGCGTGTAAACATCTGTCAGCGTCTCAACACTTTCCGTCAGCGTCTCAACTAGCCGTGTCAGCGGCTTTGACAAACATCTTGATGTTTTCTTCGTTTTGAGTTTCTGCCACATCAACTCATATAATTTTAGACCCAACAATCTTCCCCTAGTTGATGTCCGCAAAACTCTATGTATCTCTTGTAAGTTGTACATGATCTCCAAGTTGCTTCCCCTCAAGTGTAGCACGTATTTTCTTCCCCTTTTTGTCACATCAACAAGGAAGTAAACAATGTTGCAAGCTCTGAAGATTCTCCAAATGTAGCTCTGTGTATACGACAATATAATGAACATCCCATTGTTGATCCCAAACTTAGATCGATTAGCTTTGTGTATACGAGATTAGATCAAGTATAACACGTAGAGAAACCTTTGCTTATGAATAAAGTAACAAAGTGTTATGCGGAATTAACACTTGATCTAAAACACAATGATGTTAAACAAACTTTCACTTGTATTAGAATAATCTTGTTGATTACAATGAAAGGTTTAACTTGCGAATACTATGAAAACTGATATTAAACATTAACCTAAAAGATCTTCTTTTATAGAACAAGAAGTCTTGTACAATAAGCTACGAATCAATTATTCTAGGTAAAGATAAACATAGAAAATACATTGTCGTTTCTATCCTTACTAGAAGTAATCTAGAATATAATATACGTGTAGCTCACATCTTCCATCAGTGCTTGTCTTCAATCTGTCAACGCTTGACTTTATCTTGTCAACGCTTATGCTGTCAGCGCTTACTTTGCTCTTGTCAACGCTTGAGTTGTTCTTGTCAGCGTTCAAGTGTTCTGGCCTAAATTTATTCCCAACAATCCTCCCCTAAACTTGATATCCACTCTTATGATCAAGTTTCTGAATAAACATTAAGAACTTGGAGGAGTCTGACAAACCTTATCATATTGGTAATAAATAAATCTGATCAAATTCTTTGCCACGTCACTTGTGTAGTCTATCTCCAACTGGGTGTCCTTCATCTTCTCCAAAACAGCCTTGGATATGAAATACTGAGCATCTACAAGCAAATACTCAGCAAACTTTGTAGAACTCAAATGGTATACACCAGCAGCTGAATATAACCTCCATTGAAGACCACTGAGGTCATCTTCAAGATCCTTCCATATTTCAGGATCTTCTTCATTTGTCCCACACATTCTTTTGAATGTGGTCCAAAGTTTTATTCCATTGGCTGAAGTTGGTGCTTCAGCCTCATACTTGGTCTCCAACAACCTCCAAAGGTCTACCAAGTCTTCTCTGTCACAACTTGCAAATAAAGATATGAGAGTGGTAAAAGTGTGTACCTCCTTGCCAAATCTTCCAATTTTACAGAATCCACATTCATCTTCCTCATAACTTATAATTGGATTCCTGGAATCTAGTGGTAACACATGAACCATATCTGAAGCTTCTAATGGGGAGAGCTTGAGGCTCTTTCTAATGATTGCTTCACTTGGATACAGTTGAGACATATCTTTTGGAAACTCAAGAACAAATCCCTTCTTCACTGGTCTAGGAACTATCATAGCTTTCTTGATTGCCATCTCTTCTGCAAGTTGCTCCTTTCTTTCATCTGAAAGAAGTCTGAAAGTGTTCTCTTCCTGCACTTTCACCCAAATAGGATAAGCCCTATGTTCCAACTCATCAAATGTCAAATCCTTCAGCTTCTGATGTGTCCATCCAACTCCATGACATTTGAGCAACATAAAATAGAGCTTCCTTCTATCCCTTTTCAACTCAGAGAGAATGTTGCTTGCCCTGTACTTCAACATCACCTTACAATCCTGCTGAACTCTAAGAAGAATTTCCAAACCCCATATCTGATCTGAAATGGTCAAGTCTGGATTATCCATGCAGCTTTCTTCCCAAGAATTGTACATCTGAACTACCTCTGGCATATCAAAATCAATTTGCAACTTCAAATCTCTCAGCCTTTCCCTAGCAAGCTCATCACCATACTCAAGTCTTTCTGGTTCAACAATCATCACACTTGAGTCTGAGCTAGCTCCATCACTTTCTTCTTCAGAAGTCACAACAAATGGTGACTTTTCCTTCTCACCTTGTTCCATTATTTGCTCAGCCAATCTTCTATCAAATTCAATCTGAGCTGCATGCTTTGGAACAACTTCTTCTACCAACTTACCCTTACCCTTATCTGTTGGTTCAATTGTTGGTAAGGTAGATGATAATACCTGAGTAGGAACATCTTTGATGATAGATGACGACTGGAATACATCACCTCCTTCAGCAGATCTGTCAACGCCCAAATTTCCTCTATCAGCGCCCAAAATATTTCTGTCAGCGTCCAAATTTGCCTTGTCAACGCCCAAATATTTTCCCTCAGCGCCTTGTGTAACCTCCCTCAACATGTCTGTAAATGAAAAATTTAAATTTGTTGGAGAGATTAAGGACGTATCAAAACCTTTTTGTTCCTTCAATGTAGTAAGAGCTTCAGCAATATCCAATGATTGACCATCTTGACTGCTCTTATCACTCAGATTTCTTGCTTCCTCCCCTTTGGAAGACTCCTCCATACCTCCCCTTGAATGAGCACTCTCCAAAACAACAATCCTCTCCCTCAATTCTTTGAGTTCAAGGCCTTGGTTACTGACAATTTGTACTAAGTCTGCATTTTGCTTTTGCAAGCTAATGCAGACAGCCGTCAATTCTAAAAGCGTCATTGGTTCCAGTCTGCCCTCTTCCAAAATGGGAATTTGACCTCCCAAGTTAGGTTCATTGGGCATGGATGAGGACTTAATGATGTTGGGACTGTCTTGACCAGCATCTAAGCCTGTATCAATAGCCCCAGCCTCATCCAGGTCACCAGCCACACTTGTGGTGGTGGTTCTCTCTGCTTCATGGCTAGGACCACCAGAGGAGAACACTCCAGCAGTCCTTTGGCGTTTAATCAACCTATATTCTGGTGGTGTGGAAGATGGTGTAGAAGATGGTGTAGATGTAGGTTGGTTAAGGGGTGTTTGGGTTTGTGATGGTTGGGTGTCAGTGGTGGAAATAGGCATATCAACGCCCACATTAGATGTGTCAGCGTCAAAGGGATTTTGGTCTATTTGCATTTGGTCAGGTGAGGGTAAAGGTTCAGGGATAGGCTCAAGTTGTGGTTGAGGGTCAATATGAGGTTGGGGGTCTGGTTGGGGTTGTGCTGCTGCAATAACAGCAAGCATGGCTGGGGTTAAGGGTAGGTCTCTATGAGGTGGTGAATTCATCTTGGTAAAAATAGCCTTCTTTTGTTCAGGGATCTTATAAAAGTCATTGTGATCCCTTGAACAATATCTTTGAGCATCAAAAACCATTTGCAGAAAACGGGGATAAGCTAAAGTCATTTTTGTCCCCTTGTTTTTACACATTCCTTCAAAAATCATTTTAGACCAATTATAATTTTGCCCTGTTGCAATACACACAATAGCAGATGCAATGGATCTATTGATCTCATTGTGTGCAGTACATTTGGGACTCAAACATTGAAGGAGAATGTGAATTAGGTACTTCCAGGCTGGGGGAAATTCCTGCTTATGGTACTTATTAAGAGTACCTTCATCAGGAATAGGGTATCCCAAAGCCCTTAGCCCTTGTTCTATTTCAGATATGGGAAGCATGGTTATACCATCAGCATCATTAAGATGCAAGGCCTGGCGTACCAAGGCCTCAGTAACCACCCAAGGTCTCCCATGTACAATAGAAGTCAATGTTGTCACTCCATTAACTGTTGTGGAACTGACAGTGTTCCAAAACTGTTTAATGTGTGTGACTGGAATGAGTGGTGCATGAGAAAGAGCATACCTTAAAGGGGATGCATTCAAATACTCCACCATCTGAGTGTATTGAGGGAACAAAGTATTATCAGCAACAAGATAAGCAATCATGTTGTGTTGAGACTTGAACCCCAAATCCAATTCTGCTGAGTTAAATCTTGGTGCCATTGATGAAAGCTGTTAATTTGATGTATAAAAGATGAAGGTTGATAAGAGAAAAGTGTTAGACAAGAATTATAGATACCCTGTTTAAAATAGGAGCCAAATTTATAGGAGTGGATGAATGCACGTGATTGGCCCAAAAATAGGCAAAGATTTTCAAAAATCAATCATGAAAATATTGAAAAAGTTTATAAGTTATCCCATGCATTTAATGAAAGTAACAACTCCTAAAATTACGGCTTGAAAATATGTCAAAAAGTTACAACTGGGTAGGTCCCATTGTTTGTCAACGGTCAAATATAACCCATCAACGCCCAACGGCTATAATCTTGTCAACGTTCGCCTAAAGCCATGTCAGCGTCCATTTTGGTCACAACAACGCTTGGAAAAATCTTGTCAGCGTCCAAAAATAAAATTGTTTTTAAAAAGTGAAAAATGACCTTAACAAGTAACTTATCCTAGAGAAGATAACCAAAAGCTGATAATTATCATAGGGCGGCAAGCACTGTCCAGTTATGCACACTTGCATAAGCAAGATAGACATAACAGTCCTCTAGTGTCCCTTGCTAACCAAAATTCTTAACAACCAAGTTACCTCATAAAATCCTTGTTACTCCCAGGTAAAACCCATATCAAAAGGATTCCCAAGCCTCCCAACAGACCACAACCAATTCTAGGCCAAAAATGTCTTGGCAGCATGCAAAGTTGATATACTATGCATGCTACAGTGCCTCATGGTTTAGAAAAACTAACCCATACTCACCAGTGGACACAATCTAGAATTGTGATGAGAGTATTCTAAGAATACCCAAGAGTCCTAAAGGTTCCTTAAACCTCCCCTTAAACTATGATACATGAGTTCTCAAAATATATATATGAACATTAAAAATTTATGTCAAGATAGGAATATAAATATTCCAACCATCATCCATAAACAAAAACATGTCCAAATAACGCTTCAAAGATCCATAAGCAACTCTGTATCCAATGGTATAAAGCTACCACCTACCTGCACATTTAGATGAAAACCACAAAACTAACATTTGTTGCTGACAGCGTCCCGACAACACGTATCAGCGTTGAAGGAACTCTTGTCAGCGTTAGACCATAATATCTCCAACAACGGCAAAATAACACTTGACAGCGTTGTATTTACCTTTGTCTGTGTTAGAAAAAGAATGTGGAAAATCTAAATCATCACAAAGACCAATAACAATGCATTATCCTGTACATACTGTTACAAAAATATTCCAACACACATATTAAGTGAGATTAACCATTCCAATATTTGTTACCAAATATTGAAATCTTCCAGCATCAAAAGGTTTAGTTAATAAATCAGCTACATTATCTTCAGTATCTACCCTATCTGGTTGTATTAAACCTTTCTCAAAGCAATCTCTTATAAAATGATGTCTAATTTCTATGTGTTTGGTTTTAGAATGATGTACAGGATTTTTAATAATGCATAAAGTACTGTTATTGTCTACAAAAATCTTGGTATGCATAAAATTATACCCATAATCCAACAGCTGGTTCTGAATCCATAAGACTTGCCCACAACAAGCAGCTGCTGCCACATATTCTGCTTCAGTTGTAGAGTTTGCCACCACTGTTTGTTTCTTGCATTGCCAAGATATTAATCTGCTCCCAAGAAATTGGCATCCACCAGTTGTGGATTTCCTATCAAACTTGTCACCACCATAATCACTGTCTGAATATGCAATAAGGTCCAATGGAGAATCTTTTGGATACCATAATCCAAGATCTGGATAACATCTTAGGTACCTAAAAATCCTCTTCACAGCAAAAAGGTGACATTCTTTGGGAGTCACTTGATGGCGTGCACATGCACACACAGCAAACATGATGTCAGGTCTTGAGGCTGTAAGATACATCAATGATCCAATCATTGATCTATAGTGCCTAACATCCACATCTTTTCCAGCTCCAATTTTTCCCCAAGGGTGTTGTCTATCCATAGGAGTGGAAGCCTCCTTCTCATGTGGAGAAAAACCATATTTCTTCAAGATTTCAGCTACATACTTGTCTTGGGAGATGAAGATACCATCCTCTTTCTGCTGAACTTGTAACCCTAGAAAGAAGTGCATCTCACCCATTGCACTCATCTTGAATTTATCTGTCATGAGCTTGGAAAAGTCCTCACTCATTTTTGGATCAGTAGACCCAAAAATGATGTCATCAACATAGACCTGCACAAGTAACACATGTTTCCCTTTCTTCTTTGTAAACAGTGTCTGATCTATGGTGCCCCTTTTGAAACCATTTTCCACTAAGTAAGTGGACAATGTACCATACCATGCTCTTGGGGCTTGATGAAGTCCATACATTGCTTTCTTCACTCTATAAACCTTGTCTGGATTCTCAGGATCTTCAAAACCAGGAGGTTGCATGACATATACTTCCTCAACAATTGTCCCATAGAGGAAAGCACTCTTCACATCCATCTGGTAAACAGTAAAATTCATACAAGAGGCATAAGCTAGAAAAATTCTTATAGCTTCAATTCTTGCAACTGGTGCAAAAACTTCTTCATAATCAATTCCTTCCTCTTGTGTATAACCCTGAGCTACCAAACGTGCCTTGTTTCTGACCACAATGCCTCTTTCATCTTTCTTGTTCCTTAGAACCCATCTTGTCCCAATTGGTCTCACATATCTAGGACAATCAACCAGCTCCCAAACATCCTGTATAGCAAATTGGTGAAGCTCATCCTGCATTGCTTCCACCCAACTTGGTTCCTTGAGAGCATCAAAAATTTTCTTGGGTTCTTCCTGTGACAGAAAACAGGCAAACAAACATGCTTGTACAAGAGGGGTATCAACCTTCTTGTGAATATTGGCAATAAATCCACCAAGACCTTGATGGGATCTTCTTGTCTGAACTGGAGCCATAACATCACCAATGATCTGAGATGTGGGGTGATCCTTTGCTATGGAAGTGAGAACTCCTCCTTCAACAACTCTGGTGTCCTCAATTTCACGCTCCATGTTGCCAATATCTTCTTCAGATTCTTCTTGATCAACAGAGATCTCTTCATGGACATTAGAAGGTCCACCTTGTTCAAAATGAGAAGAGAAAAGCTGTGTAAAGGTGTCTCCAAAGTCTGATCCTTGTTTATCAGCGTTTGGGCTAACAACGCTTGAACTGTTGTTGTCAGCGTTGGAGCCATCAACGTCTGAATTGGTCGTGTCAACGCTTGATTTCCCTTTGTCAGCGCCTGAAGAATCATGCATGTTTGTAGTTGGTGGTATCTGAACACCACCATTATCTTTCCTTGCAGCAGTAGCAGCAGCATAATACTCATCTGTCCATATAGGAAGTGTAACATATTCTTGTGTGAGAGATGATTTAGCTGCTGGTGATCCATCCTCCTTAGCAACCTGTATACCTGAAACATTACCAATTCTCTTTTCCAAAACACTTGAAGTTACCTTCACAATGTCTGGATCAGTAACAGGCATATAATTTAAAGCTCTAGACAAAGGTTCTAAGTCAAACAACCAATTTGGACCACTCTCAGGATCACTAGGTTTACTTTCTAAAAACCTAACATGTACCTTTTCAAGTATACGTTTTTCCTTTTTAATGTAAACCCTATATCCTTTACTCTGCACTGAATAACCCATGAAGTAGCCTTCATCACCTTTTGAATCAAATTTACCTAGGGCCTCACTAGTTTCTAGAACAACTACATGACAACCAAAAGGCTTGAGAAAGCCAATATTGGGCTTCCTTCCCCAAAGTAATTCATAAGGTGTCTTATTATGTATCTTGTTGACCAATGCCCTATTCTGAACATAACAAGCTGTGTTAACAGCTTCAGCCCAAAAGGCTATAGGAAAGTGGGCATCAGCCAACATGGTTCTGGCTGCTTCAATAAGGGTCCTATTCTTCCTCTCAGCAACCCCATTTTGTTGTGGGGTTCTAGCTATGCTAAACTGCCTAGTAATCCCTTTCTTGGCACAAAAATCATCTAACAACTGATTTCTAAACTCACCCCCATTGTCACTTCTAATAATTTTGACCTCATTACCATTTTTCTTTTCTATTTGGGTAATGAAATTAATCAGACTTAGGGCAGTTTCACTTTTCTTGGCTAAAAAGAAAGTCCATGTGAACCTGGAGTAATCATCAGTAATGACAAAACAATATGATTTACCCTTCAGACTTTCTATATTAGTAGGACCAAAGAGGTCCATATGCAATAAGTGAAGGGGTTTAGAACTAGAGTGCACCTGTTTAGACCTGAAGGAGACCTTGTGCTGCTTGCCCTTAAGGCATGCAACACAAGAGTGGTCATTGTGGAAAGCCTTTTCAGGCAAACCATCAACTAAACCAAGCCTCACAAGTCTATTAATATTCTTAAAGTTTATGTGCCCTAGTCTCCTGTGCCAAAGATTACTTTCATCTACTGAGGCTTTAGCATATAGACATGACATTTTATTATTTACCTTAATTCCATTAAGATTCACATTATATATGTCTTTATGCCTTGGTGTTCTAAAATCTATGTATTTATCATCAGGGAGCTTATAATCTTTGCTTAACACCAAGCACTCAGTATCTGTGAAAAGAACCTTATTTTTGTTATCACACACTTGTGATACACTAAACAAATTATAATCCAGGTCTTTCACCAAGAAGACATTATCAAACCTTAGATTGTTGGTGACAAGGGTTCCTTTTCCAGTGATGGTGCCGTAGCCCCCTCCAAAGTATACCTTATCACCATCTTGAATAGGAGAGAAATTGGTCAGATAGTCTTCCTTTCCTGTCATGTGCCTTGAGCATCCACTATCCCAGTATCCATAGTCATTGATCTTCTTCTGAATGCCCTGCACATAAAGAAAACACATTAGTTTTCTTTGGGAACCCAAGCCTTGGAAGACTTGGATTCATTTGGTTGTTCAACAAGAACAGACTTGGTTCTCATAACAACCCCATTTTCATCCCTGTTTGAATGAAATTCCTAGTTAACCCCAATTGGTGTTGACAATGCCTTAGAAATATAATGAAACCTGTTGCATGTCATAGAAATACCAGTAGAATTAGGGTTCTGGTCCTGTTTTGGTCTCCATGTTAAGCTAGTAGAAGCTTTAGACCTATTTCCCTGTGGCTGCAAATACCTAGGTTTGTCAGCGCTGAAATTTCTCTTGTCAGCGCCCCGATTGCTCCTATCAGCGTTGTACCTAGGGTTTGCTACAGGAACCCATTGCCTATTTGACCAAGTATTTAACTTTTGAAAAGGTCTTAGGCCTTGTGTGTTAGACCCTCTAGAAAAGAATGGGGCTGGTCTAACAACTTGTGAACTTTTGTTCACAAAGGTATTGGGTCTGACAGTGTTTGACCTATGTTGACTTTTGTCAGCGCTGAAATGGTTCCTGTCAGCGTTGACATTGGAAGCATTGACACATTTGTAGGCCAAATGTGAGAAGCTACCACATGTGTAACAAGCTTTTCTAGACATAATCTTAGGTCTAGAAGCAAAGAAGCCTGTTCCATGATTACTAACTTGGCTTTTTGGTGACCTAGAATTTCTATACATCTCTGCATATTTAACACTAGGTTTTCTAACAGATTGTGGGCCAAGGTCAACAGCTTTGCCAGTGGTAGGGTGTGTGATCTTAATAGGTTTAGGATCAAGGCTCTTGATTGGTGTGGGCTCATTAGGACTTTCACACAATAACCCTCCCTTAACAAACAAGGTGTGGTTTGCTTTCTTCCATTCTTCTAGGTCAGTCAGCTTTTGCTGATATTCCTCAACTGGGGAAGTCACTCTAGGTGGAGGAATAAACTCCTCCTCTTGGCATTCTGGCAAGCCAGTCCAAGATAAGTCCTTTGATTGGACACCATAGAAATCCCCAGCTGGTGGTGGAACAACAGTATAATTATTCATCCCAATCCCACTCATATCCTTAGAGTCTCTTTGTTTGCTAACACACTCTCCTAGGGATTGTGTGGCCTTATCAAATCTCTGGATTTTAAGACTCACATTATCTTTATTTTTGTTAGCCTCCTCTAACTGAGCTATCAAATCAAGATTAACCCTATTCACTATATCTTGAACATCCTTACTCTGATGTAACTCATGTTTTAAGATATTTATTTGATCCTTTAAATCAAACTCCATTTTCTTATACTCAGATACTGTCTTTTCTGTTTGGGTAAGAGCAACTTGATAGTTAGATACTTTGCATCTTTCAGTACTTGCATCATCTAATAATTTAACTATCTCTTGTTTTAATTTTTCAGTATTTAAACGACAACCCTTAGAACAGAAAGCATCATCATATACCTCATTATCTGATGAAGAGGAGGAGTGTGCCATGAGAGCATATTCAGCATGCTCTTCTTTAACCTCAGCAACCAAAGCTCTGTCCTCTTCCTCATTCTTAGCCATCCAGCTCCAATCCCATTCTCCAACACCATCAATTTGTTGAACAGCAACCATGGCCTTGGGGTCTGGGCTCTTAATCATTTGGCTTGAAGGCTTCCCAGCATCAGATCTCCTTGGAGATCTACATTCCCTCATAAAATGCCCCATCCTGTGACAGTTGTAGCACTCCACCTTGGACTTGTCAAAGCCAGCAACATCCTTAGCATTAAAGGTCATCTTCTTCTTGAACCTTTTATTGAACCTGTTTGCTCTTAAACTTACAAGAGCCATAGTCCACTTTATATCCATCTCTTCCAATTGTTCATCACTTATCTGCTCAAGATCTTCATAAGTGATCCTTGAATCACTAGGCAAAGAAGCAATGAAGGCACACACAGTATCAAGATCAAAACCAGCAGGTTTAATTCTATCAGCGCCATGATTGTGTGTGTCAGCGCTTGAGTACAAAGCGTTGACAGGATATGATCCAGCGCTGACAGATTGACATCCAGCGCTGACACCTTGAGATCCAGATGCTGAATGTCCATAGAAGTTCATGGAATCAAATTGGCCTTCACTTTGTGAAAAGAAGGCCATGTTGCTGCTGGAAGATTTGTTATCACTTTCCAATTGCCATTCATTCTCCAACAGTCTTAATTTGTTGAAGATGTCATCAAACCTGGAAGTCTTGTGAGTATTATTGACAAGAATAGATCTTGTCTCAATCTTCCATACATCACCAAGGCTTTTGAGAAAAGTAGCATTCAATTCAGGATCATCAATCTGTTTTCCCATGAAGGAAAGTTGACTTGTGATATCAAGAAGTCTACTTCTCACACTGCTGAGATTCTCATTAGGTTGAGCTTTAAAGACAGCATACTCATGCAAGAGTTGCTTCTTCTTTTCTTCTTTTGTGTCAGCATTGCCACCATGTGCCACTTCAAGAGCTTCCCAAAGCTCTTTTGCAGACTCAAATCGTTTGTACTTGTGCTGATTCTCATGACCTAGGGCATGTTTCAAGATGTTCAGGATTTTCATGTCCACCCTCTTCTTGGCTATATCTTCAACAGCAACAGCTCTCCCATCTTCAGGTTTTTCCACCTTATCAGATTCAGGACAATTAGGAACAGCTGTCCTTGTAGCAATAGCAGCAGTAATCTTTGCTGCTTTATCGAATGTGTTCCCATATTCGATAATTTCCCAAAGAGTGTAGTCATGAATAGCTATGTATTGCTCAAAATTGGACTTCCAAAGCTCAAAGTTCCTGGCATCAAACATGGGAATTTTGATACTAGGGTTTGAGAAGTTGTTTTGCAGCAAAGCAGGAGGTTGATTTGTGCCAGACATGGTGTTTTTAGGGTTTTGAGAATTTAGGGTTTTTAGGGTTTGGTGTTTTAGGGTTCTGCGTTACTTAAAGATCAAAAGTTTCTCAACAAGCTCTGATACCACTTGTTGATCCCAAACTTAGATCGATTAGCTTTGTGTATACGAGATTAGATCAAGTATAACACGTAGAGAAACCTTTGCTTATGAATAAAGTAACAAAGTGTTATGCGGAATTAACACTTGATCTAAAACACAATGATGTTAAACAAACTTTCACTTGTATTAGAATAATCTTGTTGATTACAATGAAAGGTTTAACTTGCGAATACTATGAAAACTGATATTAAACATTAACCTAAAAGATCTTCTTTTATAGAACAAGAAGTCTTGTACAATAAGCTACGAATCAATTATTCTAGGTAAAGATAAACACAGAAAATACATTGTCGTTTCTATCCTTACTAGAAGTAATCTAGAATATAATATACGTGTAGCTCACATCTTCCATCAGTGCTTGTCTTCAATCTGTCAACGCTTGACTTTATCTTGTCAACGCTTATGCTGTCAGCGCTTACTTTGCTCTTGTCAACGCTTGAGTTGTTCTTGTGAGCGTTCAAGTGTTCTGGCCTAAATTTATTCCCAACAGTAATGATCCTGAAGAAAAATAAATAAAGTAGTCTTGATGCAGAAGTAGAATAACCCAAACCTATGTTCCATATCTTGTAGAATGTGATGAAGTGTGTTGCTGATACAAAAATCCTCAACCTTTGTGAGACACTGAGCACGATAATGTAACTCCTTCAAGTGATAGAAAATATGTGCATAGAGAACCATAAGAAAAATCACATATTCCTAGATCTTGTATCACTTCATCAGTAACCATGTAAGCACAAACAAGTTACCTTTAAAGTCAGTGGCTGGAAGTCCACGACTTTAAGATATGATAGAACACAAACTCGCGACAATCTT
Organism: Glebionis coronaria; assembly: GCA_025667525.1. Lineage (NCBI taxonomy): Eukaryota > Viridiplantae > Streptophyta > Magnoliopsida > Asterales > Asteraceae > Glebionis > Glebionis coronaria. The sequence continues at coordinate 790,359 of JANFOE010000365.1, read as the reverse complement.
CTTCAATCATCAAACTTGCCATAAGAATTCTTCCCCTTAAGCTAACACCTCTTCATGAAGAAACTTAATCTTCATATCATATGTAAAAGTGATAAGACGGATAACTCTTTTACAAGGCTACCCCGATTACATAATCAAATCCAATAAATTACCTCACGAATTGTTGCTAACTCGCATTAAAATCATTAATCCCTTTCAAAATATCCGAGCCATAAATATCATCATGATATTCTAAATTAGAACGGAGATTCCATGTACCTTTGTGTGTAAATACTACCTTTTTGTGTGCTTAAAATGTACCCATTTTCTCTAACAGCAGCTCTTCCGTTTGTTATCCGAGAACCTTTACTGTCCAATATCCACATTCATTACCCGATATCGGACAAGGCGTATCAGCGTTTGAAGCACATATCTCGGACAACACTGTCAACGCTGTCAGCGTTGACTTATTCCTGTCAGCGTCGAAATCTCACTCGTCAGCGTCTCATTTAAATATGTCAGCGTTTATACACTTGCTGACGTCATCTCACATCCAAAAGTGGCGTATACCATATCTTTTGCATTCTGAACATCACATGATATTATAGCCAATAGCGACGTCCAAATTTACAAACCTATCCATGTCAAATCGTGTGAACACAAAAGAATAGACACTCGATCACCATATTGATTAGGAACCAATAAGAATTGAATAACCGTGTGAAAGCAATCTTTTCAACCAATGAGAATTGAAGGCTTACGGTAATTCCATGGAAGAGCATGTATAGGATCAAAGATTTAGATAATGAATATTAGGGTTTAAGCCGTGTGAATGCATGTTAGATCTAACGCAGATCGTGTGAACAGAAGCATGGATAATCAATCAAGATCCTTTTACCGTGTGAACATACGTCCACCTTTAATCTGCTGCTACAACACAACCATGCTGCGAACATCCCTTTTTCTGATTTAGACACGATCTAGGGTTTTGAACTTTGAGTATTGAAACCCTAATTAGGGTTTGTGAATAAACCTTAGATCTTGAATCATAACAGCCTCAAAGTCTCAAATGTTTCATCCTTAAGTCGATCTAGGGTTTATAGAAACCCTAGTTCTTGATTTTATGTAAAAGATGAAACACTGAAAATCACCTCTGTTGCCTATTTCGACGCCTAATAACTTTTGCCTGGGGATAAATCTCGACAATCCCTCCGGTGGATGTTTAGATATATGTATGTAGAACACACATCTAAAATTTCGTGACGATCCAACGGTTCAATCAAAAGTTATGACCTTCTGAATACTGCTGCGCACACAAAAACGTCCAGAAAAACTCCATACGAATTTTTCTTCTTCACCATACACGAACACTTCGTCGGACCTAGATATCAAGAGCCTTAGGCTCTGATACCAATTGTGGTTCCCTATTTATCGTTAGACTCAATGGTTAAGAACCATTATATCTAGGTTGATCATCGTTCATATGATAACATAGCGGAATAGAACAATGATCATAACAAGGTGTTTAGGCACAAAGAACATGAATTAAAACAATTGGGTTGCTTATTATATTAATAACAAACAACCACTAGACGTGTATACATTGAATCCCACGTCTAGTGCGACACACACTTTAGGTTTACATTGTGAATGAATGATATGAATAAAACCTAAGACTCTTGTTCCTTTTATAGTGGAAGGAACAGAATCTACAAGAGATAAAATCAAATAAACATCTAAATCTTCTATTTAGATAAACTATATCTTGTGTATATCATAAATAATATACTCAATATATTCCCTAAATAGAATTCTCCATCAGCGTGTAAACATCTGTCAGCGTCTCAACACTTTCCGTCAGCGTCTCAACTAGCCGTGTCAGCGGCTTTGACAAACATCTTGATGTTTTCTTCGTTTTGAGTTTCTGCCACATCAACTCATATAATTTTAGACCCAACATTTCTTTATGCTTTTGTACTAAAATGATGATAAACTACTTTATCAAAGAAACAAAAAGAAGACATATTGATATAATCTAAAGAAAACAATATCATTCAAATATGATTGCATGATGAAATATATTTCTCTATCTTTTCACTGTTAGGATTGTTCGTGACGATTATATATTTTTTACCTAATCTTACTCAGCAAACCACTATTAGCATGAGGTACGGTTTGGAATTTTCTTGTTGAACCATAGCAAAAGTGTTTTCGTCTTTAAATTCTTGGTCAACACCACAAATTTTAGTATTATAATGACCCCACTTTTCAAAAGAAAAAAATAACTACCGACGACGCGAGAACACGAAAACGCGAGGGTCGGTGTAGTTCCTCGCGCCGTCCTGTCACGTTTTCAGAGATATCTGGGTCGGCAAGTAAGGCACCAAACCCGAAAACGCAAACAAATAAATGAGGTTCTACGTTTTCGCGTTGCCAACAAGATATGTGTACTAATGTCTAAATGTATAGACATCACCCAACGTATTTATCACTTTTAGATTTATTTTTATGTGATTTGATTAATTTATTTGTTTTTGGACTACTACAACTCATGGGCATTTTCTATGCCTAAGATAATTGAATTACATTGTCTATGCCTAAGACGCGTCAACTCGACAAACAAAAAACATGTTCACTAGACACGTCCATATAAAGTTAATATACGCTAATGCTTATAAGTGTATACTAGAAGTCTATATTAGTATACTAATGCGACCATGCACCTGGTTTCTAACAGAGGACAACCAAGATACGCTATATATTTTGCGATAACTATTAAAGAAGCTTAAGGGTAAAAAATTTCAAACGTGGGTCTGTATTTTCGAGACTTGTATTTCTTGCATGGTCAACTTTATGTTGTGTTTTCTAAAAGGTTATCTCATAAATTTTTAATGAATGTTTTTATATGTTGTTTAATACTTGATAAGAATTTATAGCATGTTACGACTGTTTGCAATTATATGTTTTTTCACGTTTTATTTTAAACGTTACACGAAACATTTACCACAATATCACATATCATTAATTATCTGCTACTAGTAATTTTTGCCACTATGCGCGGGTACTCGCCTAGTCTATTATATAAAGGGGGGGGGGGATATAATAAAAAAAACCTTTCGACACAACTTTCTATGGTAAATACCATTATATGACGCGTTGTACATATTTTTTTTTCACAAAGTTCACGTACCCACTTCATCTTCTTCCCGCTCCTCTTATTCACTGCCTCACTCGCTCTCGTTCTGTGCCATGTGTCTTCCACGGTAATCTTCATTACATAAAACCATTCTATTAAACAACAAAACAGACACCAATGGCTCATAAAACCATTCAATCAATTTGTGGGTTTAAAATCTTCAAAAATCAGTTGGTGAAAGAGGAATTATTTCCAATACTGAAGATTCAAGATCTCGATTACAAGGTTTTGGGGTAAATTTTGATGATGTGTGATTGTAATTGCATGGAGAACAAGTTCCTTTTAAGAACTTTATAAGATTATTCGTTGTTTTACATTAAAAAAGGTATGTTTTTACCTAATTAATGTGTACTAATTAATTGGGATTTTATCGACCTAATGAAATTGGGTAATCGGGGGTTTAGGAATTTGATTGACTTTCTCTATATTGAGGTTTTTTGTGTCTAGGGCTTTGAGGTGGTTTATTTAAAGCATCAAACCCATTATTAATTGATTGATCAATTAGAACTAATATAATAAGCTTATAAGCTGAAATAAAAGTATCTTAAGTTGTGGTTTTATTAAATTTACAGTTAGTTGCTGTGGAAGATTTCATATATATGTTCTTGATAAACTGGTAATGGTGAAAGAGGTTGTGATGACGTTTTGGTTAGACGATATCTTTTTGAAGATTTCAATTTTGTCATGGGTTTGTCCTCGGCAATGATCGTAGACCGCGTTTGTTGGGTCCACTAGTTGTATATCTTGCAGCCTGTTAAGGATGATGAACGACTTCTGTAATCACAAGTCTATTCACAAAGACACTCTAATGAAATACAAAGTATTAGTGCAGAATAAAAATACTAAGAACAAGAAGAAACATAATAACTAGATAAATAACTTGATCCTTTCTAAGGATTTCTACTATATTGATATGAAATGAAAACTGGTGAAGGTTTGTCTAACCCTTCTGCCAATGGGTTCCTTTTATACTACAAGGAAACCCTAAACTACAGTAACTACTGATATGCATATCATTTCCTAAGATATCTCATGCATATCCTAACAAACTACTAAGAATAATACTGTTTGACTTTCTACTAGACCAGGAGCGCGTGTTGCTCCTACTACTACTAGGACCAGGAGGAACTACATACCTCATAGTTCTTCTATTACAAATAGCCTATTAAATAGATCCTAACAATCCTCCCCTAAACTTGAATTTGACTTGTTGAGTTCAAGTTTCTTGGTTGATCTTGCAAAAAAAGTTTGAGGATTCAAGTAGCATAACCATAACAGCAAAATAAACACCATCAGCGAAACCGCACACCATGCTGCAACTAAGAACTCTGAGAAGCTTCTGGAAAGCTTGGAAAACATCTGCACCTGTTAGATCTTCACAGCAACATGAGCAGATTTGATAAGCCTTTACCAAGTAGTTGCTCGCTCTTGGGCTAGCTAGTCTTTGTGGTGGAATCAAGCATCACCCTGGGAGACCTGAACCCAGCCCAACTCTTAGAACATAAATCAATGGTGAGTGGGAGTACCCTAATGATTTTGGGAAAATCATCACAGCTATCAACGGATTTGAATGAAGTCTTTACCAGAAGTCGTACCCTTCCTGACTAGCCAACTCTTAGCAATAAAGAATCGGTGAGCTGAAAACCCTATAGCTTTGAGCAAGCTATTACAGCTATCAACGGATTTGAGAAAAGTCTTTACCAAGAGCCGTACCCCCTTGGACTAGCCACTTTTCAGTCTAGAACCAAGGCAAGTGAAAACCATCCTATTTTGGGTAAACTGGCAACCATCAACGGATTTGATAATCACACCAGAGCCGTACCCTCAAGGTGAACCAACTCTTTCTTGTCTGCAAGACATGGTGAGTTGAACACCATTTGTTGTGTGGAAGAATTCCAACACCAGTAGTACACCTCATAACAGCCCAAGTGTGAAAAGTTTTCTTAATGGAAAAATATAAGCAGATATTATATTATGTACAAGCTTGTAAATTTCCATTATATGTTTAAAGTATAAGCAGATATTATATGAAAGTATGTTTTTTTTAACTAATGAAAGTGTTAGTCACCAATCACTATACATATTGGTGAAAAGAATTGTAGGATTGTAAATCTTGCTTATGTTTCTAGAGAGAAAGAGATAGAGAGATGGTGGATTTTACACAAAGCTAGAGAGAGAAAGAAATGTTCACTATGTGAAAAATATGAAACCACACCACCCTCTCCATCAAAGGAGAGGGTTTATATACCCAAGCCCTTGTCATGGGCTTGGGCTTACATTTGGGCCGGCCTACACATGTTGTAGGCTAGGCTTGTTCTTGTTTAATAAATAAAGAAAGTTAACTAAACTACGAGCTATTACATGGACTATTAATGGAGTGACCGATCCTTCTTAATATGTAAAACGTATTTCCAACAATCTCCCCCTAAGGGAGGTCACTCCAAACAAGGGCGTTACCCGAGTTACAATAATGAAATGAACCTAGCATACTATTCTTGTCTTGAGCTCGTAGTCTTCGTCTTTCTTTTTCTTTTCTTTTTCTGGTGAACATGCTGATGTGACCATTGATATCAATCTTTGATCATCAATCTCTTGCCTTGATCTCGTGCATCCATCACTTGTGATCTTCGCCTCTTCGTGACCTCACGTCCCACATACTTATACCTTCGTAATTCTTGAAAGCTTCAGAGTTCGATACAGCGGAAGACTTAACTTTTAGGCTTTCTTGAATTTGATGAGATATTAAGTGCATAAAGTATAAGCATGCGGGGACGACTTCTTCTTGGATCCCGCAACGCCACCGTCTTCAAATGCCGCAACATAAGTAGACACGAACGAAATGGCTTTGAACATTTCATTCTAATTCGGTAGCATTTTACCTCCGGTCGGTGAAGACCGTTGGACGATATTAGATATCGTACCTGTGACAGATAGTTTCAATTAAGTAACTTCCTGACAGGATTTCGCGGGTAAACCCGTTCTCTTTATTCGACCGTCCAAAGCTGACTGCGAACATAAAGAGTGAATCATTTGGATAATAATATCCGCATGATTGGAAGCCGTCAATTCATGTTCCTGGAACAAGTGAAATTCAATTAAGAACCGCACCATCGTTGCTTTCCAGTTGTCACGAGCTTGATTCGTATAGAATCTTGCAAGTTACCTACCAAGTGCTGTTTGAGGTTAACACTAGAAGGATTTCCACTCATCACCGTGAACACAAAGGTATCACTCTGAGTGTTCTGGCAAGATCACTGAGATATTGCGTAGAGGCCTGGAACGTGTTTAAATTCAGTTAAGAATTAAACTGCTGTTGCTTTCCAGTTATCACAAGTTTGATTCATAAAGAATCGCACAAGTCACCTACCATGAGCTTTTTGATATTCGCTCAAGAAGGATTTCCATCTTCATTGTAAACACTTTCGTATTACTCGGATGTTCAGGCAAGATCGTGAAGATTTTGCGTAGGACTCTTAAAATCTTTCTTACTTTTCACAGTGTGTAAAGAAGCAAGGAAATATGAAAGTGTGTCCTAATGAGATATTTGATGATCTCAAATGGCTCTAGACTCGATCGTGCACTTTGGATTTTAGTGATCGGAGGCTGGAGAGGAGTGCCACCTTTTCAATACCAATTTATTCGGAGTGAATAAATCAATAGATAATGTGTTGTCTCCGTGTGATTAAAACAAATACCTTTTGAGAGATATCTGAGTTAGCTGGGATGGGTTGTGCATTGCATCACTGGGTCCATGATGTCTGTCTTCAATATCGAGAATCATTAAAATGATCTCAATAGCATATGTGTTGACCCGGTTTCTGCCTAAAGTTGTAAGGAGGGCTTCTTTCTTTACACCCTTTATCTTTACAATTCTTTTTCATTCTTCAACCCCTTCAATGCTTACCAATACATCATAACTAGTACCTTGTTGTGATTATTCCAGTGCTAACTTAAGTACTTGGTCGGCATTCAGCTACGTTCACAATCTTTCTCCATCTTTCCTAAGGACTACTATTACTAGCTATGGAATGTCCTTGGGAAGATTCCTCTAGTTCTAGAAGAATCATTGGACTTAACCTATCCTACCATCCTTATGTCACCACAATCTTCATCGTCGTGAAATAAATGGGTTTCGGGTAAGTATATGTCACCATGAAAATCCATTTTGATATAGCAAATCCATTTTGCTCCCCCTTAACATATGCCACGATATTCGAAAACATTTCGCACATGTCGGGATGAGCCAGCACATTAAGTCAAACCATTTGTGATAATATCCCATATTAAATCACATTTTCTCCCCCATATTAAAAATATTAACCCAATCGATGTTTTTAATATCAATTGATTTAATGAAGTTTTAACAAAGGTTTTGGGAAGAAAAATGCGAGTCCGTTTTATCTTCATGACATCTATTTGTAACATGATCACATATTCACCATATTAGAAAAGAATTGACAAGGTTGGACCTGATAGATGAGAACATCATATGATAAGATCAAATGGTTCTTGGCAGTATATGTTGGTCGCCTCGTCACGTCTGAAGTCATCTCTTGACACCACATGTACGATTGGTATTGTTGTCTTGACACCAACTTGTGAACTTGACACGTTCGGCATCGAAGATTCTGAATGCTTGACAATTGCTCCCCCTCAATTGTTGACCCGTGTTCTATTGAAAGAGCTGTAGTCGTCGGTTGAGTAGTCGCATCGTCGAGTATGTAGATACCAATTGTAGATTGCTATGGTTGTAGAGATGATAGCTTCATAAAAACAAGACTTCTCTTGTTTTAACAAATAAATGCACTGAAACTTACATTGATTTGTGTTAGACCAAGTTATAAAGTAAACTTGATCCCTTACAAGGTTTTAAAGTAAACCTTGCCCGAGAAAATTAATTCCCGTTGTGAGCCAAAGCTTTCATAAGAAATACTTGACTTTAATGTGAAAACCAGGTTGCAGTCTGAAATAACTACAAGCCATTTAGGCATGTTTTATGAAATATTTACAACTTTTGTACGAACTCTATTTATGGCACCGTGTCGATATTAATCAACATTTCTAAGGCCGTAAATATTATCGTACCAAAAGACATGCCTTTGAAAAATAAAGTAAAAATATTTTTGGATTTTTATGAATTTTTCAATTTTTATGGTTTTTATATGGTTTTATATTTTTGTATTTTGCTTTTGTGGATAAAAATATAAACAATATATACAGATGATCACCAAGGATACGAAGAATAGTTTTACCAAGACTATTCTTTCGCTTCATCTGCTAGTTCATTTAGAGTCTCAGGCGAGAAGGTTCTCATTCCTAGCTTGTCGGCCAAAAATTCAATTCGAGCGCGATCTAAAGCCTTCGTGAAAATATCCGCCAATTGATACTCAGATCGGACAAAGTAAAGCTCGATTACTCCATTTTCCACTTGCTCCTTGATGAAGTGGTAGCGAATGTCAATATGCTTCGACCGGGAGAATTGAACGTTGTTGCAGCATAAGGCAATTGCACTCTTGTTGTCACAGTACATCGGAATCTTGTTGAAACCTAGACCATAGTCGGTTAATTGCGATCTCATCCAAAGAATTTGAGCACAACAACCGGACATAGCTATGTATTCTGCTTCCGTACTTGAAATTGCAGCGCTTTTCTGCCTTTTCGATGCCCAACTGATTAATCGATCTCCTAGTAGTTGCAAAGTTCCACTCGTGCTACGCCTTGTATCTTGACAACCCGCGTGATCCGCATCTGCATATACCATTAGTGCAATAGAAGAGTCCTTCGAATACCAAAGTCCCCGATTAATGGTTCCTTTAAGATATCGAAAGATCCTTTTAACAGTAGCTAAGTGTAACTCAGTAGGCCTAGTTTGATACCTGGCACACATACATATAGCAAACTGAAGATCAGGTCGACTGGCTGTGATATACAGAAGGGGTACCGATCATTCCACGATAAAGTGTCGGATCAACGGCAACTCCATGTGGATCTGCATCAAGCTTAGTTCGTTCCACCATTGGAGTATCCACGGGGTCGCAAGATTCCATCTTATATTTCTTAAGCGATTCAAGGGCATATTTGGATTGATTAATAAAGATGCCTCTAGGACTCTGAGATATCTGAAGACCTAAGAAGAATGATACCTTGCCCATCATTGACATCTTAAACTTGGAAGACATGAGTGTCCCAAACTCATCCGATAAGGTTTGGGTCGAGGCTGCAAATATAATATCATCAACATATATTTGTACCATAATCATATCTTTACCTCGTTTCTGAATAAACAGCGTGGGATCCACCTTGCCTTTTGCGAAGCCTTGCGTAATGAGGAATTGTGATAATAGATCATACCATGCACGAGGAGCTTGCTTCAACCCATAGAGAGCCTTCTTAAGCTTGTACACATGATTAGGATATTTAGAATTCACAAAACCATCCGGCTGTTGAACATAGACCTCTTCCTTGATTTCTCCATTAAGAAATGCCGTCTTCACATCCATCTGATAGACGATCATATTCATATGGGCTGCATAAGCGAGATCTAATAGCTTCCAAACGGGCAACAGGTACAAAGGATTCCATAAAGTCGATGCCTAATAATTGCTTGTATCCACGAGCTACTAGACGAGCTTTGTTCTTCAATATTCCGCCTAACTCATCGAGTTTCACCTTGTAAACCCATTTCAAAGTGAGTAACTGCACTTGATCCGGGCATGGGACAAGTTCCCAAACATCAAGACGTATGAATTCGTTAAGTTCTTCTTGCATAGCTTCTATCCAACAGGATTGAGTAAAAGCTTGTTGCCATGTCTTAGGTTCAACTTCAGTGAGAAAAGCATCAAAGTGACAAAACAGTGCACTTTCTTGTAACTGACTTCGTGTGGATACTGGACGATTAGGGTCACCAATAATAGAATCTATAGGATGATCCTTTGTCCACTTGCTGTCATGTTCACGAATCCGTGGATTGGAGTAAACTGTAGAGGGAGCTTCCTCTGAGGTGGATGACCCGGCTTGATTAGGGTCGGGAATAGATACACCAAAGAATGGAAGTTCACGCATTTGAGCGAATTCCAAATCGTGATCATCATCATCCTCTTCATCATCAACAGGCATGACGTGGGTAGTTGTTACATGTGTTGGTTGAGAATTACTTGTGGATGGTATATCTTGACCAATTGTAGGTGCAGATGTATCTGATTGTGCTTCGGTTGCTGGAGCGACAACTTCGGTTACCGGAGCTATTACTTCAGGTTCTGGAGCAACAATACTTGGAGGAGTAAAGAATTCATCAAAGAACGGTTGAAACAACGTATCCCATTCCTTCCTAGTAGGTGGTGTAAATGATGATGAAGTAGGGTTGTTTGGGTCAAGACCAGAACTAATATTACTGGGTCCCATTTCATGAAGTGCGGGTTCAAGGCTGCTTTGCTCAGAAGCCATTGCTGTCAGCTCATCAAAATCAACATTCATAGTTTCGAGGATCTTGCGAGAGTTACGGTTGTAGATTCGGTATGCCTTCTTTGAGGGTGCGTAACCAATGAAAATACCAATATCAGCCTTTGGTTGAAGTTTTCCCAAATTGTCACCATCATTATTTGGATAGCAAAGAGAACCAAATACATGAAGATATGATAAATCTGGTACTTTTCCATGGAGAAGCTCATAAGGTGTTTTACCATGGCGTTTACGAATTAGTGACCGGTTTTGGGTGTACACTGCTGTAGATACTGCTTCTGCCCATAAAATCAATGGAGCCTTTGCGTAAATTAACATCGTTCGAGCAGCTTCCATAAGTGTGCGATTTCGCCTTTCAACGACACCGTTTTGTTGTGGAGTGCGTGCAACGGATGTTTCATGAGAAATGCCAACTTCTTCATAATAATCACGCAAAATTTGATTCACAAATTCGGTTCCATTATCTGTACGAATGCGTCGGACAGTAGTGTTGAGACGCACTTGAATCATCTTGAGAAATCCGATGATGAATTTAGGTGCCTCATTCTTTGCTTTAAGAAATTTCACCCATGTAAACCGAGAGTAATCATCGACAATGACGAGGATGTACTTTTTGCCACTAAGACTTTCAACACGCATTGGCCCACAAAGATCCATATGCAAAAGATAAAGTTTCTCTTGGTTGGTGTCTTCCGTCTTGGGTTTGTAAGATTTCTTAGTGCTTTTCCCCATTGTACACGCGGAACACAAATGATCCTTGTGAAATGAAAGTTTAGGAAGACCACGAACAAGTTCGTTTTTCGCCAAGTGATTAATAGCGTCAAAGTTAAGATGAGATAACCGTCGATGCCATAACCAAGACTTAGTCTTCGATGCTTTGGAGAGAAGACATACGGGAGAAGCGGCCATCATGTCTTGTAGAGACAAAGTATACAAATTATTCCCTCGAGTACCTTTCAATAAATCAACCCCTTCCAAATTACGAATGAAGCAGGTATGCTCTCGAAAAGCAACTTCTAGGTTTGCATCACAAAATTGTCCCACAGAAAATAAGTTGTGACCAAGACCTTCCACGTAATACACTCTTGAAATTATAACATTCCCAATATGATATTCACCATAACCCATTTCTGAGCTGAGAGCGATCTCCGGTCATATGCTTGGAGCAACCAGAGTCCAAATACCAGAGAACAATTTGGACCACCTGTTTTCAATAACAACAGTAGACAATGCATTGGAAACTATTGGTTCCGGAGTGTTAGCAGATACAGATATAGAATTATCAGAATTGCTAACATTTTTGAGACCCTTAGATTTCCTGCGTTTTCTAATGTGAGTTTTAGCACTAACAGGTTTTACTGTTCCAACTTTCTTAGGTTTTGGATTATTCGCGGGCACTACAGTGGGAGTAGACCTATTTAAAGGGCACTTGGTTCCTACAGCAGTGTCAGTGTTCCTAATTAAAGGACACGCGTGTGTTTTGGTAGCCTTGGTACTCCTAGTTAAAGGGCACGCTTTCTTCGCTTTAGTGGGAGTGATCCTAGTCAAAGGGCACGTATTTCCTACTATAGTGAAAGTTCTACCAGTGGGGCGCCACATCCAACCAACTTGGGTTAACACTTTCCCAGTCGGTTTCCATTCTAATCCATTTTTCTGGGCATACATCTCATTCACATGCTCAATAAGGCAAGAATCATGATGACTAGAAAACATACATTCATTGCAATTCCAACATTTCAAATTAGAATTCACAGTAGGCTTAGAACACTGCACAATCGCAGAGCCTTTAGGTTTAGCTACATGATTCTTTTTATTCAAAACAGAAATAACATTCCTAGGATGGGCTTCTACTTTCTTCTTCACTTGACTACTAGATGGGGGCAAGATCCTATCATTCTTCTTGTTTCTCTTAAGCTTAGATCTTTGAGCCTTAGTAGTGGTGCTTACTCCTGTAGAAGGCAACACGGGAATATTAGAAGCTGGTTTTGATTCCGCCTTATCTTTAGTGACCAATGTTTGAGAAGGTTTAGTCCTAGGGCCCTTGTTAAATGGTGTGACGGCTATTAGGTTCCTTTTGATTGCACTAGAGGACGAAGCTGAGATAGTGGCTGCGTTATCCACAACATTCTTACCTTTTAGAGTACGAAGTGTTTCCTTTAACTCAGCCAAGACCAGATTTTTATCACAAATTTGTTCCCTCAAATCAGATATTTCCACCGACTTTCGATTCAATTGTTCAATCACTGATTGATTCTGTGCAGTGGTATCAACACATGCGGGCTGTACTGAATCGAAGAGTCGGGTATTTTTCTGTTTTAAGTTATCAACTTTGGACAAAATCTTGGAAACTCGATTATCTAGATCAAGTCTAAAATTCTCAGCGGCCTCAAGTACGTTCACACAGTTAAGCTCCTTAGATTTCTCTATTTCTATCAGCAAAGAGTTAGCAACTTTGTCACTTGGTTGACGCTGTTTTGATTGTAAATTCAATCGAAAATTCTTTTCAAAATTTGCATCATCGATATTAACACCTTCGAATGACGTTTCAAAGATTTCTTGAATAAATTGTTGCTTGCATTCAAGCGAAATACAATGTGTTTGAATCTCATCAAAACGTTTTGAAAGCGAAGAATATGAATCTTGAAGCTTTAAAAATTCAGCGTCAGATTCGTGACAAGTACTATCTACCACATTATCCACAGATTCAACATTATGCACAGTAGAATCATTATCAACACATTTATTCACACAGACGGAAACTATATCATGAGACATCACTTGCTTCAGAAGCTGATCATTTTGGCGTGAAACTCGTTCTATTTCAAGTAAACTGTTTTCATAAGCATCATCCATTTCATTGAAAACACGTTTAACTTCTTCTATTTCCAAATACAAATCTTGATCAAGATTACTAAGACAAGCTTTAACATTCTTTACAAACGGAATAATTTCGTCTCGGAACGCAGCTCTAGTGTGCTCAAAGTTCCATTCACCTTCCGTTATGGCCGAAGCCGTCGTACGTTCCAAAATGACCTTGTCAAAATCGGCTAAGTGTTGGTGTACCGCATTTAAGTTAACGGACGGCTTACTTACCGGTGGAATTAACTTCGTTAAATCCTTTTTGACAAGTGTAGGAGACGTACTGGGAGGGTTTTCATTTGACAAACTTTGGGGCACAAGAACTGTCAATTCAGCTAATTCCTTTTGTAAGCGAATGCGGGTCTTTTTAGAAAATTGATCTTTGTTATGTTGATCATAATCAATTGTATGGAATTTTGAAAGCATTTTAGAATGAGTTTCATCCGCAAGTGACTGAGTCGCGTCAGAACTACGAACAAAAGGTGCTTCTTTCGATTTGCCAATTATGGTCATATCATAAAGACCGGGAATATATTCCTGAGCTTGTTTTGCATAACCGGGATTAGGTGGTAAATCTTGAAGACGCTTAAGTTCGAATTCTTGAAATGATTTAGTTAAAAGATGAACCTTTTCTGTGGAAGCGTATTGTTTTAAAAGCTGTTGTTCCTTGAATTTAAGAAGTTTAGTAGCATTAATTTCTGATTCAACCTTTTTAGACTCGAGAGTTTCGAAATCCATTTTAAGTTTCTGAAAATCATTGACCACCGACTCTTTTTCTTTTAATTCATTGGAAAGATTAGCTTTTAATGATTCTATTTCTTTCAAGTGTTCAATCTTTTCAAAACAAAATTGGTCAAATTCAGAACATGTTATTTTCTCTGCTTAAGGGACCATTTCAAAAGCTTTGACCTTTTCTTTATGCAACGCAAGCTCAGCAGTTAGGGTGGAATTCGTATCTACGGATTGTCTGAGGGCCATATGCATTTGATCAATAATATGTTTAGGCACCATGACCAAATCATGTTGAGCATAAGATTCCATACCCGTCGTAGCATTTGGTTGAGGTTCACTCAAATGTGTAGGTTTGGGTACCACATCATTTGAATTACTAGTTCCCGAATGCTGTTCGAGGTTGTCATTTTCATGCCCAACTTGATGTTGGTTATCATCAATATTATTAGATGTGGTTGGTACCTCACTGATGACATCAGAACCGTAGTGAGAGAGATTAGCAACGAGAGCAGCTTGGGCAGAGTGAATGTCATCACAATCCGAATCGTATGCATCAAGATCGTCTGCTTGATAAGCTGCATTAGAAATGGAAACGACTGCAATGCCTTCAGTATCTGCTGCCCCTGGGTCTGCAAGAAATGCTAACTCCTCTGAATCCAAAATCTTCCCCTTAGACTGAGCATCAACCAAATACATCTTCTCACGAAACCATGCATCATCCCTCCTCCTTTTCGGCTGAGTGCATTCCCTAGCCATATGACCTTGTCCTCGGCAATTGTAGCAAGTCACAACCTTTTTAGGACCACTAGGACTTCCATTTCCATTAGCTTGAGAATTCACAGCTTGATTGTTCCCAGTCCTTGTAGGAGGTCCATATGAATTTTGCCTTCCCTGAATAGGTTGCACCGTCACTTGACCATCTTGAACAGTGGCTTGTTGTCGAGGATTTGAAGAGGTGCGGAGCTGATTGTTTGTTGGCGGAAATCCTCTAGTTGCAACAAGTTTTGACAAGTAGGCTGTGAGATGGTTTAGATCATCAGCTGGCGTATCATTTGGAGTAAAGACCGGTGCTTTGATTGGTGGAAGTTCATTAGAGTAGAAAGCTTGTGCTGGTTGTGCTTCAATTGGAAAATATCCTTGCTGAGGAGTATAGCCCAATGGAGAAGTGTTGGCTTGTGATGGTGATGTCTGATATGGTGGTTGCTGCGGAAAAGATTGTTGATGAACACTTTGTTGATATGCTTGTTGTGGCATCACTAGTGGTGGATAAGATGGTTGCTGTGGTTGCTGATAGTTGTGTGGTGGTGTCTGCTGCAGGTATGATGGTTGCTGATAAGTATAAGCCATGTTTTGTTGAGAAGCATACATTGCAAGTGGATCATGGACTTGAGGTGTAGACAACCGAGCCTCGATCACATGGCATTCGTGTTGTTGAAGAAAAGCTTGAAGTTGATCCACATTGGTGTTATGCAAGTCCTTAGCCAATTTAACATTCGTCATGTATTTTTTCCATTCTGAAGGAAGAGTGTTCAAATACTTGGTGTTCAATTGAAAGGTAGGAATTGTCATGCCATAGATATTGAGCTCATTCAACAATAGGGTAAATCTCAGATAGTAATCATTGAGAGTCTCCCCTGGCACATAGGTAAACTTATCAAAAGTATCATAAAGCTTACACTCTCGTTCTTGTTTAGTTAACGAGGTGCCTTGCATTAGAACACGAATTCTATCCCATAACTCTTTGGCAACTTTATGTTTGCTGACGAGTTTGTAGACATCTGGAGGAAGGGCTTGGAGAATGATGTTTGTTGCATACTTATCACGTTTATCTTGAATCTTCATATCTCCAGTCAACTCACCCGTTGTGCGAGGACGAGTAGTCGTACCTTTCGTCACGGTACCATAATCTAATGGTCCATTGAGCACCGATGCCCAAATTAGATGTCCATTCTCCTTTTTCAACATATAAAGTTCCATTCGGGAAGCCCATTCCTCATACATAGTCTTCACCAACATTGGTGGACGATTATCCGTACCCGAGAGGATGGACTTATCCGTAAGAGATGTGTACTCCATTTCAATAAGTTAAGATTTACAAACTTTGATCGATCAATGAAAGAAAGTAAATGTGTTTGTTGTTGTGAGTTGAAGTCGAGAAACAATGTTAAAATCCCCTAAAATATGTTCTCGAAATTTTTTAAGGAATAATTTTGTTATCGGAATAGTGATCGGAATAGTGATCGGAATGATGATCGGAATGAGTTATATCGGAAAACCTAATCGGAATACTTAATCTGAATACCAATCTGAATACCAATCGGAATACCAATCTGAATACCAATCGGAATGCTGTGATCGGAATAGCAATCTGAATACCAATCGGAATGCTGTGATCGGAATACCAATCTGAATACCAATCGGAATGCTGTGATCGGAATACCAAATCTGAATACCAATCTGAATACCAATCGGAATACCAATCTGAATACCAATCGGAATGCTGTGATCAGAATACCTAAACCCTATTCCGATTACACTGATCGGAATGTACTATAAACCCCTTTCCAATGACCAGATCGGAATAATTTCCACTTTTCTCGGACAAAACTCAACCAATTCGTGATTTTAAGCCAAAAAATGATCAAAACACCCAAAAATTTTGTGTTTTTAGCCAAAGTAACTATACCAAATCCCTACCACAACTATGTAGAAGATTTGTATCAAGAAAAAACCATCAAAAACACAAAAAAAAATTTTGGACGTGTGAAAATGGATCAAAAATGGCGTATGAATCAAGAACACAAACACATGAACAATACAATCATCCCATGGCTCTGATACCATTTGTAGGATTGTAAATCTTGCTTATGTTTCTAGAGAGAAAGAGATAGAGAGATGGTGGATTTTACACAAAGCTAGAGAGAGAAAGAAATGTTTACTATGTGAAAAATATGAAACCACACCACCCTCTCCATCAAAGGAGAGGGTTTATATACCCAAGCCCTTGTCATGGGCTTGGGCTTACATTTGGGCCGGCCTACACATGTTGTAGGCTAGGCTTGTTCTTGTTTAATAAATAAAGAAAGTTAACTAAACTACGAGCTATTACATGGACTATTAATGGAGTGACCGATCCTTCTTAATACGTAAAACGTATTTCCAACAAGAATGTATAAGAAATCAAAAGTATAGAAGAAACATACCAACTACTAACCAGAAGCAGCAACCTTGTCTGCCAGAAGCCGGGCTTGAATAGATTCAACCAATGTGGTGGCCATAGCAGACTCATTACCAGAAGGAGCATTTGACACCACCAGGTGACACTCCAACATAGCTTCCATACTAGCAATGGTAAGTGGATAATCCAGATCCAGAAGCATGAACACCCTCGCACTAGACTCCAACTCTAACACATGCACACCACACCCAGCATACAGCTTCCACCAAGAAAAGACCCATCGGGGTTGTTCCGTCCATACCCTATCACTAGGAGTACCAGCAGGCAAGTCCAACATAACCTTCAAATCACCCCAAAGGACTAGACCAGACCAGTTAGGAACAACACTAGGAGTCTTAGGGATCGCAACATCAACCAATCCATAAAGAAGCATAAGATCACGACGTTCTACCGAATATACTATGTTTTGTAGCCCAGAGAAAAATTTGTGGTAGCCATCACTTGTCTTGATCATACGAGTAAATGTACCAGCAACAATGGGGGATGGTTGAATTTCCCAATGCATAATCCTGCCACGGCCAAGTGGGATATCATCATCGCTGTCAGAAGTGGTATCAATTAAGTGTGCATGATCCCTCTTTTCCCAAGGAATAGCCTTGCCACAGTGAGCCTTGTTCTTGCGAATAGACCTGCGAGGTGTAGGTGAAGAAGGAGAAGGTTCCTCCTTTACTTTGGCATGAGCAGTAGTAGCACCAGAAGGAGTAGGGTGATCAACATCCTGAATAGTCAGGTCAACAAGCATGGAATCGGTAGTAGCTTCATGAACAACAGGTGTAGGTGTGGGCTCAGTAACCAGTGGAGGAGTAGGATCAACAGCAGGGGTGGTAGTAGCTTCAACATGAGAAGAAGGAGCGTCATCAACTTTTGGAGAAGGAATAGATGAAACAGCAGAAGTACCTTCATCAGAAGCTGGGATAGTAGATGTACCCTCATCATGTGCACCGGAGGATGGAGTGGGAGCATTCCTAGAAGTGGGGGTTTGAACAACAGGAGGAGGTGGGCGAAAGATGGCATTAGCAGGCTTAGGCACATCCTTCTGTTGAATCATCTTGTTGTATAAGTCCTTAAGATCATCATCAGATAACTTTTTGACCCTCTTCATAGGCCAACCATAAGTGAAGTAAGATCCATATTGATGTTTCACTTATTGTTGCATGAGCTTCTTATGTTCAGCATAAGAGAGTGGCCTGTTGTGGAGAAGTTGTCGAAGTTGAGCAGCCAAGTCTACCCTTTGCCTTTGAACCAAAGACATTGCTCGTTTCACACCATTCCCTTGGTTTACATCCGCACCCAAGATATCAGAAAACTGAGAGACATCTGAGGTGAGAATGGTAACCACATCCATCCAGTCTTTGTTGTCCCAAAAAATTACATTGGGCTTCACCTCTTCATAGCGTTGTTTCTTCAAAGCTTCATCCTCAGCCGCAACCGCTGAGGCAGCCGCAACCTCTTGGTCAAGCTCCTCCTGTAATTTCTGAGCAGCCTCTTCTCCCAACCTTTCTTCCTCCATTTTTCTGCGTGTTCTCTTTCTAGTAGGGAAGGGTGCATCAGGAATTGGGGCTTTACCCTTGTCATCATGAGAGGGACCAGGAGTTGAGGCTAAAGGACCAAAAGTGTCAGTCCTTGACACGGGGCCAACAACAGAAGTTTGAATGCTGGAAGCACTAGGAGGAGCAGGTATGTCCTCACTAGGCTTTGCTGCAAACGCAGCTTTAGCCAAAACAGTTAGACCATCTTCCTCTTCTTATTCATCAGTATCAGACAAAACAAGCTTCTTCTTTTGGTGCTTCAACAACTAATCCAAAGTCTTTACTCTATTAGCCAAAAGGGAGCACAAAGTCCCGAGTGAGCTTGCGGTGCTTGTTGAGCTCATCCTCCAAAGATAGTATCTTTTCATAGTACCTGTACACTAGAGCAAGCAATGAAGTGAGAGTAACGAGTTCCTCGGCTTCCCCACCAAGAGAACTTGGTTTTGGGGATGCTTCATTGGGACCAGAAGCAAATGCTTTGTCAGCCTTAGGATCATGAGAGCTAGAAGGCTCCTCAGTAGAAGAATGAAATGGACTAGGAGGTGGAGAATCAAGGAAGGGAGACACATGTGGGTGGGCATAAGAGGTAGGCCTCGAGGTGGATGGCATTTCTACCACCACTTCTTGAGCAGGATCCTCAACCTCCACAGGAGGTACCCCAACAGCAAGAACCTCCTCCTCCATAGGATCATCAACCAATTGAGTTTCCTCCTCGGCTTGATCAGCTGGAGGAACCACATTGGGACCCCCTTGGGCAATGCCCAACATAGCAGTAGAGAGGGGCCTTTCAGGACCAAGATATCCAAGCTTCATATTCGCATACACCTTAGGAGTGAGTTTAAAAGGCACAAATTCTTTTCTATTTCTAGGTAAACAAATGAGTATCTGTTATAAAAACCTAGGATACATAAGAAATTTCTTTTTCGAACCAACACCACTAAGATTGCTTATCATACCATCTAGCAGATAACGAGAGAAGTTAAACCTACGACCTTGGGCGAGACAAACCAAACCAGTAGCAAGGGAGATGGGAAATGCATCCCAACTCCCAGCTTTGGGACTCAAGCACTGAATCAAGAAGTGGACAAGAAGCTTCCATTGAGGTGAAAAATGATTTTTCTGAAAATTAAATTTTCCCTCATGGTTGTACCCAATGGCAGCCATCCCATCTAAAACCTCCGCATTGGGGAGAGAAATAAGGCCATCTTCATCCTAGAGATGAAGGGCATACCTGATGGAGGCTTCAGTCACCACATAGGAGCGACCATCAATAGTGGCATGGAGCTCCAAGGGGCGACCCAAAATCTCCCGAGTGTCAGCAGTAGCCCAAAAGTGACGAATGACAGAGTCATACACAGTAGGGCAAACATTTAATGCATACCTAATATGCGATGCCTCGATGAACTCCAAGATATCCAAAAACTCCTCCCTTCTGGGGCCTTCACCTAGGTAAGCGACCTTGTTGTGATCAGGTTTGTATTGACGAATGGAAGGTGATTGCTAGAAGATGGTTAAGGATAGGAGCGTGTGTGTGTGTGTTTAAGTTGTGAGGATTGAGTCAAATGATCCCATTGACCATAAATAATGGTTAGGAAAAACTGTTCATTGACCCATAATTATGGAGGTTCCCTTTCGAAACTAAGACATTAATGGTGAGTAACCACTTGACCTTTAATCCATTAATAGATAATCCCAGTTACCAAAGATATACAAATAGGGGCACAGAAGTAACTTGCGTTAACCAAAAGTCAAAACGACTAGAAGTCAAAGCTAGGAGCAGCGAGTGGTCAACAAAAGTCAACATAATGAACAGTGACCCGAAGAGATACTAGAAGCCAAACACAAGTGGATAATGAGAGTTATTGACCCACTAGGAGCAGAAGAGTGCCACTTGGAGTAACCAAATCTTTCCACCAGAAGTTGCACACACAGCAAAAACCCTTGTAAAACATCGAAAGAATCTACCAAAAGTAAGAATATACAAGTATACATGTACAACAAGCCTCCCCTCAATCCTAGACCTTATGGATTGACCATACCAATGTGAATCACCAAGTGGTTAAACCTTGGACCATCAAACGCTTTAGTCAACAAATCAGCAACATTATCATCCGTATGTACCTTGAGAACCTGTATCAGCTTCTTTTCATTGGCATCACGTATAAAATGGTTCCGAATCTCTATATGCTTGGTTCGTTGATGAAACACAGGATTCTTCATAATGCAGATAGTGCTCTGATTGTCAATGAAGATTTTGGTGTTCATAAAGTTGAACCCATAGTCTAGCATTTGGTTTTGTATCCACAAAACTTGTCCACAACAACTAGCAGCAGCTACATATTCAGCTTTTGTTGAGGAAGTAGCTACTATTGTCCGTTTCTTACATTGCCATGAGATAAGTCTTTATCCCAAAAACTAACAACCATCAGTAGTTGACTTCCTATCATTATTAGCACCCGCATAATCACTATCACTATAGGCTTCAAGAACAAAAGGGGATTCCCTTGGATACCATAAGCCTAGCTTGGGTTGTGCCTTGATATACTTGAAGATTTTTTTGACAGCATTCAAATTTGACACGGTAGGTGCCACTTGATGTTTAGAACAAGCACTAACAGCAAACATAATGTCTGGGCGTGAAGCAGTCAAATACATGAGTGAGCCAATCATGGACCTATACAAATGAACATTAACCGGAGGATCTGGCTCATTCTTGAGTATGACCTTAGTTACCTTATAAGGTGTTGCTGCTGGTCTAAGAGGTTCCACATCAAAATTCTAAATAATGTCATGAACATATTTCTCCTGACTAATGAAGATACAATCCAGCTGCTGCTTTACTTGGAGGCCAAGGAAAAATGTGAGTTCACCCATGGCACTCATCTGAAATTCTCCTTTCATCAGCTGTTCAAACTCATCACACCATCCCTTCTTAGTAGAACCGAAGATAATATCATCCACATATACCTGAACCAGTATGATGTATTTGGCATTCCTCTTAAGGAACAATTTTTTGTCAATAGTGCCTCTTCTATAGCCATGTTTCAACAAGAAGGTAGATAGACGCTCATACCAGGCTCTAGGAGCTTGATGAAGTCCATAAAGAGCTTTGACAACCTTGTATAGCTTCTTAGGATGAAGTGGATCCACAAAGCCCTTAGGTTGAGTGACATATACTTCTTCGTCAATCTTTCCATATAGAAAGGCACTCTTGACATCCATCTGAAATACTATAAAGCCAATATAAGAAGCAAAAGCCAAAAACAGACGAATGGCCACAATTCATGCAACAGGAGCAAAAACTTCATTATAGTCAATGCCTTCAATCTGAGTGTGTCCCTGTGCTACTAGTCTTGCCTTATTCCGCACCACAATACCCCTTGCATCTTTCTTGTTTTTGAGAATCCATTTGGTACCAATTGTTGTCTTTCCATCTGGTAGATCAACTAGGATCCAAACATTCTGAAACAAGAATTGTTGCATCTCCTCCTGCATAGCTTCTACCCAACTTTGATCCTCAAGAGCATGTGAGACAAACCTAGGTTCCACCTTGACAGAAAACAAGTAAACAAAAAGTAAAGAAAATCTGTGTAATTATTTCGCTTTTGGTCTTGAATGTAGCTCACAAGAGCATGATAACCAGAAGTTGCTTTCTTATGCATGCCGCGAGTCTTGACAGTAGAACCATGATCTCCTATGATTTGAGTAGTAGGATGCACTTTATGGATCTGCTGAATAGGATTAGGAGCTACTTCCACTTCTGGTGCCAAGTTAGTAAGATCTCCAATAATGTCGTCATCATATGAAGCAGAGTCGAAAATGCCTTCTATTGGTTGCTTATGAATATCATACAACTTAGTTGAAGACTTCTTTTGATAGTGTCCTAGGTCAAAAGGACCAGAGAACCTAGTTGTGGAAGTTGGATCACTAATAGGACTTCCAATAGGAGTTGAGCTTGCACTAGGAGTAACAATAGGCTCACTAGGAGTAGCTGGTACAACAGGAGTATCCAAAGGAAACTCAAAGCCTCCTTGATTAGCTGCAGTAGTAGCATCTTGTTGTTGCTTAAGCAGTGTATCAAGAGCTCCTTGTGAGTCAAAAATGTCTGATGAAGTAGCACCATCAGGAGTAGCAGAGTTGTCAGGAGCGACTGTGGTGGAAGAGGATGATATGACAAAAATGTCATCATCCTCATCTGAGTTTGAAAAGCTAGTAGTAGCACCTGCACTAGAAGACAAAATCACTTGTGGACCTGCATGTTGGTTAGTTTGGAAACGAAAATATCTCAATGAGTCGCTGAGATAATCAAGATCAAAATACCATTCAGGACCTTTGCCTTGGATGTTTGTGTTCTCCTCAAAGTACCCCAGATTGATGGTTTCAATAACGCGCTTGGCAGTGAGATTATAGACCCTATAGGCTCTTGAGTGAGCTGAATATCCTACAATGTTGCCTTCATCCGCCTTGCCATCAAATTTCCCCAAATAGTCACTAGTGTTGAGAATGGTGACACAACAACCAAAAGGTTTCAAATGTTTAATGCTTGGAACTTTGGCTGTGAGTAGCTCATAGGGAGTCCTTTTATAAGGATTCGTAATGGAAACCCTATTTCAACACATACCATGCAGTGTTGACAACTTCTGCCAAAAATTAGTCGGAAGCTTGGAATCAGCAAGCATGGTTCTTGCAGCTTCTATAAAGGTCCTGTTTTTCCTTTCTACAACACCATTCTATTGAGGAGTCCTGGCAGCACTATAATCTCTTTTGATACCTTTTGAATTTCAAAGTGCTATGAGGTCTGCATTCTTGAACTCAGTTCCATTGTCACAAAGAATACCTTTTACCTTTTTGGACAAATGATTTTCAATGAGGGCAATGCAGTCTTTGAGAATGGGGTAGGTCTCACTTTTAGCAGCCAAAAAGAAAACCCATGAAAACCTGCTATAACCATCAGTTACCACAAGACAGTAGTGTTTATGGTCAATGCTCCTAATAGAGGTAGGACCAAACAGATCCATATGAAGTAACTGCAATGGTTCAGTTATTAAGCTGGGAGTAGTAATGGCTTTGAAGGATGATTTGTGCTGTTTGCCTTTGCTGCAAGCAAGGCAATTGATGTCATTCTTGAAAGTTTTGGGAGGTAAACAAGAGACCAGGTTCATATTAGCCAACTTGTGAATGGTCTTGAAGTTTACATGCCCCATCTTCCTATGCCATTTTATGGCTTCATCTTCTGATGCTTTGGCAACCAAGCAAGCTAGTTGACTAGTAGGATTAACTTCATTCAACTTGATATTGTAGAGGTTATGTCTTCTTGGGATTTTGAGTATAACTTGGGAGTCATTCGATAGCTTAAAGTCTTTGGACAACACCAATCAATCAGTATCCGTAAAGAGGACAAACTGCTTCTTGTCACAAATCTGAGAGACAGAGATCAAGTTGAAGTCTTGGAGTGCTTCCACATATTAAACTTGTTCAAAATTAAGGTTAGGGGTCTGAATGGTTCCTTTACCAGAGATCCTTCCTTCAACACCACCAAAGTACACATTCCCGCCTTGAAATGGTACAAAAGTAGTCAAAAGACCTTTATTCCATGTCATGCTCCTAGATCATCCACTATCTACAATCCTAAGAGATGGATTTTGGTATTTATTAATCTACAACAACACAAAAATATGTAACATTTAGTGTCTTAAGGGGACCCAAACCATTTCTGGCTTGAGTCTGCCTTGTGGATCATTATTAGATAGCCATAGAGATTGATGAGATCCACTATTGTTCTTGTGGTGCCTGTGCATCATATGGGTTTTATTTTGTGACAAAGAACAACCTGATGAGGGCTTAACAACAGAACCAAATTTCCCAACCCAAAATGCATTGGGTCTGAAGTAGCAGCATAACTCTTATTAAAATTTCGAAAATAATTGCTGGTTGGTCTATTAGGGGTACAGTATTGCTTCTCCAAGTAGCAGAAGCTGAAGGAGAGGTCCTTCTAGTAGAAGGATAAGATTGGGCACATGGATTTAGTCTTCTAGAAGCAAAACCCACACCAATGTGAGCAGCTCCTGGTGTACCAGGAGTATCATAAGAGAGATAGCCAGCATGCTTTTGATCATAAAAATCACAATCTTAATCAAATGAAATTTACTACCACAAACAAAGCATGTTTTAAAAGACCTTTTATTCAAATGACATTGTTTTGAACTGCTATTCTTATTACAAACAACTCTAGGAGAATCAACATTCCTAGAATTCAAAAAACTAGAATAAAAAACAATGGAAGTAAAAGCAGTAGCAACTCTCTCATCACTCATCCTAGCACTAGAAGCAGAAGTGTCATTTGGCTTGGGATTCTAAGGACTTGACTCTTCACTTGAACCACATGATGCATAGTCACTTGCCTTGTCACTGAAAGTACAAGAGACAAAGTCATTAGTATTACTAGAGCTTTTTGGAGACTCATGCATCTGTGATCCATCCAAGTCTTTATGCATGGATGTGGGCATAAATGTTCCTGTAAGAGGTGGAGGAACATCATGCATTGCTACAGCTGGTTTAAACCTATTGTAACTAGGTTTTCCCTCTTCTTCTTTGTCAGGATCAAAGACACTTGAAAAGGATAAGTCAAAAACATCATTTGGGCCAATATAGTTTTCAAATCATAACCCCATTTTAGTTCTACCAGACATACTGCTATCTATTAGCTTCGAAAGATTCTTGGGTGCTTTTTGCCATTTATCAAATTTTAATAAAGTAGCATCCAATTTCTCTTGCATTTCTTGTTTTTCCTGAATACTCTCAGTATTAAGTTTTTTAGTATACTTAAGCATGTTAGTGGTATTCTCTAAATCAATACTTAATACCCTAATCTTATCTTAATACTAAAGTTGAGTATTTTGTAACCACTTCTTTTGTTGTTCTAATGTTTTGAGAGAACTCTTATAGGCTTGAACTTCAAAAAAATACTTGTCATTTTGAGCATTTAGTTCATTGCATTGTGTTAAGAGGTCAGAATATTTATCATCACAACCAAGAGGGAAATTTTGTACCTGAGGAGATATTCCCATGAGAGCAAATTCTTCTGCTTCCTCTGCCTCAGATATGTGGCCAGCAATCATAACAAACACATCAGTACCAGACTCCAATGTTTCCAAGTTGGGAGTCTCATGATCATTCCAGTTGACCATGGTATCAACAGATACCAAAGCTTTCTTTTTCTCCTGAAGCTCTTGAACCTTGAAAGCTGAATACCTGTTCTTCTCCTAGTCATTTTTATTAGGGCATTCCCAAGAAAAATTTCCTTTCTGATGACAGTTGTAGCATTTGACTTTGCTTCTATCAAACCTGGCTGGCTTTCTTGGGTTGTAGCTGAATTTTCTACCAGCTTTCTTCTCAAACTTATGTACCCGGAGAGTAAGCATAGACATCTGCCACTTGAGATCCATTTCATCCTAGTCAAGCTTATCAACCTGTTTGAAATCATCAAAAGCTAGTTGCTGTTGTGGATCAACATCAACAACAAAGGAGTGAAGAACAGTTTCTACCATGCTGCTGGTTTTGACTTTAGACTCAGGAGTAGGAGTATGTTGTGAAGACAAAGTATAGATTGGGCTACTGGTATAGGGCATTAGACTAGAGCCCATGGAACTCACAAAAGCAGAATTAGCAGGAAGAGAGTAGGAGTCACTTGGGTATTCTCTCACAGAGACTCAAAAGTTTTGAGTTTATAGAATAAGTCATCAAAAGAGAGATACTCAAGTCCTCCTTTAGATTTTAGGGAGATGACTACCTGGTTCCATGAATGAGGCAGAGCTCTAAGAAACCTGGCATTGATGTCTTCATTTTCTGGTTTGGACCGGAGTTGATTCAATTGACTGAGAATATTTTGAAACCTGTCATAGCCTTGATGAAGACCTTCTGTCTCAGAAATCTTGAATTTAGTAAATTCATCTCTCAGCATTGATCTACGCATCTTCTTGGATTCCTCATTCCCACCAAATCTTTCCTTGATGCCATTCCAAATTTCCCTATCATCATCCAAGTGATAGAAATCACCCATATGATCATCAAGAAGAGACTGAAGCAAAATAGTTTTTGCTTTGATTTCCTTCTGAACAACAGTGATTTCTTCATGAGTTTTAGGGTCTATAATGGTGATATTACCATTCTTTTCTCTTCTAGTAGTCTTCTTGCTGTTGCTATTCTGGACAATTTTCCATAAGTCTAGATCAGTGTTGGTGATCCAGCACTCCATCTTTATGGCCCAGCTATCATACTCTTCCTTATTCAGGAGTGGGAATTTTCCATTTGTATTGGAAACAGTAGCAACGATTTACTGTGTTGTGGTGGTGCTTAGTTGTCCTGTTTTAGTAGAACTAGAAGCAGACATGATTAGAAGAAAATGTCAGTAGAGAAAAAAATATTGGTTCTTCTTGTCCAGAGACTCTCCCACGCTCTGATACCACTTGTTGGGTCCACTAGTTGTAGATCTTGTAGCCTGTTAAGGATGGTGAACGACTTCTGTAATCACAAGTCTATTCACAAAGAGACTCTAATGAAATACAAAGTATTAGTGCGGAATACAAATATTAAGATCAAGAAGAAACATAATAACTAGATAAATAACTTGATCCTTTCTAAGGATTTCTACTATATTGATATGAAATGAAAACTGGTGAAGGCCTGTCTAACCCTTCTGCCAATGGGTTCCTTTTATACTACAAGGAAACCCTAAACTACATTAAACACAAAACGTGTAACTACTGATATGCATATCCTTTCCTAAGATATCTCATGCATATCCTAACAAACTACTAAGAATAATACTGTTTGATTTTCTACTAGACCAGAAGCACGTGTTGCTCATACTACTACTAGGACCAGGAGGAACTACATAACTCCTAGTTCATCTATTACAAATAGCCTATTACATAGGTCCTAACAGTGTTTTTTAATAAAGCACAACCGGAATTAATTACTATTCTTGAGAGATCATATGGCGTAAAGATGTTTCTTAGAAATTTGACTGTTGTTGTCCTTTTTTATTATCATTCATGTGTTTCTAGGCTCAGAGACTATGTATGATGATCTTCAACATTTACCGACCATGTTACTCACATTCAATCGGCTCCGAAAATCTAGAGACTACACATATATTCAAATAATTTAGTCTCCTAGCTATCCAAGTCACATAGTGGCCTCCACATATTTTACTTACCGTCTTAATTATGGGAGTTCTCTTATGTAAGTACTCAGCCATATCCCATACCAAATTCACTTCTCTCTCTCCACTTACTACACACATCTACCATAGGTCCGATATTTGGCATATTTCCCTACTTCCTATACGATGCTCAATTTGCCCTATAATAAACCTATGTATCATCCTCATCATTGGCTCCTTAACTAATCCATTCCTTTTATGCCCCACAGTGTCTCCAGCTATTATTTTCCAATGAGCATTTGCATTTAGTGTCTTCCTCTTAGTTTCTAACTTTGAGAAATGTAGTTCGAATAGTACTTCCCAAAATTCCACTAATATGAAGCAATGATCTTCCCCACATAGTCTAAATCAAAAGCAATACTCCTTCATCACATCCTCAACTTCCTTTTTGAAATAAAGAGTTGAAAAGAATTCAAGACACAATTCATGGTATACCTTACTTTGTATTTCCAAAGCTTTCTCCCATGAGTAGTCTTTGAAAGTTAACCCCGAACTGTGAGTATATGTCATTCTAAATTTTTCCCGCAAATCTTCATCACACCAAAATTCTCCAAGTAATTCCCAATCAACAACTCTAGGTCTACCAAAGATTTTCGCTTGCAACCTTTCCAACCTCAAATTATAGGCATGTCGTTCTGGGTCACTTAGATTCTTCCATTTAATATTTATATGTGCCACGAGTCTTACCCTGTATGGCAACTCGTACTTTCCACCATGCTTACTCGTGTACTTCTCGATCAACGGATTTGGTGGAGCACTTGTATTTTGCTTCTAAAACAACACAATAACAATTTAAACACTAAAACATTAGTATGTTAGTCCATTCTTAAACTTTTAAAGTTACAATTAAAGAACTACATAATCAAATAAAATAATTTTTTACAGTCCCCAAGTAGTCGATCGGCTACTTTTGTGTGCTGGCGGTCTCGGGTTAACAGAAGGAAAGAAGCCGCACGGTTGCTTGAAGCAGCCGGCGGTCGTGGGTTCTGATTTATGTGTTTTGCATATGTGTACTCAATCGTTCTCGGTATCTAATCGAATTGATCACGGTTTATGGTGGAATTATTGGTGTTGGTCACTAAAAGGGGGAGCTTTTGATTATCTAAGTCTATTAATAATATAAATGTAAAACCTAGTAAAAATAAAAGAAGGATGTCTAACCTTGATTGCTTGTCCAGAATGAATGCTGCATAGTAGAACTTGGTGAAAGAAACTAAAAGTGATTGTCTAATTTAAAATAAAAGTGAAAATGTAAATGTCGATTAGTAAAAATGAAAGCTTTAAAAGTTAAACTAAATATTAAGATTTAAAAATAAATGACCAAAAATTAAAACTTTAAAAGTGAATTTGAAACTTAAAACTTTATAAAAATGTAACTTTTATAAAAACGTAAACTTGAAAATTTAACTAAGATAAAACAATTAAAATAATACTTAAGAAAAATGGCGGGAAAAATTAAACTTTGAATATTAATTCGGGAAACTAAAACTGAAAAACATAAGTCGGGAAACCAAATTTTGATGCTATTCGGAATCTGAATCCAACTCGTAATTCGGAATACAAATCTTACGACTAATCCGGAATCCTTTACAAATCACAATCCGGAATCTGAATTTTTGACCTTGCCAGTCTCGAACATAATCCGGAATATTAAAATCCTTGACCTTATTCGGAATATGGATTCCGAATATTAATCCGGAATACAATTCAAGACCTAATTCGGGAAATGAGTCTCCAACGTAATTCAGGATGTGAATGATTAACTTAATCCGGAATCTGAGTCTCCAACCTAATTCGGAATCCGTGCCAATTTCCTTAATCCGGAATAATATCCCACACACAATCCGGGAAACAAATTCCTTATCTAATTCGGAATATTAGATGCTGCATGTAATTCGGAATTCTAGTTCAATTAATAATCCGGAATCCACAATAGATGACCTAATCCGGAATCACCCTTAAGCACTTAATCCGGAATGCTTATTCCGGATTGTAATCTGGAATATGTGTTCTTGGTTCAATTCGGAAACAACAAACAAAATGCAAGTCGGAATCAAGCCCTAATCCAGAATTAAGAACTTAGACACAAGTCTGAATAAAAATGAAAATAGTACCTAAGTCGGGAACAAGGAGTTTTGCATATAGTTCGGAATACTAGGGTTTTAACAATCCGGATTAACTCAAAATAAGCAAAATCACAATAAGCACTTACCAAAACTTTAACCAATACAATTTTAAGAAAAAGCTAATAAGACACAATTTAAAAACTTTTAAAAACACTAAATAATCAAAATATTTAAAATCACTTTTTATAAAAATATTAATCTACCAAAATCAACTTATTTAAAAACTAGAAAACATAAAAATTAAGCAATAAGCACAATAATCTAAAAACCTAAAACACACCAAATCAATAAGCACAATCCAACAAGCAAATCAATCACACAATCAACAAGATTAAACTAACTACATGATTAATAAAGTAAAATAATAGATTATGATTAAGAAAGGTAGAATGAGAATTAAATCAAAAGCTTGATTATATTAAAGATTTAGATCCAAAATTATAAGATTAAGATGAAGGTTTAATAAGCTTGAAAGAAAAGCTAGAGAGAAAAAGTAAAACACACATTAAAATAAAACTAACTAAAAATTAAAGACTCACTCTCTAATGACATGTTTAGGAAACTATATATAGGGGAAGGGAAAGGTGTTGTTTCCTCCTTCTTTCTTATTGTCTTCTCGTCTTTTAAATAACTCGTCTTTCTCGACTTTGTCTCGGTTATAGTCGAATGATAAAATGAACTCGTCTTATAATTTTCTTCTTTTAATAGACTTGGTTCTTCGACTTCGTTAGACTTCCGTCTTTAGACTTCTTCTTTGATAAATCTTCAGAATAGGCCTTTGACTTCCGTTCTTCTTGCACTTTTGACCTTTCGACTTCGTCTTTTGTCTTTTTCTTCGATAAAAGCCCGTGAAAGCCCGTGTTTTCTTTCTTTTTCATATTTTTGTCCTAAAAGACAAACCACGCATAATTCCGCCTTTTACGACATTAAATACACGTTTTTGGTCTTGTTATTATTAGAAATAAGTGGTAAAAGGATAAGTGTTTTCAAACTTATTAAATCTCCTACACTTGACCATTCCAATGCCCTCATGCAATGCATTAATTTCAAAGCACGGTTTACATTTTTCATCATAATTAACCCACCATGGCCTTTATTAAATACTAAACACTAAGGAAACTAAAAAGATAGAAATATATACAAAATGCTTGAAGGAAGAACAAGTAAAGAGATCGAAGACTTACATTAGGGCTTTGGTTGTCATAAATGTTTATCACCCTCAAGTTTCACGTTCCCCAAACCAAGCTTAAAAACGAGATCATTGTTATTATAAGTTAGAAAACTAACACAAACTCATGGGGCCCAATTATTCACTTAGACTCCCTTATTCCTAGGTGTATCTCTTATATTTTATTGTTGTCTTGAATGATCACGAGGATGCATTTTTTGACTTATTTCGATAGTTTATTTAGGCCGAAAATAAAGTAGGATGATTTAATCAATAGTTAGCTAAAGGACAAAATCTTTTAAAACTGCTTCTCGGGGCCTCATAAAGTTCATATCTTGGCATAACTCGCTTCACGATTTGAGACCTTTCTCGGACCGATATTTGACAATGACTTCATACTTCGAATCTTGAGAGACGTTCTTGAAATAATGGTCTTCTCTTCATAATAGGAATTTCTTCACTTGAAGTTTTTAAGAGATTCTTTATACTTGGACCACGACTTCTTCATTTTTCTCCAATCTTTATTTTGGATTTTGATATACAACGATCCGCCTCCTTTTAGGACTTAGATCTATTCATCCTCATGCCTTGCTAGGGTCTTTTCGGATAGACTTCTCCATGATCATTAGGGGAGTATTTGCTTTTCGTCGTGTGTCTCGATCCTTCATATTGATTTTAGATAAATGATTCTTCACATCACTTGGGATTTTTAGCAACAAAATGTAGCCCTCATGCCTTGTTAGGGCCTTTTCGGACTCGCCAATCTTCGCATCCCGCTTCAATAAGTTATGCCTTGGCTATGAACTCTAATTAATACTGAGCAACTTTTAAACGATCTTGTGCTAGAAGCTAAGTAACTTTTCAAATCGTACGACCTTACTTATTGCAAATATATTTGTTAACAAGCGATGGGAGAAAGCTCATAATCAACTCACATAAATTCATGAAACAATAACAAACTTATAATTGACTCTATCATCTCTCGTTCTCCACAATTTAAAAAATCTCAAGGAATGAGACTCGTGGATGCTTAGCGAATTAAATCAAAGTTTTGGGTTTTCAAGTCATCTATAGGATCTTGCAACTTCTTAGACTTTTTCAAGTTTAGAATTCGCATTTTAAAGTTCCCTTGATAAACGACTTTCTAGGATCAATTATAGGAACTTGCGAAAATTTCTCGTTCTTAACCCGTAAGAGTTAAGACTTTCATGTTTTAAAGTTCCCTATATAAAAGCCTAGCAAAACTTGACTTAAACACGTTAAGGATACTATCTAGAGTAAACTTGGATAAGTAAACTCGTGTTGAGTCAAAAGATTCACGACGGGCCTAATATATCAAAGACATCTAGACTCATTAAAACCATTTTATTTAACTTTATTTTCTCTTTTGACTTTATTTTTGAAATGAAATATATACATACGATGCTATAACAAAAGGAAAGAACATAAAAGTGAATAAATGAAAAATACTACTTGGCCAAAATAGATCAAAATTTTTGAAAAATGTCAAAAAATTAGATTTTCCGGTTAAAATGAGGACAAATTCATGGAAAAGCCCACTTAACTTTGATAGAAGTCCCCCTACACTTGATATAAACATTATACTCAATGTTTAAGCATGTGGGAGTAAACTCCCCTACACTTAGGACATTGTGCACGTTGTTTAAATCTTTCTAAGGAAGAGACAACTATAGTGATTTCAGTGTCAACATATAAGATATGAAATATTGAATCACGACAGTTTAGGATAGAACCGGGAAGACGGGTACACGGGATCACGGGTCGTCAAATATCATCAAAAGTGCTCTTTGAAGATTTAGTCCCTACACATCATTATAAACAAGACAACAAACACCTATGTAGCCCCCTACACTTATTATGAAAACGTGTAAAGGATAGATCATCGGGTTGCCTCCCGAGAAGCGCTTGTTTTTGTTAACCGAGTCACGAGCCTGACTCGACCCAGAACTAATTCAAGCGAAATGTTGTGAGGGATGGAATCATTTCATGAGAGATGCCCTCACCAAAGTATAACTTAACACGCTGGCCATTCACCTTAAAGTTTGGCCCATTTGGTTGCGATAACTCAATGGTGCCATAAGGGAAGACTTTGGCGACGGTGAATGGACCAGACCAACGACTCTTAAGCTTGCCCAAAAATATTTTCAACCGAGAGTTAAAGAGTAAAACTTGATCACCTATGTGAAAC
The DNA here is from genome assembly GCA_025667525.1 of Glebionis coronaria. Lineage (NCBI taxonomy): Eukaryota > Viridiplantae > Streptophyta > Magnoliopsida > Asterales > Asteraceae > Glebionis > Glebionis coronaria. The sequence continues at coordinate 756,642 of JANFOE010000365.1, read as the reverse complement.
TCTCGGTTCTTAATCCTAGAATCATGAGTGAGCTTGGTTTTCTCCTTGTAGATCAATGAATTCTCATAAGCTTCATTCCTTAGTTCATTAAGTTCATTGAGTTGGATCTTCCTAAGATCACCGGCTTTGGTGATATCAAAATTAGACCATTTCAAGGACCAATAAGCCTTATGCTCTAACTCAATAGGGATGTGGCATGCCTTTCCGTACACAAGAAGATATGGAGTGCAACCAATAGGTGTTTTATATGCGGTACGGAAAGCCTACAAAGCATCATCTAACTTATCGGCCCATGAGGCACGATGCTCTCCCACATTACGCTCTAAGATTCTCTTAAGTCCACGGTTAGAAATCTCGGCTTGACCATTAGTTTGTGGATGATACGCGGTGGAAAGACGGTGATTAACACCATACTTAGCCATGACTCGAGCAAATTGATCATTGCAAAAATGAGTCCCGCGATCACTAATGATAGCACGAGGAACACCGAATCGAGCAAATAATTGTTTCAGAAAGTTCACAACCACCCTCGCATCGTTAGTAGGTAAACCCTTTGCTTCAACCCATTTTGATACGTAGTCAACGGCTACGAGGATGTACTTGTTCCCTTTGGATGATGGAAATGGCCCCATAAAGTCGATGCCCCATACGTCAAAGATTTCACATTCTTGGATGAAATTTTATGGCATCTCATCTTTATGTGTGATCTTGCCTTGCCGTTTGCAAGCATCACAATCCTTAACCATTTCGTGTGCATCATGATAAATGGTGGGCCAATAAAATCCAGAATCGAAAACTTTCTTCGCGGTGTAATTGGGACCAAAGTGACCACCGGTGGGTCCTTTATGGCAAGCTTCCAAGATTTGTAAAGCTGCGGGCCTGTCAACACACCGACGAAGGATCAAGTCAGCACATTGTTTGAAGAGATAAGGGTCGTCCCAATAGTAAGTTTTTACATCCTTGAAGAAGTTCTTCTTTTGTTGGGACGATAACCCTTCGATGAGAATTCCACCCGCCAAGTAGTTTGCAAAGTCCGCAAACCATGGGGTCTCATCAAGATTGGAGTTACTAGACATCAAGGCCTCAAGGGGAAAAGATTCATTAATCTCTTGATTTGGGAGCTCCCCTTGATAAGGATCCTCGAGTCTAATAAGATGATCCGCGACTAGGTTTTCCGCTCCCTTTTTATCACGAATTTCAATTTTGAATTCTTGAAGGAGTAAAACCCAACGAAGAAGTCTTGGTTTGGAGTCTTGTTTAGTTAACAAGTACTTCAACTCGGAATGATCGGTATAAACAATGGTAGTGGAAAGGACAAGATAGGGGCGGAATTTTTCAAAAGCATACACTACAGCTAAAAGCTCTTTTTCGGTAGTGGTATAATGTAATTGAGCCCCCGTCATTATCTTTCTAGCGTAATGGATTGGTTGGAAATGTTTGTTAATTCTTTGTCCCAAAACCGCTCCAATAGCATAGTCACTAGCATCACACATCAATTCAAAAGGTAACTCCCAATTAGGGGTAACCAAGACCGGTGCCTTAGTTAATTTATCCTTAAGAAGATTGAAAGATTCGATACACTCTTTAGAAAAGATAAAAGGAGTATCTTTTTCCAAGAGGCGGGTCATCGGACTAACGATCTTAGAAAATCTTGAATGAATCGAATATAGAAGCCCGCATGACCAAGCAAAAATTCTCACACCCTTCAAGGTTGAAGGAGGAGGTAATTTAGCAATCATATCGACTTTAGCACGGTCGACTTCAAGACCGGCTTTGGAGATTTTATGCCCAAGAACAATGCCTTCTTTTAGCATGAAATGACATTTTTCCCAATTAAGAACGAGACGAGTGTCTTCACACCGTTTAAACATACGTTCTAAATTGGCAAGGCAAGTAGAGAAAAAAATCACCATAGACTGAGAAATCATCCATAAAAACTTCCATAGTTTCTTCTACCATGTAATGGAATATAGCCATCATACACCTTTGGAAAGTCCCAGGAGCATTGCATAAGCCGAAAGGCATTCTTTTGTAAGCAAATGTTCCATAAGGACAAGTGAATGTGGTTTTCTCTTGGTCTTTTAGATCGATGGGAATTTGGAAATACCCGGAGAAACCGTCTAAGAAGCAATAGTAGTCATTACCCGCTAAATGCTTGAGCATTTGATTCATGAAAGGAAGAGGAAAATGATCCTTGCGAGTGGCATCATTGAGCTTGCGATAGTCTATGCAAACTCGCCAACCTGTGACAAGTCGAGTAGGAATCAACTCGTTGTTTTCATTGGTAACAACGGTTATTCCGCCTTTCCTAGGCACACAATGGACGGGACTAACCCATGGCGAATCCAAAATAGGGTAAATCATTCCGGCATCGAGAAGTTTGATAATTTCTTTTTTGATGACGTCATGAATTTTTAGATTAACCCTTCTTTGGCTTTGGATTGCGGGTTTAAAGTCATCTTCCATGAGAATTTTATGAGTACAAAAGTTAGGATCAATTCCGCGGATATCGTAAATTTTCCAAGCAATTGCTTTCTTATGATTTTTGAGCACATCGAGAAGTCGAGATTTTATCCTCTTTTAAGTCCTTAGCAATGATGACGGGTAACTTCTTATTGTCTTCTAGGAACACGTATTCGAGATGAGACGGTAAATCCTTAAGCTCTAAATCCGGAGGATTGTCGATGGAAGGCGTAGTCAAATTCGGATCATCGTTTGTAATTTCCATAGGAGAAGGTGGATAAATATGGTCCTCATTGAGAAGTTTCTCAATGGTACGAATGTCTTCTTCCCAATCGGTGGGAGAATCGTCATATTTTAAGTCCACATCCCCTAAAGTTGCTTCAAAGTCTTTCAAAAGAAAGTCACTTTCTTCAAATGGAGTCAATGAGGGAGCAATAGAGGCAACGGTCTCAACAATGGGTAGAGAAGAAAAACCACTTTTACAAGTGTCTTTGAAATGTTCTTCACACGCCTCATCAAGTACGTAAATGAAACTAACGTTCTCGTGTTCATAAGGTTGCTTAGAAAGTTTATCCATGTTGAAGACGATTTTGTCGTCACCAACTCTCATGATTAATTCGCCCGCGGCTTCATCAATGAGAGTGCGACCGGTCCTCAAGAATGGAAGTCCAACGATTAATGGAACACGGGGGTCCATCTCGTAGTCAACGACAACAAAATCCACCGGAAAGGTGAATTTGTCTACACCGACGAAGACATCTTCGGCTATCCCCACCGGATAAGCAACCGTACGGTTAGATAACTCCAATGTCATTCGTGTGGGGACTAGCTCGGCTAGCGATAATTGTTTCCAAACACTTAATGGAATTAAGTTGATACTAGCACCTAGATCGGCTAGGGCCATACAATTCTCTACCCCGGGGAAGTTGCAAGGAATGAGAAAGCGACACGGATCACCAAGTTTGGTTGGTAATTTCCTTAAAAGAACTGCAGAGCAATTCTCATTAAGTTGGGTTTGAGCAATATCAAGGAGTTTTTCCTTATCACTTAGAAGATCTTTGAACATTTTAGCATATTTAGGCATGTGAGCGAGAGCCTCGGCAAAGGAGATGATGAAATTCAATTGTTTAAACATTTTAAGAAAGTTTGAAACGTGAATATCATCCTTGTTCTTCAACTTCTCTTTCCTCAACCTTGAAGGATAAGGTATATCGGGTTGAGATGAAGGCTTTGGAATGGAATTCTCACTCATATCTTGGGGTGGTGGAGGGGTAGAAGTAGAAGGTGGAGGAATCGGTGAAGGGGGCTCGTTATCCTTTGTCACAATGACCGATGTAGGTTTAGGAATCTTGGGTTCCTTTAAAGCTTTCCACTTCGGGTGGTGATTGCTTTCATCTCCCCTCTTGGATTGGCAACGGTGTTACTCGGAAGAGAACCCACAGCAGAGGATTGATTACTTGGGAAGAAACTAGCCATCATATCCATTAAGTCATTTGTTTGACTGCTTAAAGAGTTTCACATGTCATTCCTAATCTCGGCTCAAAGATCATTCCATTGTTTCGCCATGTCACCTTTCAAGTTGATAATTTGGCTTTGAAGATTTTTCACCAGCGCGTCATTATTCCTCATGTACGTTTCAACCTCTTGATTGTATGTCGTGGGTTGGTTGGGATGGGGAACTTGGTAAGCAGGTGGTTGATAAGTGGTTTGTTGATAAACTTGATTATTACCTTAAGGTGGATATGGGTTTCTTTGGGTTTGATATTGATTAGGAGCTCGAGGTTGGTTTTGATTGTTACGATTGAAGTTGGATTGGTTTTGAGGAGGAAAACTGGGTGGTGAAAGGAATTTGTTTGAACGATAACTTAGCAAATTACGGTCACCTTGAGGATGAGCTTGATAGCCTCCCGTGGAAAAGGTACCGTTAGCCGCATACACGTTTTCCGGATTGTCATGAGTAGAAGGAAAATAGGTGTATGAATTAGAACCCCCGCAAGTCTCACAAGAAGGTGTTACAGCTTTGACTTGTTGAAATTAGTTTGTAGCCATGGTTAAGAAAATTTTGTTCATCTCGGATATTTGGCGGGTAAGTTCGGTTAACTCGGGGTTTGTTGAAGTAGAAGAGACATTGGCCCTCGGGTTATTTCTTAAAGATGTGATGAATCCCAATTTTTGTGATGAGTGGTCATGGTCTCTATAAGCTCTCTACACTCCTCAGGTCTCCTATTCATAAATGTACCACCGGCGGCAACATTAATCGTATCACGATCACGAAAAGTTAAACCATTGTAGATAGTATCAATCAAAGTGACGGGGAGCATATTATGGTTAGGACAACGGTCGATCAAGACATTATAACGTTCCCAAGCATCAAAAAGCGACTCATCAGGTTCTTGAGTAAACCGCGGATTTGATTACGAAGACTAGTGACCATGGATGGTGGAAAGTAGCGCGACAAAATTTTTTGAGTCATTCGTCCCATGTATGAATTGAGTTTTTGGGAAGACGATCAAACCATTTTTCGGCATGGTGGGATAAAGTGTGTGGAAAAAGATGAAGGCGAAGAAAATCCATGGAAACACCGGGCAATTTCATGCTTTGAGTGACGGTTATGAATTTATCGATGTGTTTGTTGGCATCATCATCCAGTAATCCGCGAAATGGACAAGCGTTTTGAACTTGTTGGATCATGTGATGCTTCAACGAAAATTCGGGAGTCGTGATTTGCATCGGCGCAATCGGTCCTCCACGTCCGTTCATAGTCGGTTGACATAGCTCCTCCATCGTACGAAGGTCGGGTTGAGGGACATGGTTGTTATTGTTGTTATTATTCAAATTGGGGTGAGGTGGGTTGTTATTATTATGCACACCGTCCATATCTAAGTCTCTACGAGTCTCAGGCTTAAAATAAGACGAAGATCGAGTACGCATACACAAAAAATGAGCTACAATATTTTTGGTTTTTTTATCTTTTTTAATTTTTTTTGTATTTTTGAAAATTTATATTTTTTAGGATTTTTTGGAAATTTTTATGCTTTAAAATAACGTTCCCAAAAGAACGGATCCCAAAATCCAATTTTTCTCACTAAAAACCGTTAATCTTTACGAGAAGAGCCGACAGCGGCGCCATTTGATTTATGTGTTTTGCATATGTGTACTCAATCGTTCTCGGTATCTAATCGAATTGATCACGGTTTATGGTGGAATTATTGGTGATGGTCACTAAAAGGGAGAGCTTTTGATTATCTAAGTCTATTAATAATATAAACGTAAAAGCTATTAAAAATAAAAGAAGGATGTCTAACCTTGATTGCTTGTCCAGAATGAACGCTGCACAGTAGAACTTGGTGAAAGAAACTAAAAGTGATTGTCTAATTTAAAATAAAAGTGAAAATGTAAATGTCGATAAGTAAATATGAAAGCTTTAAAAGTTAAACTAAAAATTAAGATTTCAAAATAAATGATGAAAAATTAAAACTTTAAAAGTAAATTTGAAACTTAAAACTTTATAAAAATGTATACTTTATAAATACGTAAACTTGAAAATTTAACTAAGATAAAACAATTAAAATAATACTTAAGAAAAATGGCGGGAAAAATTAAAGTTTGAAAATTAATTCGGGAAACTAAAACTGAAAAATATAAGTCGGGAAACCAAATTTTGATGCAAATCGAAATCCGAATACAACTCGTAATTCGGAATACAAATCTTACAACTAATCCGGAATCCTTTACAAATCACAATACGGAATCTGAATTTTTTACCTTGCCAGTCTCGAACATAATCCAAAAATATTAAAATCCTTGACCTTATTCGGAATATGGATTCCGAATATTAATCCGGAATACAATTCAAGACCTAATTCGGGAAATGATTCTCCAACGTAATTCGGGATGTGAATGATTAACTTAATCCGGAATCCGAGTCTCCAACCTAATTCGGAATCCGTGCCAATTTCCTTAATCGGGAATAATATCCCACACACAATCCGGGAAACAAATTCCTTATCTAATTCGGAATATTAGATGCTGCACGTAATTCAGAATTCTGGTTCAATTAATAATCCGGAATCCACAATAGATGACCTAATCTGGAATCACCCTTAAGCACTTAATCCGGAATGCTTATTCCGGATTGTAATCCGAAATATGTGTTCTTGGTTCAATTCGGAAATAGCAAACAAAAGGCAAGTCGGAATCAAGCCCTAATCCAGAATCAAGAACTTAGACACAAGTCTGAATAAGAATGAAAATAGTACCTAAGTCGGGAAAAAGGAGTTTTGCATATAGTTCGGAATACTAGGGTTTTAACAATCCGGATTAACTCAAAATAAGCAAAATCACAATAAGCACTTACCAAAACTTTAACCAATACAATTTTAAGAAAAAGCTAATAAGACACAATTTAAAAACTTTTAAAAACACTAAATAATCAAAATATTTAAAATCACTTTTTATAAAAATATTAATCTACCAAAATCAACTTATTTAAAAACTAGAAATCATAAAAATTAAACAATAAGCACAATAATCTAAAAACCTCAAACACACCAAATCAATAAGCACAATCCAATAAGCAAATCAATCACATAATCAACAAGATTAAACCAACTACATGATTAATAAAGCAAAATAATTGATTATGATTAAGAAAGGTAGAATGAGATTTAAATCAAAAGCTTGATTATTTTGAAGATTAAGATCCAAAATTACAAGATTAAGATGAAGGTTTAATAAGCTTGAAAGAAAAGCTAGAGACAAAAAGTAAAATACACACTAAAATAAAACTAACTAAAAAATAAAGACTCACTCTCTAATGACATGTTTAGGAAACTATATATAGGGGAAAGGAAAGGTGTTGTTTCCTCCTTCTTTCTTCTTGTCGTCTCGTCTTTTAAATAACTGGTCTTTCTCGACTTTGTCTCGGGATTAGTCGAATGATAAAATGTACTCGTCTTCTAATTTTCTTCTTTTAATAGACTTGGTTCTTCGACTTCGTTAAACTTTCGTCTTTAGACGTTTTCTTCGATAAATCTTCAGATTAGGCCTTTGACTTCCGTTCTTCTTGCACTTTTGACCTTTTGACTTCGTCTTTTGTCTTTTTCTTCGATAAAAGCCCGTGAAAGCCCGTGTTTTCTTCCTTTTTTCATATTTTGTCCTAAAACACAATAAAAACACAAATCACACATAATTCCGCCTTTTACGACATTAAATACACGTTTTGGTCTTGTTATTATTAGAAATAAGTTGTAAAAGGATAAATGTTTTCACACTTATTTGGTTCACAGTGAGGAAGGAACCGACCGGCTCCTCAAGCTGCCGGTCCGCCTCTTTTATTATTATTATTTTTTTCTTCCCCACTAACACATCCTATTTTTTATACAATCCTAAAATGGATCAAAACACTATGAACATCATCCATTTTCTAGAAAAATAAATTGATAATTCATCAAAAAATAAAAAATTTGATTCCTATAACTTCTAATTCCCTAATGTTTTAAACAATCTAACACTCCTAAACATAAAAAATACTTCAATTAAAGAAAACCATTTGAGTTCTTCATCAAATCACCACTAAATTGCTAGACAATCTACCTTCAATTAGATCTCTACATATGATTTTGGCAATGGCTTAATTTCCCAATTCATATTCATACCCTAATCCAATTGTACGATCCATACCAAATTAAACCAATCTAATTCATCCTTAAGTGTAATGAATCAAGAATAAAAAACAAAAACAGATTTGAAATCAATTACCTTGTTGGGTGCCATTTGTTTTCTTCTTCTAAAACTTTCTATCTTCTATCTCTCTTCCCTTTTTTGTTGTGTGGTGTGTGTGTGTTTGGGATGATTAGTCGCCCAGCTACTTTGTGGGCTGGTGGGCTTCTCAAAAGTTTTCTAAAAATTCTCAGATTTTCTTAACGGGTTTCATTCCGTCCATGTTTTTAAAAAATTTCACATCCCCCCATAAATTTCTAATAATGAATAAAACTAAAAACCAAATTAACCAAAATTACCAAATCCTTAAATTAAAACCAAATAAGTCTAATTTAACCAAAGCATCCAAAAAGAAATAACCAAAGTACCAAAATGTTAGCAAAAATATAAAACTAAAAATTAAGAAGAACAAGCCTAGTCTTCGTCTTATTGGTCTTCTTTGAGTCTTGGCTTCCTTATTCCATGAAATACTCCATGCCCAAGATATCATCGGTCTTGAACTTCTCCGACAACTTCCTTTTGGTGTTCTTCGCCTTAAAGCCACGTGTGTACACATTGCCACATGGTGTTGTGATCTCAAATTTCACGTGCTAAAACTTGTCACCTTCCTTTCTTGCATATTTGTTACCGCATCCAGTCCCCAATCCAAATTCTTTAGTTGTACCGGTAACGAGCCCAAAAGTCCCTCATATTTTTAAATACCAAAATATTTTTAAGTGGATTGAAATATGCTTCAATGGCTAAGGCTCTCTCCATGGCATCATCACATTCCAAATAAGGTGCCCCCAACGGGCCATTCATCGGATAACCGTCTTAATCTTTTCCTACCTCAAAAGGATTAATACACAAAAATATTACAAAATTCTTCCCAAATTTTCACCTATGTCACTAAAGTTTTTTTCGTTACAAAATGTTATTCAAGTATGCGCGTGAATTTTTTAAGGGTAATTAAGCCAAATAAGAAGCCTCTTTTGTAAAGGTTTAGTAACCAAAAAAACAAATCTATATACTTGAGTAACCTGTTTGTAACTGTTTTAAAAGTTAAGTAACCTAAATTCATTCATGCGTATACTTGAGTAACCATTCTGTAACGAAACAAACTTTAGTAACTTAAAACTTTAGTAATATATTTGTGTATTAACCCACCTCAAAACAACTAAGACATTTATCCTCCATTTCACTTTCAAAATCAAAGTACCAAGTCTTTACCCTCGATCTTCGCTAGTAGGTATGAATTGTAACGCCATCATTGAGCAACGGGGTACCACGTCTCAAGTCAATAATGGCTCCACAAGTTCTTAGAAAGGGCCTTCCCAATAGCAATGGAAGATCCTTGTCCTCCTGAATATCCATAATTAGGAAGTCCACCACATAAGCTTGGAATCCGATTTAGATTCTTACATTTTTCACCAAACCCATCAGTTTAGCTTGAGTATTATCTGCCATGGTCAAGTTGGAAATATATGGAATCGGTTTACTCAAACCTAGCTTTTGATATATGACAAATGGCATTACACTTACACTAGCCCCCGTATCGGCCAATGAATTAAATGGTGTAGTTCCATTCATCATTATTAGAAGAATAAAGTTATCAGGATCCGACATCTTTTTAGGTAGACCATGTTCTATAATCCTTTCCTTGACACTTTCATTGAATTCTTTGTCCTCCAAAACGAGTTGTCCCCATTTCTATCTCGTCATATTTCTTCTTGTAACACATGTAATTTTCCAAAACCTCCGGGTTTCGGCTCTATTAGCTCCACTTCCTTCTTCTATAGAATGATTCTTACCCTCTCTTTTTGTTTATTGGAAAGAGGGTAGGAAAGCGGTGATGGGTTAGGCACAAACGTGGAAGGAGATCTTTCCTTAATTTTGGGTTCTGTCGGCATGTATTGATTGAAGTAAGCTTGTTGGCTTCCAACTTCTTGTTGTGTTTCGCTTTACCTATTTTCACTATTTTACTCTCGTTCTCATCAACGGGTCCATCTTCTACCAAGAACTCTATGTAATCATCTTTTTCTCCCTTTAGCATAGACGAGTGAACCACAAGTATGCCTTGCTCGAAATCCACCACACATCTAGTTTCCCATAGGAATTTGTAACCAAAGACCACCGAAGGTTCCCTAATATCGACATGGTCCGTAAAACCCGCTATAAAATACTCATGAACATTAAATGCATAAAAAACCGATTAAATTAAAACTTTAATATTTATTAATATACGACACGAATCATGAACATTTAATACAAGAAATACGTATATTAATTAATTACGACAAGTACTACGTATATTATTATTAAGTACTTACGTGCTTAAAACACGATAAGATTAAAACACATGAATTAAAATAGCATGAAAACGAAATACATAAACATAATAGGGGTGTTTGGCCGAATTTAAATAGAAAAACAAAAAAGGACCAAAGGCCCGGTCCACCAAGAAAAAAAAACCTAAACATAAACATACGTATGTTTATGGTCACTTTGACAACAAACAGGAAACTATACCAAAAACCCTAATGGAGGTGCCGATTTTTCAAAGAAGAGAAAAAAAGAAGTTTGTTTGATTTTGACTACTTCAGGTTCGGGTTTGTGGTTCTTTAATACTAATACATACATGCAAATCGGTATCTCTAAGCCTTAATCATCTTTTTATTATTTACATTCGTTCATGATCAATAATAACCAATTATTAAAACATGTAACTGAAGGGAATAAATTTAGGAATCAAATTTATGTTGGTTTGGATTTGCGTGTCACACAAACCGAGAGTCATTGACTCTCGGTGGAGTTTGTTAAACTACCAACTGAACCCATAAGGGTCGGTGGCTGGTTGTCTCCTTCAGCCACCACATCCAAACACCCAGCAGGGGTCGTTTGGTGAAAGCAGTGGGAACCGAGGGTCTGTGGTGATCAGCACAGGGTACCGGCTTAGGTCGGTGGGTAGTTTGGCTGAGTATGGAGAAACTGGCAATAGCCAGTCACTGCCTGCGCAGTCAGCAGCAACACCAACCCCCAGCAGGGGTGGTGTTTGACCTTGCAGTGGGAATCCGGCTAAGCCGGGGGAAACCCACTTGCTGTCAGTGGCAGAAACCACAACCATAGGGCTGTGGTGTTTGGTTGTTGTTTGTTTGATTTTTTAAGTGCGACCGAGACACGGGGTCTCGGTAGGCTCGGGTACTCAAGGACAATTTATTAAATTATTTATTTAATTAATTCTAATACATGTATTATTAATTAAATAAAACATGACTTAGGATATAATTAAGTTCAATATAATTATTCATAAAACTTAGTATAATCATCTAATTACATGTTAACTAAGGTTTTATAAAAATAAATTAAAAAAACATGACTTAAGTTATAATTATTAAATATAATTATCACGATATAATACATGGTCATTTTATTTAGGTAAACTATATGTTAAAATAATTACTAAAAATAATTATTCATGTTATAAGTACATGTACATTTAATTAATTTAATTAAGAACTTAGCTTAATACATTAATTACTTTATCAACCAAGGTTTAATTAAATTAATAACTATACTTTAATTTAATTATACAATAAATCATTTAAGGTAAAGTTTAATTATTATAAACATGTAGTATTGTTAATTAATAATTACTTATGATATCACGTATTATTATTATAAATTAATAATCAAATGTTAAGAATAAGTTTTCAATATTATTAAACTTTACTATATAATGTTCATGACTTATAATATGCTTATTAAAAACTATAACTTATATCATTTTACTTATTTATTAAGCTTATTACTAAATATGGAAACATTCTATTTATAGAAATATACTATTTTTGGAAACTTACTATTTATGGAAGCTTGCTATTTTTGGAAAGTTACTATATATGGAAACCTTCTATTTTTGGGAAGTTACTATATACAGAAACCTGCTATTTTTAGAAAGTTACTTATTATATTATAACAAGTACTATAACACATTCAACATGAAATACACTAATCAATATGAATTTGACATTTTTAGTGAAGAATATGCGGACCAGATCAATGATTTGCCTGGAAAACGTAAGGAGTTCCGTGACTTTTCTCTTCAGCATAGTGGTAGGAAGTAGTTTGATAGTTGTCATAAGAGGGAGTGTCCTTTTATGTAGGTGTTTGGCTGTTAGCAGTTGTGCTTGGTAGTTGCCTATGTAATGGGCTTTGATATAGGATTCACCTATATCTTTTGTACTTAATGGTTTTTTGGCGTAATATATTTTACCGGGGTCAATTCCCCTTTACCCAAAAAAAAAAATGAAATACTAAGAAATACATGAATAAACATGAAACACTAAAAACAAGACAAGAACATGTAAAACAAGTTAATACACGTCAAGTAAACTAATAACCAGTAAATACAAGTTAAACAAACAACTCATTCATGTCCTTTTTATTATGTAGCTATTGTAAAGTCGGAGTAATTCATCCGCATTCATTTTCATCCTCATTACTGGACACAAGGTACAGAAATTCCGTCCTTCGGTAAGGACACTCCCTTCCTATATTAGGATTCCCTGTTTGCAGCCATCTGTTTTCCCCATTAGTTTACTTAAACTAAAAAGTAATTATATGATTAATATTTTAGATTTTGCCTGAGCTATATACATGCATGCCAGTTCCACCTAGTTATGGAGCTACCATAAACATAACACTAGAGGCACCTATGTTATGACTCTTTCGCGGTGAGAGTGATTGCTCGCGACGTTCCCTTCAGTTATTTGGCCTATTTTATTATTATCATGTAGGGCGAATGGGTGCATCCTAGGACAAGTTTAGAAAGATTACATGGTAACTGTGGTGTGTGCCTTGCATCCGTTACATGGAGCTGATCCCTCTAACCCAGACTATTATAATTAGAGGCAACCCCTATAATTGTATGACGAGGTCACCCCTATAAGTGTACATGCACGTTGATACTTCATGACCTATATAGGCTCCAGGCATATTTAAAATATTGTTTTTATGAAATAAACATAAGTCTTTTCATAATAAACAAGTTTATAAAACATACACCAGTTTTCCAGGACTTACATTATTCCGCTACACTTTACTTCATTTCATACTTTACTTATGTTTATGTCATTCATATCATTTTCATATATCCGTTCACTGAGCGTATTTCTCAGTCGTATATTTTCTTTCCATGACCCAAACCGCAGGTACCCAAGCACAGACTTGAGCATTTGGAGGACGTGCGTAGGATGGAAGTTGCCTTAGACTTGTTTTCCTTTTGCCTCTTATACTTATGCGTGCTTGGACACTGGTTTTGGTCCTTCCTATTCCATTTACTTTATTTATGTTTGGGCTTATGTTTGGGAACCGATGTTTGATTCTAGTTTTCCTATTATGGTCATTTATGTTTTAGTACATTACCTTGTATGCTTTGATGACACACTGTAATTATCATGTAACGGTCCACTTATCAAAGTAGGGTCTTACAATTATGGTATCAGAGCCAAGGTTTTGATCTGTAGGCTCTTAAAGTCGACATGTGACTAGTGGGTAGTCACCAGAGTCTTCCTAAAATGACAGTTGATTTTCATTTATTTATTTCATGTATCATTATTTGTCTGCTAAGTTTTTGACTAAGTAATGGTTGGTACATGATTGGCCATATTTAGTCGCATGTGCTTTTTATTCGAATTTTGTTTTGTGAACTAACCCATAGGCGTTCACCCTTGCTCATTAAAATTTTTGTGTTGTGAACCGACCTATAGGTGTTCACCCTTGCTCATGTCAGATTTTTGTCGGCTATGCCTTCATAGACTAATTCATGCATCTCTTATGTTTATCCTTTGTTTCTAACAGATTAATCATTTTACGTTGTTCCTCTTTTAAACTGTCAGATGACTGTATAATAGCCATATTCCATTGAAGTGTTGACTAGTATGGATTGGACCCCGGCCATCCATATTTAGTCCCATGATTGTTAATTCTTATCCATGATATTAGTCCCTTGAAATTTGACAAGAAAAAACCATAAAAAATATAAACCAAGAAAAACCATAAAAAAATATAAAATCAAGAAAATCCAAAAATATTTTTTCGTTTTTAAATCGGGCATGTCTTTTAGTACGGTAATATTGACGGCCTTAGAAATGTCGATCAAAATTGACACGGCGCCATAAATAGAGTCCGTATAAAAGTTATACATTTTTAAAACATGCCCATTATGGCTTGTAGTTATTTGAGACTGCAACCCGTTTTTCGCATTAAAGTCACGTATTTCTTTTGAAAACGTTGGCTCACAACGGGAATTCATTTTCTCGGGCAAGGTTTACTTTAAAACCTTGTAAGGGACTAAGTTTACTTTATAACTTAGTCTAACACAAATTTGTGTACGTTTCAGTGCACTTATTTTGTAAAAATAAGAGAAATCTTATTACCACCAGAATCGTTCTATAAAAGCACTTAACCGGCAAATGTCCTCATTAATAGTTGTGTCCTTAAAATCATTGACTACAGCTCTTTGAATAGAAAACAGGTCAGGGATTAAGGGGGATCAAATATTAACTCTTCGTGGAAACAAATTTGGTCGTTAAAAAGGATTGTCACAAAATATTAACTATTCATCATCATTTGTTATGCTATGTGTGCCTTGTGTGGAATGGATATTCATGACTAGGTTATTGAATTTTGGCGTTAAGATTTTGTGGTCGTGTTTGTGAACGGGTTCGTTTTTGTTAAGTTGATTCGGTTAACTCTAAAATCACTTTAACTAAAACAATTCAAAAAACAGGGGGACCATTATTGCACTTTTTGCAAAATGGTGGGTGTTTGACCAAAGTTTGACCAAGTCAAAACCTTTCACCCCCCCCTTCCCCGTCTCTACTGCACACACACAACACACTTCTTCTTTCCGCCATTATTGCGACCTTGAACATCATTTGATCTTTGTCCGTGATTTATCACTTTCTGCATAAATTATAGGTATTCTATCTTGTTTAAATTGCTCTTATTTAATCCGTTTCATCTCAACACATCAAAACAGTACCGTTAGATCATATCCAAGATTTAGGGTCTCGTATTTTGCTATGGATATAGTTTTTAGGTTGTGGGATTTGTTCTAAATACTTAGATGATCATTGGATTTGCCTAGAATCACTTAAAACATTGCCTAAGTTCCAGATCGAGAAGTCAACGTTTGAGATCGAATCCCTGTCACGGATTTCGATGCACATTACGATACCATCATTGCGATGACTGTCATTGCGATGAGTCATTCCGATGACTCATTGCGATGGGCTGTTGCGATGAGTCATTTTGATGGCACATTGCGATGGCTCATTGCGATGTGTCATTGCGATGGTTCATTGAGATGGCTCGTTGCGATGGGTCATTCTGATGGCTCGTTGCGATGGCTCATTGCGATGGCCATTACGATGGCTCTTTGCGATGGCGTATTGCGATGTCGCATTCCGATGCGTCATTGCGATGGCTTCGCACTAGGTATTGCGATGGGTAATATTCGAATTTTCATTTATTCCAATGGAAATGTAATTATTGCGATGAACATAGATATTGCGATATGATGTTACTTCAATAGGATTCTGATCCTTGATTCATTGCGATGGCTTGGTTAGGATTCTGATGGATTGCTACATTACGATGAACTTAGGATTCTTATGAGTATGCACCAGCCTTAGAATATCTAATGAGTTCGGCCTAGCTTGCACTATTTCCTCATTAGGTTTAAGTACTTTAGGGCCACTTAAACGAAACCAAGTGTTATTGAAACAAGTTAATTTTTATCTCATAAGAATACTTGAACGGTTTCTTATTACAGAAGTTCATCTTATTTAATAAGTTGATTCCTATGTAAACAAAAGAGATACAAATTACTTAGTCAATGTCTTGTGTTTTGTTTCCAGGCCATGGAAGACAAAGCTTCATCTTTGTTCAAGCCCACTATATTTTGGGTTGAGGATAATCCTATAATTCCTGACGTAGTGGTTGAAACTAAACCAAAACCCACTGAAGTTTTGGTTGAAATGAAACCAAGACCTACTGAGGTGTTAGTAGAAATCAAACCTAGACCTACTGAGGTTTTGGTCATGACCACCAAGAAATCCAAATATTTTAAGAACTAATGCTAGGTCGTTATCTCTTTAGAATAAAAATGTCTTTGGCATTTATGTCATTATCCTAAGTGTATTGTTAAATGTAAGGACCTTGTTCATCTGATGTATGTGTGAATGTTGTGGTAATATTTGTCATGAAATTTTCCCATGTTTTAACTTGGCATATTAAGACATCTACATATTTTGTGTATATCATTTGTGCTTATGTCATCAAAGCAGGAAAATGTCAATCACAGAGGAACAACAACGACTTCGTGATCTTGAACTTGTTTCGCTCAGTAATAGGCTTCCATATGCTGAGAACAATTCTCGATTACAAGATGATTTTGATCCGGCCTTACCAGCTTTCAAAATAGCCACGGATATCCTAGACATATCACCCATCAGAGACACA
This sequence comes from Glebionis coronaria, assembly GCA_025667525.1. NCBI lineage: Eukaryota > Viridiplantae > Streptophyta > Magnoliopsida > Asterales > Asteraceae > Glebionis > Glebionis coronaria. Next base: position 739,953 of record JANFOE010000365.1, on the reverse strand, counting down.
CTCAGACGTACTGCATCTGTTCCTGAAGTCTACATGCATGAATTCTGGAACACTGCATCTTTCTCCAAAAAGACTATCTCTTTTGAACTGAACAAAACACCAAGGGTACTCAGCTTGAGCATTTTTTGGAAATTGTTTAAACTCCCTAGGTTGGCACAAGGAGAACAATTTGTGGCTAACCCAAAGAATGATGAAGTGCTTCGAGTCATTCGTGCCATGAATTATGAGGGTGAAATCAACAACCTATCACAATTTAACACCTCACACATAGGGCAACCATGGAAAGCACTTATCACCATCATCGTCAAGTGTCTTACTGGAAAAACTAGGGGCACCGATGCAATGAGACCACCACAGGCTCACTTATTTTGGGGATTGTACACTGCATCCAAAGTCGACTATGCACTTCTTCTCTGGCAAGAATTTTGTTATCAGTTTACTGGAACGAAGAAGAAATCCGTGCATCTTCCATTCCCGAGATTCACCAAGCTCATTATCCACCATTTTATGAAGAATGATCCAACCATTGACACTCGCGGCAATTTCTTCCATCACACCAAAGATGATGATTATGTGATTCTCTCAATGAATGCAGACACTAATTCCACAACGTATGCATTACTCCCTGCACTAGTACCCGACACAATGCTTAATGATGGAATCAAGGAGAGTGATAAATACCAAGAGATGCTTAATGATATTGACGCACAGTTTCAGCGAGCAAATTCACATCCTTCAGAGAAGCAAAAAGGTAAACGCAAGAAACGAGTTTCAAAGCGTTAATCAGCTGCTTCTAAAGATAAAGGCCCAGGAAAAATGCAAATTGTTGATGAAGATGATGAAGATGAGCTGATCCACACTGAAGAAGAACAGGAAGAAGTACCACTCCGCAGGCCTAAGAAAGCAAGGAAAGCTAAAGGCAAAGAGGCAAGTGTTGCTCCAAATGAACCTGCTCAACAACAAATTTCTGAAGCCAAAAGACTTCGTATTGTTCTTCAACAAAGCCGACAGGAAGCTTTTGGCAGATCAGGCTCAAGAGTATTTGAAGACTTGGCAGATTTTGGTAATCCTGATGGTGATACGGAATTTTACGACGATCCTACTGAGGAAGATACTTATGAAGATGCGTATGAAGATGCTGCTAACTATCATTTTGAAAGTCGGGAACCAAGTGAAGAACGTGAGAGCAGTGCTGACACTGATACAAGTATGATGTATCGAGATGCCAATATCACCACATCTTTGCCAGAACCGACTCACATGGTGCTAAATGAAGATGCTCATGCAACTTTCATACCAGAAACGCAACTTCAAAGTAAGTCTACTTCAAACTCTGATGATGTCATGAAATATCTCAATCAAGAAGGGGAGGGTGTCGAGGTCACAAACACTGATCCGTCAACAAATGAAGAAATGGTGGATGTTCCTATAACCACTATTACATCGACCACCACTCCACTACTATCAACCCTAGTCATCAGTGAGGTCACAACCACCACTATCACACCCGCGCTTGTTGAACAACCAGTATTAACCACCGCTATCACCACTGAATCTACACCGTCATCCACAGCCGAACAACCCGTATCAACCACCGTCCCAACCACTGTATCTACATCAACACCTATCCCTGTACAACCAGTATCATCCACCACCACCTTAACGGTTATGGTTACACCTCCACCAACAGAACCACAAGTATCATCCACATCAAATCCTTTCCTCATAGTCAATGATCCGTTGATCCAGTCTCTTCAACAACAGCTAGAGGCTCAAGCTACACAAATAGCTACGTTGAATGAAAGGTTTGCCACTCCTCCCAAGGAACCGCAACCTGATGAGCCTACTCTTCAAAAACTAACATACAGAGTGTCAAAGCTTAAAGAACAACATAAATCATTTCTTAAAGAGAAGAAAACTCGGGATAAAGAAAATGCTGCTTTTCTCGGGTCAATTGACGAGCAGATGACCACGATCATTCGACACGAAGTCAAGTCTTATGTTGATCAACAACTACCACATCTTGTCGGTAATGGTTTATCTACTCTTCAACTAATGACATTGCTACAGACACGTCTGCTAGATATGGGAGCTCATAAATCGAAATACAAACGCAAAGTTCTGCAATATCTCAACAAAGCAATTCTTGAAGAGAAACCTGCAGACACTACCGACTCTGAGTCTGACGATGAAAATGAATTAGAAGAGGAAGATGACGAGGAAAACGGTGAAGAGGATGATGGTGACCATGCTCAAAATGAGGATAAGGATAAGGAAGGAGATGAGGATGAACAAGGAAAGGATAAGAATGAAGATGAAGATGAGGACGAGGACGCGGATACAGATGATGATCAGGATGACGATGATGGTAATGAAAAGGGTAATGAAGTGAACAAGGGTGATAAGAATGACAACACCGGTACAAATGCCGAAGAGTCAAACAAGGATACGGCCACTGAGAAAGGTTTACAGGAAACTGCAGAAAAGATTGCTGACACTACAAAAAAGACACTAGAGTCAACAGTCCCAGAAATTCAGCAGGTTGCTACAGGTATATCTACTGCACCAGAATTCACTACTGATTCTCACATTGAATCTGTAGAATACATGCAAGCAGAAGAACCGACCGAGACAATGCTTGAAGAAGAACCTCACGATGATATACCGGTGATGCAAACTCAACCTTTAACATCATCTGCAGTTCAGCATGACGATGACATGGAAGTTGAAGATTTAAATGTTCCAGAACCGACATTTGCTGAATCCCTTATCATCGATGATACTGTACAAGAGCAACTTTGGCTAACAAATGCAGCACCACAGCATCCATTTGACACTGCAACTGAAATGGAGCTGACTCAATTCCTCAACAACCCTATCGACTTCTCGGCTTTTCTAAGGTATTCTCATGGGAAACCGACGATGACCCCGGATCTGATCAAAAATCTTTTCTTTTAACAAAAGATTAAAAATTGTATATTGCAATTTATTTGAAAATAAGTTTTCTTAATTTATTGGGACCTTGTAACTCTGATCTTACGATGAAATCATCGTTGGTAAACGTTTATATTAAAATACGTTTACTGTGACTCGTGAGCTTGTATTATGAAGTACCACCCCAATGTTGTATTCCGTTGCGTTGTAAATTTGGGGGTGTTACAATGACTTAGGTTATAATTAATAAAATATCAATATATGTTTAACCTAAGTATTTTATACACCTTCATTTAAATAAATCATGCTTATATTTAATTAAATCCTATAACCTATAGTGTATTTAATTAACATGATATTATTGATAAACTACATAAATAATCACATGACTTATGATATTTAACCAGTAAATTAAGCTTATATTTTTAGCTTATTAATACAACTTATTTCTATATATGGAAACTTTCTATTTCAGGAAACTTACTATTTTTGGAAACTTTCTATTTTTTGAAAATGATCTATTTTTAGAAGCTAAACTATTTTTGGAAACTTTCTGTTTTTGGAAACTTTCTATTTTAGGAAAACCTGCTATTTTTAGAAAGTTACTTATTATTACACAACAAGTATAATAATACAAGAATACAAGTTAATACTTAACCAGAATACATAGAATACATGATAAACACATCATAACATTAAAATCAGTAAAACAAGACAAGACCATATAAAACAAGCTAAGACATGCTATAATCAGTTATGTACTCAGTAAACAGAATACTTATACATGTCCCCTATTTATGTAGAATTAGTGAGACCGGAGTAGGCTTTCATCGTCTCGTCTTTCTTTGTTCACTGGACACAAGGTACAGATCACCTGTCCCTTTCAGTATACACATTCTTTCCTTAGTAGGATTCCTCGTTTGCAGCCAGCTGTTTTCCCAGTATTGTTTTTTATGTTTGATTACTTATGTTAGTTTAAGATCCTAAGCCGTATACATGCATGACCAGTGTCACCTAGTTATGGAGATACCATAACCATAACACTGGAGGCACCAGTGTTATAACTTCCCTACGGCAGAGTGATTGCTCGTGGCGTCCCATTCAGTTATTTGGCCATTATTATTATATTATCATGTGGGTCATATGGGTGCATCCTAGTTACATGTTTTATAGGATTTCTTGGTGAATGCGATGTGTGCCTTGCATCATTCACAAGGATTTGATCCCTCCTACCTCGATTATTAGTTAGAGGCAACCCCTCTAATTGCATGACGACGTCTCCCCTCCAAGTATTCATGCACGGTGGAACCTCATGACCTATATAGGCTATTGGCTAATTAATACAGTTTTCATATAAAAACATAAGTCTTTTTAAATTATAAAACCAGTTTTATGAACATGTTCCAGGTTTTCCTGGACTTATACATTTTCACTACTATTAAGTCTTTCTTTCGTTTCAGTCATTCATAATATGTCATATATCCGTTCATTGAGCGTATTTGCTCAGCCTTTACTTTCCTTTCCTTGTCCCAAATAGCAGGTACCCATGGACAGACTCGAGCATTTGGAGGACGTGCATAGGATGAAAGCTGCCTTAGTCTTCTTCTCCTTTTGCCTTCTTATACTTATGCTTAATTGGACACTTGTTTAGTCCTTCTCATTTCTTATGTTTTGGTCTTATGTTTGGGAACCGATGTTTGATTCCGGTTTTCCCTATGTTCATGTATGTTTTATTACATATTACCTTGCATGCTTTGATGACACGCCATAAATACGCGTAACGGTCCACTTATCAAAGTGGGGTGTTACAGTTATAGTATCAGAGCCAAGGTTTTGACCTGTAGGCTCTAAAACTCGACCTGTGACTAGTGGGTAGTCACCAGAAACTTCCTAAGTTAACGCTTGTTATTCCACGTATTGATGTTTTCAGCACCTTTTTGTTTTAACCATTATGTTTTCATATTGTTTTACTAATATGGATGGACAATCGTCATCCATACTTAGTTACGTGTCATTGTTTCATGCATGATGTTCCTTGTGAACTGTGGCTAATGTGGATTGAATCCCAGTGGTTCATAAGTGTTCACATAAATTTTTCTGTTAAGCTTTGACCGCTGATTTTCACTCATTTATTTCATGTATTATTTTTGCAGGTATTTTGATTAAGTAATGGTTGGTACAAGACTGACCATATTTAGTCGCATGTGCTTTTAATCGAACCATTTTGTTTTGATGAACCGACCCATAGGCGTTCATCCTCGCCATGTCATTTTTTAGGTGAACCGACCCATAAGCGTTTACCCAAACCCATGTCATTTCATTATCATTCATCCATACACTGTTTTCATGCATAAATTCTTCATGTTTACATGCATAAATTTTTTTCATGATTATGTATTATCTCCTAATCAAATAAATTATGTCAAATTTCATTTTTTTAACTGACCCATGGTCGTCCACACCAACGATCTTCGGATTCATTTCATTACAGTCATAAATATTTTTTTCATGTCCCCTCATTAGTTACTATGTCTCTTTATGTCAAGTATGTTTTCATGCTATCATGGTTAACTTCGTTTTCATGCTGATTAGGTCTTATGTTTCTTATGTGGATTATGCTTCCATCATGTTGATTATGCTTTCATGCAAGACATTGATGGAATTCATGTAATCCTACTTTCATGATAGTCATGGTTGGTTTTCATTAATCATGCTTTCATGCAAATCATCGTTGAATTTCGTTTGACCAGACTTTTAGCGTTTCTCTATGCAACCAGAATGATGTCTAGGCTGGCATTACCAGGTTATCATGATGGTGTTCTAACCGTTTAACCAATTATTAATCCTTTGAAATCATGTCAGATGATCGACCCCATACCGATCATTTCATGTGCATTCGATGTGTACCCCATGTATCGTATCCCATGTGTATTACACGTACCTTAATTCACGTGTATTTCACTTGCAATACTCCACGAGTATTCGCTAATCGATTTTAAATCATCTTAGGCGTGTTCCACTTGTTGATATGCCACAAGATGATGATGCCACTCATAACTGGGAGATGTTACTAAATGATGATGATGCTGACTATTTGGAGACGCTACGAGATGCTGATGCTGTTCACAATCTAGAAATCCTACAGCACGAAGACAAAGGCGTTGGATCAAAGCGATCGGACGAGAAGATGCTTCACCGCCAGACGATTTCCATCATAATCCATGTCCCTAATTCTTAGTTACATGTCACATGTCATTCAGTTGTCTTTTCAGTCATATGAGTAGGAACCGGTACCAGCCGGCCACTCAGTTGAATAGTTACATGAATCATCGTCATGAGAATGACCCATCATAGAACTGATAGACAAGACGATAGCAACCACTACTGTGACAGCAACTATCCTAGCAATTACAACAGAAGCTCTGGCCACGGACGTGATCAGAAATACAAAAGGTCAGTAGTCCAAACGATCCACCAATTCTAGGCATGATAACCTAAGATTTGCAGTTTTATTTGTTTCACACCTTGAGACACATGTCAAGACATCAGTCAAGACACGTGTCTCACATATATTTTCTGAATACGCATGTCAAGACACCAGTCAAGACACATGTCATACGTATATTTTCTAAGACACGAGTCAGGATACATGACTCACGTCTGTTTCTGGAACATCCCTAAGAAATTCAGGGTACCCTCCAAGGGGTATATCCATTCTATTGTGACATGTATTAATCAGGCCACAAGAATTTCAGTACCATCACCGGCGTATCATTCGCGTTTGGACACGCAGGGTTCGTTCTGCGTGAGACAGGCAAAACACATCTAGTAAGATCCGTCACGCTTATTTCATGACGCTTTCATTTCTTAACTTCATATTTCATATACCCATGACCATAAAGGACGCCATTCATATAACCTATTTATACGAAGGTTTTCCTTTGGTTTAATGATAAGATCCAATCTGCTAACGCACTTACCTCAGACTGATGTGAGTTAAATATGATTTTGATTACGGACTAAGAACAGCAACCCATGCTACGGTTAGTCACCATTCATATTAGAGTAGGTACAGAGATGTGCAGGCTACTGAATACATTCAGCATGATTTTCCATCAAGAAAATCTGTACAAATATTTATGCATTACAAGCACGTGTTTGTTGTTCCATGGCTGCGAAGATTCCAAGTATTATTGAGGACCCGGCTTCTGAAGTAGCTTACTCATAACCAACCGATTATTCCAGAATCTTACCACATGTATTCCAGAGTAACCTTTTAGGAGAGGGACGGTAATATGAGATTATTTGTCGACTATAGCCGATTTAAACAAATCACCATACATGACCGTTATCCTCCTCCACGTACTAACGACGTGTCAAATCGAATTTAGTGTGTTGAGCACTTTTACATGATCGGATTCATGATCATACTGCCAACAGTGACGAGGGAAATAGCAGGACATTCCATGACTGCTATTCGTACACGATTTGGTCATGCTAAATTCATGATTTTGTTTTAATCTAATGGATGCTCCAGCAGCATTATGGATTTAATAAATCGAGTTCACAGTAACTCATAAACAAATTGTTATCATTTTCTTCTAGGAACAATCTAATCTTCTCTAAGTCTATAGAAGAGAACGAAGACCGTCTTCACGCCATATTACAAAGGAAGAAAATTTACCTTGAAATTATCCTATATAAATTCTGGTTGATTACAGTGACACGCTGAATCACATGGATTTTCACGGTTAATTTTACCATGACTCAGCTTATGCGTGAAGTGAGAACGTTCCAGAAAATCCTATGCTAAAAGATGTCAAAATTCAGAGACACATAGTTTTCCAAACTTCTACGTATCCAGTTTCTATGAAGCAAGATACAGTTACGTTCATATCTAAGTACCTGTCATACCAACAGGCTAAGATAGAACACCAACAGACTGGGATGTTTTTTTCCGCCATCAGAAATTGTGATCAGAAATGGGACAATATCTCCATGGATTTTGGTTACCAGATTATCGCAAACTCAGAAGAAGCATGATGCTATCTGGGTTATTGTCAACAGTTTGACCAAGTCTGTAGAATCCTTACATCCGCAAGGATTTCAGAGTCAGCAGATTCATCGAACATGTTCCAGCCAAGGCTCATCCGATCACTTGGTAATTCCTCAGCTGTCGGGCTAGGCAAAGGTTCACATTTGTGTTCCTTATTTACGTTCACGTCCTTGTTCTAATTTTACGACTCGCTTTCGCGCTCACGTTCATGACACTGTCACGTTCATGATCGTATCCTGGCCTACGATTTATGTTTCATGTTTCGTTAGGGAAGTTTTGTAGAAGCTTGAGAGACCAGACTTAAGTCTAATAAACTTTCCATCACCTTATATAGTTGATATTACCTCCTCAGTTATCTCACGTTCACGATATGTTTCACATGTCATATTCATTCCACGTTTCTCATATCACGTTCACGATATGTTACACGTATCATTGTCCACCATATGTTTCTTATATTACACTCACCATATCTCCACATATCACGTTCACAACTGTTCACGTATCACGTTCACGATTGTTCACATACTACGTTTCAGTATGTCTCGCGCACCATTACTAAGACGTTAGTAATATAAGTTAGTGTAGGTTATTTTTTGCATCGTAACGTTTCATTTACCCTTGCACGTTAATTCTTATCCCCTCGATCAAATTCAGGAGGATTTATCTTACGTTGATAACCAGGAACTTTTACTTATTATCAAGTCAAGGTCAGGAGGACCAATTTATAATTTGTGTCAAGATCTTGTGGAGGAACCGTTCCGAGAGGGAAGCCACTAGGAAACGGACGAGTCCATCTGGATTTTATCCTATCATCATTCCATAATTCGGTTATGTTCTTTTCAGGCACGTCACGTTCCATGTCCTTGTCAGTCATATCGCGTTCATGTTCTTTTCAGATTATCTTATCTATAATTCGGGGACGAAATATTCTTTTTAGGGGGGAAGAGTTGTAAAACCCGCATACTTTTACCATGAACAGTACACTGAGTAAACATACGAACCAATTAAAACTTTCCTTTTATATCACGAACACGTGACACGAATAGTAAGTTCAAAAACTACGTACGTGTTATTACACGATAATTAATTAAGTACGTATTAATACACAATAATTATTAACCACAATAATTATAATCACGAACATGAAATCATGAACATATAATCACGAACATGTATCTACGTATATATGTATTATTATAGGATAAATATCGTTACGTACAAGTATTATTATAACACGAATAATTAATTACGAGCTAACACGAAATACTAACGATGAACACGTAATTTGTTTTGACATGAAAATTAAATGGGTTTCCATTGTAGGCCCTTAGAGCCGCGGACAAGGAAGGGAAAAGGGCCCAACCCAGTTTGATTAAACTAAATTGGAAAAAGGGTAAAACACAGACTTTTTCATTCACTTTTATTGTTACAAAAATAAAACCCTAGCCCTTCCTTCCTCCTCCTTTGCCGCCGGCTACCAAGAACACCACCAAGGGTGTTGGATGATTTTTATTATTGATATTTGGGTATTCGTGTTTGTGTTCTTAATCTCAATTGATTCACGTGTTCGGTAACCTCGTAAACCTTTTCTTTTTAATTCTATTATTAAATCATGAACATATGTTTATGGAACATTAAAAACAAGTGAGAAACATGTTAGATAATCATGGAATCATAAAAAGGAATGGGTTTTGGGTTTGGTTTGTTTTGCCGACACAAGAACCGAGAGCCATTGACTCTCGGTGGTCTTTGTATCACCACCAACCGAGACCTCAAGGTCTCGGTATGGTCTTGGTGTCTCGGCAGCAAGAAACAAGGACCCCGACTCACGTCGGGGTGGGCTTGTGGCTTGTTGGGTCTCGGCATAGCAGCAACAATACCACCGGCTTAAGCTGGTGGCTGTTTGGTTCGAACAGGGGGAACGCACAACATGGCAGCAGTAGGGGAACCACCTGCTAACTGCCGGTGGGAACCTATTGTTGTGGCAGTGGCTAGCCGAGGCAGACCAGGGGCAACCACCGACTTAAGCCGGTGGTGAATTTGCACCTGCAGTGGCAACCGGCTGGGCCAGTTAGCCACTGCTAAGGGGGTATTTGTTTTGGTTCGGTTTATGGGGAATTCGGTTGATAGGTGTGTAAACACCCATCTTTTCTACCACTTAATTACAATAATAACCGGACCAAAACGTGTATTTTATGTCTTTTACGTCGGAATTATGCGTGGTTTGTGTTTTTGTTGTGATTTAGGATGAAAAGGTGAAAAGTGGAGAAAACACGGACATTCACGGGCATTTATGGACTTTGATTGAAGAAAAGGATGAAAGACGAAGTCAAGAAGTCAAGAGTGCAAAAAGAACGGAAGTCCACGACCAATTCTGAAGATTTATCGAAGAAAAAGTCAAAAGACGGAAGTTTATCAAAAGCCGAAGAATTCAAGTCTATTTTATTGAAGAATTTAAAGACGAGTTCAAAAGAAATCCCAAGCCACAAGTCATTATAGTCCAAGTTTAAAGAAGATTAGAAGAAAAGGACTAATGACGCAATTAATGAAGATTAAAGAAGGAAGGACCTAATCTTGTAATTAAGAGAAAAGGAAAGAGGGGAGGAAGCTTCCTAATCCTCCCCTATATATAGATTAGGACTAGCTAAGTTTATTTGTTGTTGGCTAAGTGTGACAATTAGTCTTCCACCATTTACTTTCCTTGCACCTTTAATTACCTTGTCAATTTAAATTCTTGTCAAATTTAATTACCTTGTCTTGCACTTAATTACCATTTAATTTCAAGTAAGTTTTTCTTTTATTTCTTGTTAATCTTTATCTTTATCTTGTTAATCTCATTCTACCTTTCTTTAATCTTTGTGTTGATTTGTTTATGTTCAAGTTCTTTATTTTTGTTGATTTGATTAAAGTGGTTTTGATTATCTTGATCTTTATTGTTTGATTTGTTGTTTTGGATTGATTGTTTATGTTGATTAAATGTTTTGTTATTAGTTTGGTTTAATCTTTTTGTTGATTTTGTTAAGTTTTTATTAGATCCGAGCTATCCTTCCTTCCTTGTTCTTCGGTTACTGTTACTTATCATTCCCAGAATCGTGCTCAGCTATTATTCTGAATAGGGGTTTGCCAATTTGTGCTCTATTCGGAATATTAAACATTCCGAGTAAGGGTTTAGCAGATAAGCTTATGCGGAATATTCTACATTCCGAATAGACTTTATTCCGAATAGGGGGCCACATTCCGAGTAAGCACTATTCCGCATAGAGGGAACTTTCCGAATAGGACTGGATATTCCGAATAGGAATATATTCCGAATAGCTGACATTCCGAATAGGCCAAAATATTCCGAGTAGGCACTTTATTCCGAATAGGGACAGATATTCCGGATAGAAGGTTTTATTCCGAATAGGAGGTATTATTCCGAATTGAAGGTTTTCCGAATAGGGTATATTCCGGATAGGCTCTTTTCAGTTTTGTCAAATTTAGTTTTTAAGTTTCTGCCCTTTTATTTTTTTAGCTTTATTTTTCCCGCCTTTTTCCTTGATCGCACTTTAAGTTTATTTGCCTTAGTTTAAGATTTAGTTTTAGTTGCGTTTTAAGTTTACCTTAGTTAGATTTAAGTTTGCGTTATTTACATTATTGCCCTTTAATTTTAGTCTTGCTTTTTAATACTTGCACCATTTACATTAAATTAGATTTAGATTTACTTTAAGTGCACTTTTACTTTAACTGTTCTGCACCTTTAATTTTAAACACTACAACGACACATCTTTTGTTTCACCAAATAACAGCTGAGTCGCACATTAAACACAAGTTTTTCAATTCGAAGAGACACACAACAACGAACTTTAATTTTTATACGGGCCAAAAGCCTTGTATCAAATGGCGCCGCTGCCGGCTCTTTTCGTAAAGATTAACGGTTTTTTGTGAGAGACACGTTGCTTTTTGGGATCCGTTCACTTGTGAGCGTTATTTTTCTTGCATAAAAAATTCAAAAAAAAATCATAAAAATAAAAAAATTGATAAAAAACCATAAAAATTAAAATTTCATAAATCCAAAAAGATTTTATCTTTCTTGTATATATATATTGTCTTTGTGTTTGGTTTTGTTTTCTTTTGCATTTTCAGGTGTATGCGTACTAGATCTTCTAATTATCAAGAGCCCGAGCCTCAAGAAGATTTAGATATGGCAGGTGTTAACAACAACAACATGCCACCGCACCTCAATAATAATAATAATAACAACAATGCTCTTCCACAGCCCGATCTTCGGACCATGGAGGAACTTTGTCAACCAACAATGTTTGGACGAGGAGGACCGATTGCGCCGATGCAAATCAACGCTCCTGAGTTTTCGTTGAAGCACCACATGATTCAGCAAGTGCAAACAAACCCATTCCGTGGATTGCCTGATGATGATGCCAACAAACACCTCGACAAGTTCATTACAATAACCCAAAGCATGAAGTTGCCTGGGGCCACAATGGATTTACTTCGCCTACAACTCTTTCCACATACTTTATCGCATCATGGCGAGAAATGGTTTGATCGTCTCCCGAAGAATTCTATTCACACTTGGGATGATATGACTCAACGCTTTTTATCGCGCTACTTTCCACCATCCATGGTCACGAGCCTTCGCAATCAGATCAGCGGTTTCATGCAAGACCCTGATGAATCTCTTTTTGATGCTTGGGAGAGATATAATATCTTGATCGATAGATGTCCAAACCACAACATGCTCCCTGTGACCCTAATTGATACTTTCTACAACGGAATGACTTTTCGAGATCGTGATACGATCAATGCAGCCGCCGGTGGCACATTCATGAAAAGGAGACCCGAGGAGTGTAGAGAGTTAATTGAGAACATGACTACTCATCACAAGAACTGGGATTCCTCTGCTTCTTCAAGGAACAACCCGAGAGTCAATGTTTCCTCTACCTCAGCAAACCCTGAGATGACCGAGCTCACCCGCATGATGGCTGAAATGAGCAAAAGTATTACGCTTCTCGCTTCAAACCAACAACAACAACAAGTTAAAGCGGTTGCTAATCCTTGTGAAACATGTGGCGGTCCTCACTCATACACCGATTGTCCTTCGACACAAGGAAATCCGGAAAATGTGTATGCTGCTTACGGTAATTATTCACCGGAAAATTACCAAGCTAGACAACAAGGGGATAGAAATCTGCTGAGTTACCGTTCCAACAATTACCTTTCACCCGGTTTTTCTCCTCAAAACCAAAACCCCGCCAACAACTATAATAGAAGCAACCAAATCCCACCAAGAGCTTCTAACCCGTATCAACCACCCACCCAACAACACCCACCCATAAACACCGATGTTGATGCCATCATGAGAACTCAAGGTGAGCAAATCAAGAATCTATAGAGCCAAATAATCAATTTGAAAGGAGATATCTTGAAGCAAGGAAATGACATCAGAACCGAGGTTCGTGATAATATCCAATCTTCCTTCAGCACTTAAACGACTGAATTAAAGAATCTATTGGCTAGTTTCTTGCCCAAAGCTCAACCTTCTTCTTCGGGTTCACTACCTTCAAACACCGTCACTAATCCGCGAGCTAATGTGAGTGCTATAACTACGCGTAGTGGAATTACCATTGTCAATCCACCTACCCCACCACCATCATCTACACCTCCTCCACCACCATGTATCCCTACTCCTCCTACGCCTAGTGTTAGTACACCATTACCGTCTCCGCCTCGTCATGACGATGTATCTCGGAAGGACCCTTCAACATCACAACCTTTACCAACTACACCTTCACCTTCCCCTTATCAACCTAGAATCCCATACCCTTCTCGCATAGGCAAGACCAACGATCTAACCAAGAATGACTGTCAAGTATCGAAATATGTGGAAATGCTATCTAAAATGACCATCAACATTAGCCTTGTTGAAGCACTTTGCCACATGCCGAAATTTGTCAAAGCATTCAAGGAATTGCTCAGCAAGAAGGAGAAACTGATTGAACTCGCCAACACACGCTTAAATGAAAACTGCTCAGCAGTTATTCTTAAAGAACTTCCGGAAAAGCTTGGAGATCCCGGTCGTTTTGTGTTGCCTTGCGTGTTCAACAAAACTGAAGAATTTACTGCCCTTGCTGATCTCGGGGCTAGTATAAATCTTATGCCTTTGAGTGTTTGGAAAACACTATCATTACCCGACCTCATTCCAACAAAGATGACTCTCGAACTTGCAAATCGTACTCTCGCTTACCCTGTTGGTATAGCCGAAGACGTGTTTATCAAAGTTGGCACATTTACTTTCCCGGTCGATTTTGTCGTAGTTGATTATGAAATGGACCCTCGAATTCCTTTAATACTTGGTCGGCCATTCTTAAGAACCGGTCGTGCTTTAGTAGATGTGGCCGAAGGTGAGTTAATCTTACGAGTCGGGGATGATTCAAAAGTTTTTAAAATGGGGAAGCTTACAGGAAAATCCTTTGGAGGCCGAGAATCAGTGAATATGATTAATGTGCTCGATGACTTTACCGTCTATGACAATCCTCTATTCGACTCTTCCATCGATAATCCACTCTTTGACGATGATAAGGATGATTCTCGATCCACTTTGGAACCTTCTCCCATTTATGATTCGCCACCGGTCTTTGATGCTTATTATGATGATGATTCTAGCTCAGATTCGGATAATTTTGATTGTACTTCTGAGTATCCCGAGTTGCCCACTTTCGATGATTTTGATGAGGCCGATACTCTCTCGAGCGATTCTTCACATGCTGAAGATCCTCCGCCATCACTCGATCCTACTTTGGACGATTATTCATTTGAGGAAGACTTCTCTGAATTTCTCAACACTTACTTCCCTCATGAGAGTGATGCTCCTCCTTATGACTTTGAAGATTATCGTCTTGATCCTACTTTGGATTTGAAGAGCATTCTGTCAAAGGAGAAGAAACCGGTCGACACCGAAGTCCGTTGCACATATGATTTGACACCTCTTTGTCCCCCTTCTGAGGACGAGGTTGTGCTTCTTTGCGGATCTTCTTAACACTCGGCTGAGCCTGAGTGCTATTTTCCCTTAAAGGAAAAGGTGTTCGACCCTGGTATTGAAGTCTTTAAGCCATCTCAGTATCCACCTGATGAAAAAAAAGGAAAAATCTTTGGAAATTTTGAAGACATGCTTGCACCGCTTCCTACTTGCTTCCACCGTGCTCCATCGCTGCTTAAGGCAACCCTGCCACTTCTTCTTTGGCTTGCCTTGTTCGCCTTAAGCTCGTGCTTATTGATGGATGAAAACTATGTCTTTGATCCTGGTGGATATGTTTCATGCTTCTTCCGTTGATGATCAAGGTCGACTCAGGCTCACGACTCGGTTAACAAAAATCAAGCGCTTCTTGGGAGGCAACCCATGCATCTATCTTTTTGCTTTCTTTATCATAAGTGTAGAGGGGACCCTTTTGGTTTGCTATATTTCCTCTCCTCACTTCTTAATCAGGGATTCGAGCTTCAATGATCCACTCTTGATGATTCTTGACGACCCGTGATTCCATGTTCTACTTCTTCCCGGTTCTATCCTAAACTGTTTTCGATTCACTATTTTATATTTTCTCAATATTAAAATAGGAATCTCTTTAGTTGTCTTTTCCTTAGCGAGATTTAAACAAAGTGCACAATGTCCTAAGTGTAGGGGAGTTTACTCTTACATGCTTAAACATTGAGGACAATGTTTATCTTAAGTGTAGGGGGGACTTCTATCGAAGTTAAGTGGTCTTTTCCTTGTATTTGTCCTCATTTTAACCAGAAAATCAATTTTTCGACATTTTTCAAAATTTTTGATCTATTTTGGCCTATTAGTTTTTACCTTTGTATAGTTATTTCCTTTCCTTATTAGAATAAATGTTTAATAAGTGGTTTTAATTTTCAAACGTTGTGAATCTTTTGACTCAACCCGAGTTTACTCTAGCTAGTATCCTTAACGTGTTTAATTCAAGTTTTGCTAGGCTTTTATATAGGGAGCTTTAAAACGCGAAAGTCTTAACTCTCACGGGTTAAGAACAAGAACTTTTCGCAAGTTCCTATAATTGATCCTAGAGAGTCGTTTATCAAGGGAACTTTAAAAAGCGATTTCTAAGCTTGAAAAAGTCCAAGAATTTGCAAGATCCTATAGGCGACTCGAAAACCCAAAACTTTGATTTAATAGGCTAAGTATCCACGAGTCTCATTACTTGAGATTTTAAATTGTGGAGAACGAGAGATGATAGAGCCAATTATAAGTTCGGTATTCTTTCGTGAATTTATGTGAGTTAATTATAAGCCTATTCTCCCATCGCTTGCTAATAAATTTATCTGCTAATAAATAAGGTTGTACGATTTGAAAGGTTACTTAGCTTCTAGCCCCAGATCGTTTAAAAGTTGCTCGGTATGGATTAGAGTTTATAGCCAAGGCATAACTTATTGAAGCGGGATGCGAAGATTGGCGAGTCCGAAAAGGCCCTAACAAGGCATGAGGGCTATATTTTGTTGCTAAAGATCCAAAGTGATGTGAAGAATCATTTATCGAAAATCAATATGAAGGATCGAGACACACGACGTAAAGCTAAACTCCCCAAAAGCCATGAAGAAGTGTATCTGAAAAGACCCTAACAAGGTATGAGGATAAATAGATCCAAGTCATAAAAGGAGGCGGATCGTTGTATATCAAAGTCCAAAATAAAGATTGGAGAAAAATGAAGAAGTCATGGTCCAAGTATGAATCTCTCAAAACTTCAAGTGAAGAAATTCCTATATGAAGAGAAGACCATTATTTCATGAACGTCTCTCAAGATTTGAAGTATGAAGTCGCTGCCAAATATCGGTCCGAGAAAGGTCTCAAATCGCGAAACGAGTTATGCCAAGATATGAACTTTATGAGGTCCCGAGAAGCAGTTTTAAAAGATTTGGTCCTTTAGCTAACTATTGATTAAATCGTTCACTTTATTTTCAGACTAAATAACTATCAAAATAAGTCAAACAATGCATCCTCGTGATCATTTAAGACAACAATAAAAAATAAGAGATACACCTAGGAATAAGGGAGTCTAAGTGAGTAATTGGCCCACATGAGTTCGTGATAGTTTACTAACTTATAATAACAATGATCTCGTTTTTAAGCTTGGTTTGGAGAAAGTGAAAACTTGAGGATGATGATTATTCATAACATTTTCAAAACCCAAGGTATGCTTTTGATTTCTTTATTTTGTATGTTTTTAATTTTCTATCTCTTTAATAAAGGCCAACGTGGATGGATTATGATGAAAAGTGTAATCTTGCTTTGTAACTAATGCATTGCATGAGGACATTGCAATGGTCAAGTGTAGGGGATTTGATAGGTGTGTAAACACCCATCTTTTCTACCACTTAATTACAATAATAACCGGACCAAAACGTGTATTTTATGTCTTTTATGTCGGAATTATGCGTGGTTTGTGTTTTTGTTGTGATTTAGGATGAAAAGGTGAAAAGTGGAGAAAACACGGACATTCACGGGCATTTACGGACTTTGATTGAAGAAAAGGATGAAAGACGAAGTCAAGAAGTCAAGAGTGCAAAAAGAACGGAAGTCCACGACCAATTCTGAAGATTTATCGAAGAAAAAGTCAAAAGACGGAAGTTTATCAAAAGCCGAAGAATTCAAGTCTATTTTATTGAAGAATTTAAAGACGAGTTCAGAAGAAATCCCAAGCCACAAGTCATTATAGTCCAAGTTTAAAGAAGATTAGAAGAAAAGGACTAATGACGCAATTAATGAAGATTAAAGAAGGAAGGACCTAATCTTGTAATTAAGAGAAAAGGAAAGAGGGGAGGAAGCTTCCTAATCCTCCCCTATATATAGATTAGGACTAGCTAAGTTTATTTGTTGTTGGCTAAGTGTGACAATTAGTCTTCCACCATTTACTTTCCTAGCACCTTTAATTACCTTGTCAATTTAAATTCTTGTCAAATTTAATTACCTTGTCTTGCACTTAATTACCATTTAATTTCAAGTAAGTTTTTCTTTTATTTCTTGTTAATCTTTATCTTTATCTTGTTAATCTCATTCTACCTTTCTTTAATCTTTGTGTTGATTTGTTTATGTTCAAGTTCTTTATTTTTGTTGATTTGATTAAAGTGGTTTTGATTATCTTGATCTTTATTGTTTGATTTGTTGTTTTGGATTGATTGCTTATGTTGATTAAATGTTTTGTTATTAGTTTGGTTTAATCTTTTTGTTGATTTTGTTAAGTTTTTATTAGATCCGAGCTATCCTTCCTTCCTTGTTCTTCGGTTACTGTTACTTATCTTTCCCAGAATCGTGCTCAGCTATTATTCCGAATAGGGGTTTGCCAATTTGTGCTCTATTCGGAATATTAAACATTCCGAGTAAGGGTTTAGCAGATAAGCTTATGCGGAATATTCTACATTCCGAATAGACTTTATTCCGAATAGGGGGCCACATTCCGAGTAAGCACTATTCCGCATAGAGGGAACTTTCCGAATAGGACTGGATATTCCGAATAGGAATATATTCCGAATAGCTGACATTCCGAATAGGCCAAAATATTCCGAGTAGGCACTTTATTCCGAATAGGGACAGATATTCCGGATAGAAGGTTTTATTCCGAATAGGAGGTATTATTCCGAATTGAAGGTTTTCCGAATAGGGTATATTCCGGATAGGCTCTTTTCAGTTTTGTCAAATTTAGTTTTTATGTTTCTGCCCTTTTATTTTTTTAGCTTTATTTTTCCCGCCTTTTTCCTTGATCGCACTTTAAGTTTATTTGCCTTAGTTTAAGATTTAGTTTTAGTTGCGTTTTAAGTTTACCTTAGTTAGATTTAAGTTTGCGTTATTTACATTATTGCCCTTTAATTTTAGTCTTGCTTTTTAATACTTGCACCATTTACATTAAATTAGATTTAGATTTACTTTAAGTGCACTTTTACTTTAACTGTTCTGCACCTTTAATTTTAAACACTACAACGACACATCTTTTGTTTAACCAAAGAACAGCTGAGTCGCACATTAAACACAAGTTTTTCAATTCGAAGAGACACACAACAACGAACTTTAATTTTTATACGGGCCAAAAGCCTTGTATCATCGGTCCGTTTCACGATAGGTCTAAATTAAAAACACGGGTTCGGTTCATGACTAATACTTTTACAAGTTAATATTTTTACAAGTTATATTATTTTAGCAAGGAAAATTAAATTAATTAAATCATGTCTAGTAATTTATTTAATTAAACATGGACTTAGGTTATTATTATTTAGTAGATAATACATGTTTTAACCTAAGTATTTTATTATTTAATTTAGACTATAGTATTAATTAATTATTTAAACATGGAATATAATTAATTAATAAACATGACTTAGGTTATAATTAATAAAATATAAATACATGTTTAAGCTAAGTATTTTATACACCTTCATTTAATTAAATCATGCTTATATTTAATTAAATCGTATAACCTATACTTTATTTAATTAACATGATATTATTAATAAACTATACTAGTACACTTAAGCTTATATTATTAACTTATTAATCCAGCTTATTTCTAAATATGGAAACTTTCTAATTCAGGAAACTTACTATTTTTAGAAACTTTATATTTTTAGAAGCTAATCTAATTTTGGAAAGTTTCTATTTTTGGAAAATATCTATTTTAATAAACCTGCTATTTTTTGAAAGTTACTTATTATTACAGAACAAGACAAGAACATATAAAACAAGCTAAGACATGCTATAATCAGTTATGTACTCAGTAAACAGAATACTTATACATGTCCCCTATTTATGTAGCATTAGTGAGATCGGAGTAGGCTTTCATCCTTTCGTCTTTCTTCGTTCACTAGACACAAGGTACGGATCTCCCGTCCCTTTCAGTATGGACATTCTTTCCTTAGTAGGATTCCCCGTTTGCAGCCAACTGTTTTCCCAGTATTGTTTTATATGTTTGATTACTTATGTTAGTTTAAGAGCCTAAGCCGTATACATGCATGACCAATGTCACCTAGTTATGGAGGTACCATAACTATAACACTAGCGTCACCAGTGTTACGACTTCCCCACGGCGAAGTGATTGCTCGTGGCGTCCCTTTCAGTTATTTGGCCATTGTTATTATATTATCATGTGGGGCGTATGGGTGCATCCTAGTTACATATTTTAAAGGATTTCATGGTGAATGCGATGTGTGCCTTGCATCCTTCACAAGGAGTTGATCCCTCCTATCTAGATTATTTAATTAGAGGCAACCCCTCTGATTACATGACGAGGTCTCCCCTCCAAGTATTCATGCATGGTGGAACCTCATGACCTATATAGGCTATTGGCTAATTAATACAGTTTTCATATAAAAACATAAGTCTTTTCAAACTATAAAACCAGTTTTATGAACATGTTCCAAGTTTTCCAAGAGTTATACATTCCCGCTGCTATTAAGTCTTTATTATGTTTCAGTCATTCATAATATATCATATATCCATTCATCGAGCGTATTTGCTTAGCCGTTACTTTCCTTTCCATGTCCCAAAACGGCAGGTACCCATGGACAGACTCGAGCATTTGGAGGACGTGCATAGGATGGAAGCTGCCTTAGTCTTCTTCTCCTTTTGCCTTCTTATACTTATGCTTAATTGGACACTTGTTTAGTCCTTCTCATTTCTTATGTTTTGGGCTTATGTTTGGGAACCGATGTTTGATTTCGGTTTTCCCTATGGTCATGTATGTTTTAGTACATATTACCTTGCATGCTTTGATGACACGCCAAAAATACGCGTAACGATCCACTTATCAAAGTGGGGTGTTACATATACTTTGCAAACGATTGAAACTCTGGTAACAGACATGATCAAAAATACAACGGGTCAGCAGTCCAACCGATCCGCCAATCCTGACATAACAACCTAAGAATTTCAACTTTATTCACTTTCACATCTGGAGACACATGTCAAGACAGTCGTCAAGACACATGTCTCACGCATATTTTCTGAGGACACATGTCAAGACATCCGTCAAGACACATGTCTCACGTGTATTTTCTGAAGACACATGTCATACGTATATTCCTTAAAACATGAGTTAAAACACACGACTCACGCATAACTTCTTAACTAGGCCACAGTAATTCAGGGTACCCTCCAAGGGGTATACCCATCCTGTTGAGCCATGTGCCAATCAGACCACTAAAATCCCGATACCATCACGGACGTATTGTTCATGTTTGGATACGCGATGTTCGTTCTATGTGAGACGGGGGAAACAAACTCAGTGAGATCTGCGACGTTTATGTCATGTATTGACATGGCACCTTTATTTTCGATCACAATTACATATATCCCACATCCATAAAAGACGTTGTTGTATCACCCATGTATATAAGGGCTTTCATTTCAGTTTAGCGACAAGATCCATTCTGTTAACGCACTTTATTTTAGGCATATGCGAGTACAATGTGATTCTGATTTTGGATTGATTAGCAGCACTTCAAGCTACGATTTATCATCATTCATATCAGATTATATTCAACGATGTTCAGACTATATTTTCATCAGGGTTTTCCTACCGGGAAAATCTGCATAAATGATTTCTGTTTTATCAACACGTGCTTATCATCCCATGGATACGACGACTTTCTAGCTATCATTTGTGATGCGATTTTGAAGACTCTTAAACCCATAATCATCCGATTGTTTTAGAACCCCCATATGCATTTCTAGAAGAACTACCAGTAGACCACCCATTCGTGAAGTGAAGTTTTTCATTGAGCTCAAGGAGTTGGAGGAACAACCACAAGAGTTACGGGAACGAGGTTTTATTCGCCAAGTCTATCACCCTGAGTTGTGCCAGTTCTGTTTATCAAAGAAGAAGGACGGTAGCATGGATTTATGCATCAATTACCGTAAATTGAACAAGCTCACCATTCATAATAGTTATTCCCTCCCAAGTATTAATGATCTATCCGATCAACTACCATACTCTAAACACTTTCCAAGATCGATTTACGATTCAGGCTATCATTAGTGGCGAGTGAAAGAACATGACATTTCCGTAACTGCTTTGTGCACACGTTATGGTTTATATGAATTCGTGTTTACGTATTTTGGTCCCACGAATGCCAACATAAATTATGGACTTGAGAAATCGAGCTTCCATGAATTCTGGACAAGTTCGTCATTTTTGTTCATTGCTAACATTCTGACCTTATCTAAGTCTAGAGAAGAGCACGAAGACCATCTTCGCTTTATGTTACAAATTCTACGACAGAAGAAATTTCATACTAAATTCTTTCAAGTACGAATTTTGGTCGATCACAGTGACACACGAAATCACATTGTTCTTACGGTTAGTCACTATGACTAAGCTTATGCGCAAAGGAGAGAATCCTACACAAATTTATGTGTTCTAGAGGATCCTACGCTAAGAGAGGTCTAATTTACCGAGACTCATAGTCTTCCAAAAATTTATATGTATCCAGTTCCTACGAGTATCATGATCTTAAACCACATTTTGGTGGAGCGACATGTAACAAGATGCAGTTACGTTTATATCTAAATGCCTGACTTACCAGAAGGATAAGATGGAACGCCAACATGCTAGTATTCATTTCAACCATCAGAAATTCCTGAAAAGAATTGGACAAGATATCCATGGATTTTGTTACCGGACCATTGTAGGCTTAGAAGAATCATAATGCTATCTGGGCCGTCGTCCGACCATTTAAACTAGCCTACACGTTTTATTTCATCTAAAATAATTATGTAGTTAGCAAGTCTGCAAGGAGTTCAGCAAGAAATAGTACGATTTCATGGTATTCCGTCAGCAATCATATCGGCTAGAAATTACGTTCGCGTTCACGTTTACGTTCACTTTCACGTTTACGTTGACGCTCACAATTGCGTTTCATGTTTGCATTCACGACTTTGTACGCGTTTACGTCCTTGTACCATTTCACAATTTGCTTTTCGCGCTCACTTTCATGACATTGTTCCCGTTCATGATCGTATCTTATCTTCTGACTTACGTTTTGAGTTTCATTCTGGAAGGTTTTGTAGAAAGCTTGGGAGACCAGACTCAAGTTTCGCATAACTTTCCATCCTCAGACGGACATTTCACGTCACATTTCCCGTCTGATCTCGTATCGTGTAGCGTTACCTTCTTAGTCATCGCACGTCCACGATATGTTTTACATATCATGTTCACCCTACGTTTCTCATATCACGTTCACGATATGTCGCACGTATCGTGTTCACCATATGTTCCACATATTTGATTCGCCATATCTCCACGTATCACGTTCACAATTGTTCACGTATCACGTTCACAATTGTTCATGTATAACGTTCACAATTATTCACGTACTACGTTTCAATCTGTCTCGCAAATCATTGCTTTGCGATTGCCAGTACCATTATTTTCAAGTTCTTTCGTATCGTATCGTTTCAAGTATCTTTATATGGTATGTCTTATCCACTCGATCAGATTCATGGGGATCTATCTTGCGTTATAAATTAGAAAAATTTTCGTATCGTCAAAACAGGGTCATAAAGACCAAGATTTATTACTTTCGTCAAGATCTATCAGACGAACCATTCCGAGCGGGAAGCCACTTGGAAACGGATGAGTCCATCTGGATTCCTTATCTTCATTCCTTTCATACCCGAGTATGTTCGTTTCAGCCACGTCACATTCCATAATCTCTTCAGCCATGTCTCGTCCATGTCCTTTCCAGCCATATCGTATCTCTAATTCGAGGACGAATTATTCTTTTAGAGGGGAAGAGTTGTAAAACCCGCTATAAAATACTCATGAACATTAAATGCATGAAAACCCGATTAAATTATAACTTTAATATTTATTAATATACTACATGAATCATGAACATTTAATATAAGAATTACGTATATTAATTAATTACGAGAAGTACTACATATATTATTATTAAGTATTTACGTATAATGCTTAAAACACGACAATATTAAAACACGAGAATTAAAATAGCATGAAACGAAATACATAAACATAATAGGGGTGTTTGGCCGGATTTAAATAGAAAAACAAAAAGGGCCCAAAGGCC
This sequence comes from Glebionis coronaria, assembly GCA_025667525.1. Lineage (NCBI taxonomy): Eukaryota > Viridiplantae > Streptophyta > Magnoliopsida > Asterales > Asteraceae > Glebionis > Glebionis coronaria. The sequence continues at coordinate 715,874 of JANFOE010000365.1, read as the reverse complement.
CGGTCCACCAAGAAAAAAAACCTAAACATAAACATGCGTATGTTTTTGGTCACTTTGACAACAAACAGGAAACTATACCAAAAACCCTAATGGAGGCCGCTGGTTTTTCAAAGAAGAGAAAAAACAAGAAGTTTGTTTGATTTTTATTACTTCGGGTTTGTGGTTCTTTATCACTAATACATAGATGCAAATCGGTATCTCTAAGCCTTAATGATGTTTTTATTATTTACATTCGTTCATGATCAATAATAACCAATTATTAAAACATGTAATTGAAGGGAATAAATTTGGGAATCGAATTAATGTTGGCTTTGGTTTGCGTATCACACAAACCGAGAGTCATTGACTCTCGGCGGCGTTTGTTAAACTGCCAGCCGTACCCATAAGGGTCGGTGGTTGATTGTCTCCTTCAGCCGCCACATCCAAACACTCAGCAGGGCTCGTTTGGTGAAAGCAATAGGAACCGAGGGTCTGTGGTGATCAGCAGGGGGTACCGGCTTAGGTCGGTGGGTAGTTTGGCCGAGTAGGGGGAAACTGGCAATCGCCAGTGGCTGCCTGCGCAGTCAATAGCAACACCAACCCCCAGCAGTGTTTGGCCTAGTAGTGGGAACCCGACTAAACTGGGGGCAACCCATTTGCTGTCAGTGGAAGAAACCACAGCCGTAGGGCTGTGGTGTTTGGTTGTTGTTTGTTTGATTTGCTAAGTACGACCGAGACAAGGGGTCTTGGTCGGCTCTGGTTTAGGGGCTCGGATACTCTAGGACAATTTATTAAATTATTTATTTAATTATTTCTAAAACATGTATTATTAATTAAATAAACCATGACTTAGGATCTAATTATTTTCAATATAATTATTCATGAAACTTAGTATAATCATCTAATTACATGTTAACTACGGTTTTCTATAAATAAATTAATAAACATGACTTATGTTATAATTATTAAATATAATTATCACAATATAATACATAGTCATTCTATTTAGGAAAACTATATGTTAAAATAATTATTAAAAATAATTATTCATGTTATAAGTACATGTACATTTAATTAATTTAATTAAGGACTTAGCTTAATAAATTAATTACTTTATTAACCAAGGTTTAATTAAATTAATAACTATACGTTCATTTAATTATACAATAAATCATTTAAGGTAAAGTTTAATTGTTATAAACATGTACTATTGTTAATTAATAATTACTTATGATATCACGTATTATTATTATTAATTAATAATCCATATGTTAAGACTATGTATTCAATATTATTAAACTTTACTATATAGTAATCATGACTTATAATATGCTTATTAAAAACTATATCTTATAGCATTTTACTTATTTAATAAGCTTATTACTATATATGGAAAAATGCTATTTATGGAAATATACTATTTTTAGAAATTTACTATTTATGGAAACTTTCAATTTTTGGAAAGTTACTATATATGGAAACCTACTATTTTGGGAAGTTATTATATATAGAAAACTGTTATTTTTAGAAAGTTACTTATTATGTTATAACAAGTACTATAACACATAAAACATGAAATACACTAATCAATAACACATAAAATACTAAGAAACACATGAATAAACATGAAACACTTAAAACAAGACAAGAACATGTAAAACAAGTTATTACACGTCAAGTAAACTAATAATCAGTAAATACAAGTTAAACAGACAACTTATTCATGTCCCTTTTATTATGTGGCTATCGTGAAGTCGGAGTAATTCATCCGCATTCGTTTTCATCCTCATTACTGGACACAAGGTACATATATTCCGTCCTTCAGTAAGGACACTCTCTTCCTATAATAGGATTCCCCGTTTGCAGCCATCTGTTTTCCCCAGTAGTTTACTTAAACTAAACAATAATTATATGATTAATATTTTAGTTTTTTCCTGAACAATATACATGCATGCCAGTTCCACCAAGTTATGGAGGTAGCATAACCATAACACTAGAGGCACCAGTGTTATCTCTTCCGCGGTGAGAGTGATTTCTCGCGGCGTCCCTTTTAGTTATTTGACTTACTTTATTATTATCATGTGGGGCGAATGGGTGCATCCTAGGACAAGTTTAGCAAGATTACATGGTAACTGTGGTGTGTGCCTTGCATCCGTTACATGGAGCTGATCCCTCCAACCCAGACTATTATAATTAGAGGCAATCCCTCTAACTGCATGACGAGGTCACACCTTTAAGTATTCATGCACGTTGATACTTCATGACCTATATAGGCTTCGGGCAAATTTAAAATACAGTTTTTATGAAATAAACATAAGTCTTTTCAGAATAAACCAGTTTATAAAACATACACCAGGTTTTTCAGGACTTACATTATTCCGCTGCACATTACTTCATTTCATACTTTACTTATGTTTACGCCATTCATATCATTGTCATATATCCGTTCACTGAGCGTATTGCTCAGCCGTATATTTTCTTTCCATGACCCAAACGGCAGGTACCCAAGGACATACTTGAGCATTTGGAGGACGTGCATAGGATGGAAGTTACCTTAGACTTCTTATCCTTTTTCCTCTTGTACTTATGAGTGCTTGGACACTTGTTTTGGTCCTTCCTATTCCATTTACTTTATTTTTGTTTGGGCTTATGTTTGGGAACTAAAGTTTGATTCCGGTTTTCCCTTTTATGGTCATTTATGTTTTAGGACATTACCTTGTATGCTTTGATGACACGCATAATTATCATGTAACGGTCCACTTATCAAAGTGGGGTGTTACATGCTCTATGACATAAAAGTCCATTAAGAATACGTACCCATGAATGTCCACTTTCACCTCATGCAATACTCTTCTTCCATATTCGGTATACCCCATCCGCACAAAATCGTGTTTGCTTAGCATATCCTCCGTCATGTAATTTCCCGGATAAATTAAATTTAGTTCCGCGCCCCATGCCCCTTGATTATCAACGTTGCATGGTATGGCGAATCTCATCATCGGTTTTGTAACACCCCCAAATTTATACAACTCAATACAGCGGAAGACTAGTTGGTGTTACGGGATAGCACATTACTCACATCATAGACAACGCATAAAAATCACGTCGTTTATTAATAAAGCATTTCCATTCATAAATATCAAATTTACATAGGTCCCAAGTCATATTATTTCATACAAAGTTTTACAAAGTATTTGAATGGAAAATATTGTTTAAGTGCGGGCCATGAATTCTTGTCGTCTTCCCGAGAATTACCTTCCAGTACCTGAGATAAAACATGTTAAAAGAAAAGGTCAGCGATAACGCCGAGTGAATTCATAGAGTTTAATAAAATCCATCAATATAATATCAGTATAAAATTATTACTGAAAATCATCTTGTACAAATCATTTTAAATGGGCCATAAAATAGCCAAAGTCATTTTATACAAATCTTTATCGAAAATCATAATATAGGCATTTACCTTAAAAATCATTATACGAGCCAATGTCGTAAAAACATCATACAATACGTCTTATGACGTTGTATGAAAATAAAAACCGTTATATGAATATGGTTATGAAAACCAAAACACAAACATAATATCAATAGTATGACCCTGTATTGCTAGTCAGGCAATACATCGTAATTCGGAGCGTCTAGTAGGATTTCGTTAGTTTTTTTTTTTTGGATTGTTATAAGCCGCATGACATTGTTACCTTACTAAACCAACAACGGGTAGCTAACCCGATACACAATTTGACCATCTAAAGTAGCGTGTCGTCGCAAAGGTCACGCTATGGAAATCTTCTCATACATAAATTCGCTTACCAATCAATGTGGCACGACGGGGATCAACCGTCAAGGAGCGAACTAGGGTGATCGTCCCCAAATAGTACTATTATATGCATAAGCGTCTACCAAATCCCGGTAGTTCACAATTCATGCTAATGGGACTTTTAGTGACATAACCTAACTTTAGTAATCCATTTTATTTCATCTATCGGGTCCTTTAATCATTTATCGGGTCATACAATCGGGTCATTCAATCATACGGGTCCAAATCAATAAACAAACAATCGGGACAAATGGAGTCCTATTTTATAAAAACTAACATGTTATCTCCCTCGCGGGTTTATAAAAACATTTAAAAGAGTGCGAGGCTATGAACTCACGTTGATATGGGAAGGCGGGTTATCGGCGATTCGGACGTACGGTACGTGCTTCAATCACGGAAACCTAGACAAATAATATTTGTCTTAGACACTTGTCCAATGACTTTATAAAAATAACAATTATGTATACATATGATGATTTTATATATATGATGATCAAGTGGGTTTACATATTCTCGTTTACTCATTTTAGTGTTATGTGTCGATAACTTTTATACTAGTTTACTAGTTTTACCTATTTACGTGTTTTAGGTCCAATAAACTTATTATAAGTTCTTTAACTTGTATTAATCCATGTTATACTTATATTATCAGTATCTACACTTTACAAGTTGGGCCTAAATGGGTTAAGTCCAATAAGTTCTTTTTATAAGTGTTTATCTTATTTAGTCTAATTATTAGTCCAATATGCTTAGTTATCTCGTTAATGTTCGTATGTCCTATAGTTCGGGTTTTATCGGTTTTTACTTGTATTAGTTACTTATATATTAGTATATGACTTTTAGAAACTTTACATTAGACGGGTTTGATCGTGTAAGTTTTATTTGGCGAAAACGTTAATTTTACGGTAATAGCCGAAAAAGTCGTAAAAATCGTGTTTATAGTTTTATAACTTATAAGTATTATTACACTACCATTTTTATAATTTATACACTTATTTAACCTTTTACATATTCATATAAATAAAATCCATAAGTTAGTGTGTTTTTATTTTACATTTTATACAATATATTTTGAGTGCTTATATAATAATAATAAACATTAATTCTCAAAATCTGATTTTTATCTTCATCTTCACCAAAACTGCCATATCTAGAGTTCTATATGGAGATAGAAGCTCAAATGTTTATCCCATAAACTACATGATATGTGCTCTATTTAACTTATCTATAGCTACTGTTGAATCATCTTCTAAATATTTTCTAAAAATCGTCCAAAACAGTAAACTCAGATTGGTACTCTAAACTTGTTTTGACCATATCTTACTCATTACAATGATTCCATTGCATGTCCAACTCTCACATGTGTACAAGACTCATAGATTACTGTATATCAATTCTACTTCATCATTTTATCAGTTCATGACATGTTTCTTTACTGTTTTATACAGCCAATAAATTTAGACAAGATTTTAGCCTTGTTTCTTATAGTTTTTCATCTTTTTAAGCATGTTTATCAACACCAAATCCCCACACAATATTTTTATCATCATATAATCATCATTAACATATACAATAGGAAATTAAATACATGATTACATAACCAAGAATAACAAGAGGATGAGGAGGACAATCTTTATACCACCATGTTGATGTAGGTTATGATTTGGACATGGATTTTGATGGAGAAACTTGTGTATAACCAAGACCATCTTCAAGACCACCAATCTTCATAAACTCCTTGTGGAAAATCAGCCCCAAGACACCATGAATACTCCTCCTTGGATGTTATAAGCACCACCAATCAATAGGGTTTCAAGAGGGCTTCAACATATATGTAAATAACATAGGCTTTGTGGTTGAATCAAGATCAAAGGGTGGTGTTTTTGTGTTAAAGTGGACGGATACAAAGGAGAGTAGAGAGGAAATTGTAGTTGTTTGCATGTAGTGGAAATGAGTTAGTGGTAAGTGAAAAGTGGTTTTGATGTAAGTAGCTTCACTTGTAAGCTTAGCTTACAAGTGTAAGCATTATGCTTATAAGTTGACACCTATTTGGTGTGTTGGTGATGTTAGGCCGCCCCATGTGTAGTGGGGTGGGATAAATTAGTTTGTCCCATCCCACTAATTTACGGGTATTCCTCGATTCTAGTTTCCTCGATTTGCGTGCCCTCGGGTCGTTTTACGAAAAACGTTTTTATAAATTATGAACCAACGGCACAAAACGAATCTAATAAAAATTGTCTCATCAAAAACGGAGTTCGAAAACGTAAATACGTAATCCTAAGGTTTCCGGTTTATGAACCAACACAAATTTAAAATATCAAAATAATATTTACGGATAAATTTATTTTCTAAAATGTCGGACTGTCACCAAAGACGATGTATGCAAACGTAAGTACGTAACGTAGAATCTTCCGGTTTAGACGTAGTCGACGCTACTTCAAGACGTAAATCCAAATTTCTTCCCAAAAATAAGTGAGTTCATAAAATAATATTTTCAAATAAATATTGAGAATAAAATATTGACCACAAATTGACGGATTGTCATAGCATTTACCCCTAAACAGGATCTTTGTCCTCAAAGATCATCTTACTACTCGCTTCATATAGAGTTAAAGCCATGTGGGTATTTCCTCCACATTCGGTCTTTTCTCACAAGTGTAATCCATTATAATACGCGAGTTTCCTCAAACATAACTACGGGAATAAGATCAGGCTAAATGTTGACTTACTTTCTCTATCCATGATGTTCACGGGTTTCTGATGAATGCAACTTTTCGCCGATCTAAGCTTTACTAAGAACAATCAGATTTTCACTTGATATATATTTCATCAAGTTCGATTTACGAAACATAACTCACGCAGTTCTTGAAGTCCTAGGGTAGATCCAGCTTATATGCCTTTCAATCCCTACTTTTACATCATCTCAATGGTCCCATACAACGGGGACTTATATCCCATGATTTGTCAGATCATGAATTCATTTTTTTTCCAAGGTTAAAAATTGTGGCATAACTTCGCTACCCATTTGGCACTTCAAGATCTACATTTCATATTCACATAACCTCTTGCCCACTACCGGCTGTCAATAATCAGATCCTAATTTCAACAATCATTTCAGATCTCGCGGGTCGGGTATTTTGCAAGGTTAGGTTCGCCATCATAGGAAACCTTAAACCTAAAAGACATGTCCAACTCACAATGGGTGTATGTCGGGTGTCTTCATCTCAACTCTTGCTTACAGATGCTCTAATATTTGGATCCTAACAAGATTCGATCTTAATCCTAACACGGTGGTTATCAATGATAATCTTTTCAAAGGAAAACGATTATACGGTCTATTACCAAAGGTCAATCATTCAAACATAAAACAGCACTTATATTACTTTGTATCGTTACTTTACCTCGTCCCTTCGATTTGGGGTGGTACATAGTACTTTCATCAAGGTTCGTTCCCAACGACTTCTGAGCAAATCTATAGAAATTCGATGCGAAGCGAAGATCTTGATAAAGATGTTCGATACAGGCACACTATGTTTACATAACTCTTTTGCATTTATCATTAACGGGAATGATATTAGCAGATTTGGTCAGTCTGTCGAAGATGACCCAAATCGAATCAAATTCAGATGATGACCTTTGCAATAGCTAGACGTTAACTAATGTATGAGGCGATGTCTGCCTTCATGATTGCCATTAGTACAACTTTTTCAGACAAAGATACTTTTAGTCAAAAATGACATACATATAATACTTATACTTACAAGATTTCCAATTTAACTACATCTCACAATCTTCCATATTTATGCAACCATAAACGGCCCTTTAAAAGATTTAATGCCATCGGCTTCTCAATCTTAATGATTCATATTAGTCGCGAATCCCTTTTTATTATCTATATTATCCTTTTTACAAACATTGTTTATTTTTATATCGTTCGGCAATTTATTCTGTACCATCATTATTAAGGAACATGTCCTAATTGGTTCTTTATCCTTTCTATATTATGTGTCAGTAATTACGTTCACTTTCCTAGATGGAATAATTATCATAACCGTATTTATTCAAAATTCTTTCTTCATATCTTCTATGTTTTAGTTTCGTCATTACTATTATGTTTATCTGTTTCACTCAATCCGACGTCTAAAGCATCGATAATTATTACATGTAAATTAACAATAAATATTTAATTTTTATGAAACGTAAATGTAAAAATTTTAAATTTCTTAGTTCGACCAATTATATAAAATGTTTCAAAATAAATTTGAATTTGATTAACAAGATTTTTGTTGATTTATCGAAAATATTTAATAAGATTCGTAAATGTTCGAAAAACCTTTGTTTATACTTTGGTCAAAGTTTTCTTAGTTGAAAAGCAAAAATTGTCGTTTTAAGTTTTCAGGTTATGGTATAAATGGTTTTACTCAATCCTTCTTAAGTTATCTTGAGGTATACACAAACATTTACCCCTAAACAGAAGTTTAGTTAAATGGTTTGTGTATAAGGGAATAATCCCTTAAAATCCTTTGTTAAAACATTTGTCAAAATATATTTGCATTTTCTTTTTAGTATAACCCATAGTCTTAAATGACTCTAATTTGAAGAGTCAGTATAGATTCCATTATCTTTTTAATCACATAGTCCAATAATGTAAAGGTTTAAGTCTTTAATCTCATGTCAATTATTCAAGGTACATGTTTTTATTGTTCGGCCAATTCAGGGCAATCTATAAATAATTATTAACTCATTCTTATTCTTATAAACAAACAAATAGTCCTTATTGATCACAAGCATGAATTTGTCAAATTACAACCTACACACGTGATTCACCAAATTTATGAATGCTACATGTGCATTAGTCAATCCAAACGGCATCACGTGAAACTCATAACGTTCATTACAAGTACTGGATGTAGTGATTGGAATAGATAATATTTTTCGTGGACGCGAAGTTGATGATAACCATGCCGTGAATCAAATCTTTAAAACATCCGCTAGAACCTTGTAAATGATCGAACAAATCTTCCATTTCGAGTTATGGGTTTTGTTTTCGATTGTCAATTTACTCAGTTCACAATAATCTATAAATATAAGGAATGATAATACCATAGCTCTTCATGATGACAGGCTTGGTATAATAATATCTTTCTCCGACAACTCTCTTAGTTGTACGGTAATTCCTTTAAATTAGATGGTGCTGACGTACAGTGCACAAGCCACAGGTGTAGTACCGGTTATATAATCAATACCAAATTCAACTTGCCTTAATGGCAAAAGTCTAGGTAATTCATTAACAAATACCTTCTAAAGTTTTAGATAACATAAATACATTTTAATACATTTATTTTAAATTCTTCTAGATTACAATATCTAAAACTAGTTCACAACCATTCATGGTATAATTTTAAGTCTAAATACAGGATACAGCCACCTATCGAGGATTATTTAAATCACTTTTGATAATCAACATCTTATCATTTAGGGGAATTCAATTCGAGTTCCCATCAATTAAGACAATGTCGTCATGTCATAATCAATCAATCCATTCTACTGGCACTATCAACTTTCCAGTTTCATTGCCGTCGATAGGATGTGAACTTCTCAAAAGACTAATAATAATTCATAATCCTTCACAAATTCAGGGATATATGGAGACACAACCATCATCAAAAGAGTAATGTCAACGCATAATCTACGCGATAGAATTTCAAATCAGATACAGACGAAAACATTTAACGAATATGAATATATCCCATGTTTTCATATTTTAAGTACGCATTCGAAAGCTTCTCGGATCGTTACCCAGGTCATTCAAATGAAATCAAATCAAAAGAAATGATAGGAAGGTTGATACATCCAGTCGGGTATCAACACTCGGTAATCAGATACTTTTCCTAAGAATCACACTACGGGAGAATTGGACAAGAAAGAATTGTCAATTGTCAAATAAGACAATTTCCACAGATGAGTAAATTCGACTCAGAAGAATAGATGCTACAGGCACATATGTAGGTGTCCCTAACATTATGTCCTTATTTTTCACTTCTTGCAGATCTCATTAAAATTTAATCTTTCACAATCCTCAAAGAAAATGTAGTGTTTATTCATTAGTTTTATGGTGACTACTAATCAGTCTTGCATAGTCCATTCCAAATTGTATGTAGGCGCGCAACTATATACAATTTCAAGATTAACGATGCAATACTCAGTTCGTCAAAATTTTATCATCATGTTTATAATAAAAACATCTTCATGCTTAATTCTTAAATAAGAATCAAAAATAAATTTACAAAGATTTTTTATTATGAAAACCATTAAGTTTTCCAAGATACTTTATAAACAACCTCATTTCGATAACAATCACTTATAAATCTTACTTTGAATAATCCTTATGGTAATGAAAATTCAATTTTTCTCAATGGATACGGTTTTATCTTATAAAAACAATGAGTGATCTGCAGAAGAGTGATGAAAGCTTGTTCATCAAGAATTAACTACGATATGTTAGGAAATGAGATTAGCCAAGTAATCATGAGGTTCATGACCTCGATGGCACTCACGAAGAAGGATTCACAACGTAACTCAAATCAAGATGAGTACTTGTTCAATGATTGCATCACTAATGCGAGAATTAGGGAGAAGCAAGAAAAGATAGATAACATCGATACATGTAGAATTTAGCAATCAAAGGTAGTCTTTTCATTAATCACAAACAAGTCAAATTGTACCGTAACACATTAAGTGTCACTATGTCATACAATTCTCAGAACTCGTCCTACCAACTGATGTCTCAGTTAAGTTAGGGATTTTTAAAGGATACTACAATGAATACTAATCTACAAGAGTCATTAGGCGTTCCACTTGTCCCAGAAGATCCATCGGTCCCAATTCAGAAGAAAATTTCTTCCATTTATTTCTTGGACACTAGGCATCCTCATTAGTGGACAATGGCCTAGGAACAACCCTTAACAAAAACCTACAATCAATTAAAACCTTATAATTCAATCACAGAACTTAACGACTTCCTCTTAACATTTTCATATTCCATACGGGTTAAATTTTACTTTATTCAAGTTTCAACCACTTTTATACTCAAATTGATATCCTACCTCATTTTCCAATACTTTCACTCTTTATTCTTACACCTTAAAAGGCAATAAAGGCTCAATATGAACAACACTTAATTTCCAATCCTATAGCTCTTACAACAACAATTATCAAATGAGTCACTAGTATGAGATGACTCGATCATTCAATTAGACTTCTCGGAAAGGTATTAGTGGCATGAGGCTTTTGGGTAATGGTTCCAATAACAGCCTCAAGTGCAACATTCACCCTTTCAATTTCAATTTAAGAATTGGATGACAACGAATCAGATGACATCTTTCTAGGTGGTAACGTTTTGTCAAACTCCACTTTATAAGAAAAGATCGTCATGACATCGATATCAGATTTAATCTCGCCAATTCTTTTTCAATATCACAATCAACTAATATCTACATTTCTACGAGTATCAACCATTTTTCGGGATCATAGATATCCACAACTTGGTTTAGATCTAGGATAGCTAGAATTCTTACGAGAATAGCTTCGATTAGTTTACTAGGGGATTTAGGGTTACTTGTGACAATCTACGTCGTATAAATACCTCGTATAAATATCAAAATAATCATCAAACAATCATGTAATAAAATTACATCATATATATAATCCAAGTTATATATATATTAAAATAACACTTCTCAGTCTGGCCTTGTCGGTAACTCGGGAATTCTTCGGCACCGTTATAGTCAAAAGATTTTTAGACATTTTTAGAAAAATGTTTATAGTTAAAAGATTTTGAAATGTTTTATTCAAAACCTTGGTTTTAAAAATCTTTCGTTCTCTATAACGAGAGCTCTGGTACCAAACTGTAACACCCCCAAATTTATACAACTCAATACAGCGGAAGACTAGTTGGTGTTACGGGATAGCACATAACTCACATCATAGACAACGCATAAAAATCGTGTCGTTTATTAGTAAAGCATTTCCATTCATAAATATCAAATTTACATAGGTCCCAAGTCATATTATTTCATACAAAGTTTTACAAAGTATTTGAATGGAAAATATTGTTTAAGTGCGGGCCATGAATTCTTGTCGTCTTCCCGAGAATTACCTTCCAGTACCTGAGATAAAACATGTTAAAAGAAAAGGTCAGCGATAACGTCGAGTGAATTCATAGAGTTTAATAAAATCCATCAATATAATATCAGTATAAAATTATTACTGAAAATCATCTTGTACAAATCATTTTAAATGGGCCATAAAATAGCCAAAGTCATTTTATACAAATCTTTATCGAAAATCATAATATAGGCATTTGCCTTAAAAATCATTATACGAGCCAATGTCGTAAAAACATCATACAATACGTCTTATGACGTTGTATGAAAATAAAAACCGTTATATGAATATGGTTATGAAAACCAAAACACAAACATAATATCAATAGTATGACCCTGTATTGCTAGTCAGGCAATACATCGTAATTCGGAGCGTCTAGTAGTATTTCGTTAGTTTTTTTTTGGATTATTATAAGCCGCATGATATTGTTACCTTACTAAACCAACAACGGGTAGCTAACCCGATACACAATTTGCCCATCTAAAGTAGCGTGTCGTCACAAAGGTCACGCTATGGAAATATTCTAATACATAAATTCGCTTACCAATCAATGTGGCACGACGGGGATCAATCGTCAAGGCGCGAACTGGGGTGATCGTCCCCAAATAGTACTATTATATGCATAAGCGTCTACCAAATCCCGGTAGTTCACAATTCATGCTAATGGGACTTTTAGTGACATAACCTAACTTTAATAATCCATTTTATTTCATCTATCGGGTCCTTTAATCATTTATCGGGTCATACAATCGGGTCATTCAATCATACGGGTCCAAATCAATAAACAAACAATCAGGACAAATGGAGTCCTATTTTATAAAAACTAACATGTTATCTCCCTCGCGGGTTTATAAAACATTTATAAAAACATTTAAAAGAGTGCGAGGCTATGGACTCACGTTGATATGAGAAGGCGGGTTATCGGCGATTCGGACGTACGGTACGTGCTTCAATCACGGAAACCTAGACAAATAATATTCGTCTTAGACTCTTGTCCAATGACTTTATAAAAATAACAATTATGTATACATATTATAATTTTATATATATGATGATCAAGTGGGTTTACATATTCTCGTTTACTCATTTTAGTGTTATGTGTCGATAACTTTTATACTAGTTTACTAGTTTTACCTATTTACGTGTTTTAGGTCCAATAAACTTATTATAAGTTCTTTAACTTGTATTAATCCATTTTATACTTATATTAACAGTATCTACACTTTACAAGTTGGGCCTAAATGGGTTAAGTCCAATAAGTTCTTTTTATAAGTGTTTAACTTATTTAGTCTAATTATTAGTCCAATATGCTTAGTTATCTCGTTAATGTCCGTATGTCCTATAGTTCGGGTTTTATCGGTTTTTACTTGTATTAGTTACTTATATATCACTATATGACTTTTATAAACTTTACATTAGACGGGTTTGATCGTCTAAGTTTTATTTGGCGAAAACGTTAATTTTACGGTAATAGCCGAAAAAGTCGTAAAAATCGTGTTTATAGTTTTATAACTTATAAGTATTATTCCACTACCATTTTTATAACTTATACACTTATTTAACCTTTTACATATTCATATAAATAAAATCCATAAGTTAGTGGGTTTTTATTTTACATTTTATACAATATAATTTTGAGTGCTTATATAATAATAATAAACAATAATTCTCAAAATCTGATTTTTATCTTCATCTTCACTAAAACTGCCATATCTAGCGTTCTATATGGAGATAGAAGCTCAAACGTTTCTCACATAAACTAAATGATATGTTCTCCATTTAACTCTTCTATAGCTACTGTTGAATCATCTTCTAAGTATTTTCTAAAAATCGTCCAAAACAGTAAACTCAGATTGGTACTCTAAACTTGTTTTGACCATATCTTACTCATTACAATGATTCCATTGCATGGCCAACTCTCACATGTGTAAAAGACTCATAGATTACTGTATATCAATTCTACTTCATTATTTTATCAGTTCATGACATGTTTCTTTACTGTTTTATACAACCAACAAATTTAGACAAGATTTTAGCCTTGTTTCTTATAGTTTTTCATCTTTTTAAGCATGTTTATCAATCCCAAATCCCCACACAATATTTTTATCATCATATAATCATCATAAACATATACAATAGGAAATAAAATACATGATTAAATAACCAAAAATAACAAGAGGATGAGGAGGACAATCTTTATACCACCATGTTGATGTAGGTTATGATTTGGACATGGATTTTGATGGAGAAACTTGTGCATAACCAAGACCATCTTCAAGATCACCAATCTTCATAAACTCCTTGTGGAAAATCAGCCCCAAGACACCATGAATACTCCTCCTTGGATGTTATAAGCACCACCAATCAATAGGGTTTCAAGAGGGCTTCAACATATATGTAAATAACATAGGCTTTGTGGTTGAATCAAGATCAAAGGGTGGTGTTTTTGTGTTAAAGTGGACGGCTACAAAGGAGAGTAGAGAGGAAATTGTAGTTGTTTGCATGTAGTGGAAATGAGTTAGTGGTAAGTGAAAAGTGGTTTTGATGTAAGTAGCTTCACTTGTAATCTTAGCTTACAAGTGTAAGCATTATGCTTATAAGTTGACACCTATTTGGTGTGTTGGTGATGTTAGGCCGCCCCATGTGTAGTGAGGTGGGATAAATTAGTTTGTCCCATCCCACTAATTTACGGGTATTCCTCGATTCTAGTTTCCTCGATTTGCGTGCCCTCGGGTCGTTTTACGAAAAACGTTTTTACGAATTATGAATCAACGGCACAAAACGAATCTAATAAAAATTGTCTCATCAAAAACGGAGTTCGAAAACGTAAATACGTAATCCTAAGGTTTCCGGTTTAGTCGTAAAGGACGTTAAAATAAAATCGTAAGTCTTAATCTCTTCTCGTAAATTTGTGAGTTTATGAACCAACACAAATTTAAAATCTCAAAATAATATTTACGGATAAATTTATTTTCTGAAATGTCGGATTGTCACCAAAGACGGTGTATGCAAACGTAAGTACGTAACGTAGAATCTTCCGATTTAGACGTAGTCGACGCTACTTCAAGACGTAAATCCAAATTTCTTCCCAAAAATAAGTGAGTTCATAAAATAATATTTTCAAATAAATATTGAGAATAAAATATTGACTATAAATTGACGGATTGTCACAGGTTTGGTGTATGACTGATACGGTGCACATTGAAAGATTGCAATCTCACATCCATCTTCATTCACTAGCTCAATTTTGTGTGACAAAGCTTCCCATAGTTCTTTCTCTTCCTTTGTCTTCTCAACTTTAGTGATGCTCGATTGGCATTCATCACTTAGCTCTCCCTCTAACTCATTGAGGTAGGCGAAAATTTCACTTAAGGAATCCATTTCTATAATAAAACTAAAATGACAAAATCACAAACGTTAGCGTTAGTTAATACTAATATACAAAACAAGTAACTAAAAAGATATACAATAAACAAGTTAAACAAACAAGCAAATAAACCAAACAAAATTAATAATTTTTATTACAGTGTACAAGTAGCCGACTGATAACTAGCTTTTACCTAATTAAAAAGATTCGTTGATGTGTGTCTAATCGAATTGATTTTGGTTCTATGTGTGACTCAGTCGTTCTTCGTAAGAAAAATATTTGTCGTTGTTGAAAAATAAAAGTGCGAGACGTAAATGAAAATGACGTTAATTTAAATCTAAATCTAATTAAAACTTAAATTATGCAATATTAAAACTTTGAAAAGTAAATAACGAGAAATTAAATGACGGGTAATTAAAGCGTGACGAAAATTAAGATTTGACAAAATATTAAAATGTAAACTTAAAAATTAAACAAGATAGAATAGAAAAAACAATCCTAATCGGAATAAAATCGGAATAATAAACCTACCTTCCAATCGGAATGTTGATCGGAATACACTTACCTTTCAGATCGGAATGTTGATCGGAATTCTCAATCGGAATGTTGTCACCAATAGCCAAATCGGAATAACCAAACAAGAACCCCAGATAGGAATGTATTATCGGAATAAGTAAAAGGAGAGCTGATCGGAATACACTAAAATGATACTAATCAGAATACAAGTAACTCTATGCTATCGGAATATCAAAGCCCTTTTCCACCAAGCAAATGAAGCTATGGTCGGAATGTGAAACCCTTTTCCGACCAGGATGATCGAAATACAGTAAAAAGAAGGTAAATTAAGCACAAAAAATAAGCTATTACTCAAATAAGCACTAGACTAAAATCCTAAGCAAACACGTATAAGAAAAAGCTAATAAGCTAAAATTTAAAGACTTTTGAAAACACTGAATGAAAAAGATATACGAAAACAAACTTTTATATAAAAATAACTTTTATAAAAACTTAAGAAACTTTAAGATAAACACAAATAAGCTATAAAAATCAATGATCCAAAACAATCAAAAGCATAAAAACATAACCTTTAATCAAATAAGCAACACAATAAGCATATACACATAAGATTAAAGCATAGAAAGAAAGGTAGAATGATAGATAAACAATAAAAATAAAGATTGACAAGAATTAAATGGAAACTTATTTGAAATTAAAGGAATTTAAGGTGCAAGACAAGTATTAAAATTGGAAAAGAAATTAAATGACATGTATTTAAATGTGCAAGGTAATGAAAATGGAAGAAATAGTTTGTCAAGCTATCCAACAAAAATGAAAATGAATTAATCCTAATCTATTTATAGGGAAGATTAAGGAGTGCTTAGGAAGCTTCCTCCCTCTTTCATCTTTTCTTAATTGCATGCTTAAGTCCTTGTCCTCTTAATCTTCTTTAATTCTTGGACTTTAATGACTTTTGTCTCGGGATTTCTTTGAACTCGTCTTGTAATTCTTCAATAAATTATACTTGAGTTCTTTGGCTTTTAGTAAACTTCCGTCTTTTAACTTTTTCTTCGATAAATCTTCAGAATTGGTCTTGGACTTCCGTTCTTTTTGCACTCTTGACTTCTTGACTTCGTCTTTCGTCTTTTTCTTCGATAAAAGCCCGTGAATGCCCGTGTTTTCTCCACTTTTCACCTTTTCGTCCTAAATCACAACAAAAACACAAACCACGCATAATTCTGACATAAATGACATAAAATACACGTTTTGGCTCGGTTATTATTGTAATTAAGTGGTAAAAAGGATGGGTGTTTACACACCTATCAAATCCCCTACATTTGACCATTGCAATGTCCTCATGCAATGCATTAGTTACAAAGCAAGATTACACTTTTCATCATAATCAATCCACGTTGGCCTTTATTAAAGTGATAGAAAATTATAAACATTCAAAGTAAATAAATCAAAAGCATACCTTAGGGTTTTGGAAATGTTATGAATGATCATCATCCTCAAGTTTTCACTTTCTCCAAACCAAGCTTAAAAACGAGATCATTGTTATTATAAGTTAGCAAACTAACACGAACTCATGTGGGCCAATTATTCACTTAGACTCCCTTATTCCTAGGTGTATCTCTTATATTTTATTAATGTCTTGAATGACCACAAGGATGCATTGTTTGACTTATTTCGATAGTTTATTAGGCTGAAAATAAAGTGAACGATTTAATCAATAGTTAGCTAAAGGACAAAATCTTTTAAAACTGCTTCTCGGGACCTCATAAAGTTCATATCTTGGCATAACTCGCTTCGTGATTTGAGACCTTTCTCGGACTGATATTTGGCAGCGACTTCATACTTCAAACCTTGAGAGACGTTCATGAAATAATGGCCTTCTCTTCATAATTGGAATTTCTTCACTTGAAATTTTGAGAGATTCTTCATATATGGACCACGACTTCTTCATTTTTCTCCAATCTTTATTTTGGAATTTGATATACAACGATCCGCCTCCTTTTTGACTTGGATCTATTTATCCTCATACCTTGCTAGTGTCTTTTCGGATACACTTCTCCATGACTTTTTGGGAGTTTTTGCTTTTCGTCGTGTGTCTCGATCCTTCATATTGATTTTCGATAAATGATTCTTCACATCACTTGGGATCTTTAGCAACAAAATGTAGCTCTCATGCCTTGTTAGGGCCTTTTCGAACTCGCCAATCTTCGCATCCTGTTTCAATAAGTTATTCCTTGGCTATGAACTCTAATCCATACCGAGCAACTTTTAAACGATCTTGGGCTAGAAGCTAAGTAACTTTTCAAATCGTACAACCTTATTTATTGCAGATAAATTTATTAACAAGCGATGGGAGAATAGGCTTCTAATTAACTCACATAAATTCACGAAAGAATACCAAACTTATAATTGACTCTATCATCTCTCGTTCTCCACAGTTTAAAATCTCAAGGAATGAGACTCGTGGATGCTTAGCCAATTAAATCAAAGTTTTGGGTTTTCGATTCGCCTATAGGATCTTGCAAATTCTTAGACTCTTTCAAGTTTTAGAAATCGCATTTTAAAGTTCCCTTGATAAACGACTCTCTAGGATCGATTATAGGAACTTGCGAAAAGTTCTTGTTCTTAACCCGTGAGAGTTAAGACTTTCGCGTTTTATAGCTCCCTATATAAAAGCCTAGCAAAACTTGACTTAAACACGTTAAGGATACTAGCTAGAGTAAACTTAGATAAGTAAACGCGGGTTGAGTCAAAAGGTTAATAACGTTTGAAAATTAAAACCACTTTATTAAAAATTTATTCTGGCAAGAAGAGAAAATAACTATACAAAAGGAAAAATTAATAGGAAAAAATAGATCAAAAATTTTGAAAAATGTCGAAAAATTGATTTTCCAGTTAAAATGAGAACAAATACAAGGAAAAGGCCACTTAACTTCGATAGAAGTCCCCCTACACTTAATATAAACATTGTCCTCAATGTTTAAGCATGTGGGAGTAAATTCCCCTACACTTAGGACATTGTGCACTTTGTTTAAATCTCGCTAAGGAAAGACAACTAAAGAGATTCCTATTTTAATATTGGAAAATATAAAATAGTGAATCGAAAAGAGTTTAGGATAGAACCGGGAAAATGGTAAACACGGAATCATGGTTCGTCAAAAATCATCAATAGTGGATCATTGAGCGCTCGAATCCCTGAATAGAAGAAGAGAGGATATAGCAAACACCAACGGGTCTCCCCTACACTTAGGATAAAGAAAGCTAAAAGATAGATGCATGGGTTGCCTCCCAAGAAGCGCTTGATTTTTGTTAACCGAGTCGTGAGCCTGACTCGACCTTGATTACCATAGGAAGAAGCATGAAATATATCCACCAGGATCAAAGACATAGTTTTCGTCCATCAAGTAGCACAAGCTTAAGGCGAACAAGGCAAGCCAAAGAAGAGTAGGCAAGGTTCCCTTAAGCAAAGATGGAGGATGGTGGAAGCAAGGGTGAAATGGTGCAAGCATATCTTCCAAAGTTCCAAAGATTTTTCCTCTTATTTCATCAGAAGGATACTAAGAAGGCTGAAGAATATCGATACCGGGGTCGAACACCTTTCCCTTTAGGGGAAAATAGCAATCAGGCTCAGCAGAATGTGAAGAAGATCCGCGAAGAAGATGCACAACCTCGTCCTCAGAAGGTGGACAAAGAGGTGTTAAATCATATGTGCTGCGAATGTTGGTGTCGACCGGTTGCTTCTCCTTTGAAAGAATTTTCTTCAAATCCAAAGTAGGATCAAGATGATAATCTTCAAAATCTAAAGGAGGAGCATCACTCTCATGAGGGAAGTAAGTATTGAGAAATGTAGAGAAGTCTTCCTCAAATGAGTAATCATCAAAAGTAGGATCAAGTGATGACGGAGGATCTTCATCATGTGAAGAATCACTCGAGAGAGTATCGGCCTCATAAAAATCATCATATGTGGGCATGTCGGGATACTCTGAAGTAAAATCATCATAATCATCCGAATCTGAGCTAGAATCATCATCATAAGCATAAAAGATCGGTGGAGAATCATAAATAGGAGAAGGTTCCACATTGGAGAGAGAATCATCCACATCATCTTGAAAAAGTAGATTATCAATGCAAGACTCGAATAGAGGATTATAGTAGATGACAAAATCATCAAGCACATTAATCATATTCGCGGATTCTCTTCCATAGGATTTGCTTGTAAGCTTCCCCATTTTTAACACTTGTGCATCATCCCCGACTCTTAAGATTAACTCACCTTCGGCAACATCAACTATAGCTCGTCCGGTTCTCAATAATGGCCGACCAAGTATTAAAGGAATACGAGGGTCCATAATGAACAACAAAGTCGACCGGGAAAGTAAATGTGCCAACTTTAATGAACACGTCTTCGGCAATACCAACGGGGTAAGCGAGAGTGCGATTTGCTAGCTCAAGAGTCATCCTTGTTGGAGTAAGGTCGGGTAATGATAGTGTTTTCCAGACACTCAAAGGCATAAGATTAATACTGGCCCCTAGATCAGCTAGGGCAGTAAATTCTTCGGTTTTGTTAAAGATGCAAGGCAACACAAAACGACCGGGATCTCCAAGTTTTTCCGGAAGTTCTTTAAGAATAACTGCAGAACAGTTTTCATTTAAGCGTGTGTTGGCGAGCTCAATCAGCTTCTCCTTCTTGTTAAGCAATTCCTTGAATGCTTTGACAAATTTCGGCATGTGGACAAGTGCTTCAACAAGGATAATGTTGAAATTCATTTGAGAGATCATCTTCAAATAATTCGACACTTGAGTGTCATTCTTAGTGAGCAAGTTAGGCTTGTCCAAGCGAGAAGGATATGGGATGTTGGGTTTATAGGTGGAAGGTGTAGTTGGTGAAGGTTGAGATGTTGAAGGGTTCTTCTTGGGTACTTCGTCACGACGAGGCGGAGACGGTAATGGTGTACTAATACTAGGTGTGGGAGTAGTAGGGATAAATGGTGGTGGAGGAGGTGTAGATGATGGGGGCGGGATAGGTGGTCCTACTATGGTAACTCCACTACGGGTAGTAATAGCACTCACATTCGCTCGCGGATTGGTGACGGTGTTTGAAGGAAGAGAACTCGAAGTAGAAGGTTGAGTTGTGGCAAGAAACTAGCAAGCATATTCTTCAAATCATTCGTTTGATTGCTGAAGGAGGATTGGATATTATCTCGAAGCTCGGATCTTATGTCATTTCCTTGCTTGGTGATATCCCCTTTCAAATTGATAATTTGGCTTTGCAGATTCTTGATTTGCTCACCTTGGGTTCTCATTAAGGCTTCAACATCTTGATTGATGGGAGGGGCTTGTTGAGCGGGTGGGTGATAAGGATTAGAAGCTCTTGGTGGGATTTGGTTGCTTCTATTGTAGTTGTTGGCGGGGTTTTGATTTTGAGGAGAAAAACCGGGTGAAAGGTAGTTGTTCGATCGGTAACTCAGCAAATTTCTATCCCCTTGAGGTCGAGCTTGGTAATTTTCCGGTGAATAATTACCATAAGCTGCATACACGTTTTCCAGATATCCTTGAGTAGAAGGACAATCAGTGTATGGGCGAGGACCGCCACATGTCTCACAAGAAGGTGCTACCGCTTTAACTTGTTGTTGTTGGTTTGTAGCGAGAAGCAAGATATTTTTGTTCATTTCAGTCATCATGCGGGTGAATTCGGTCATGTCAGGGTTTGCTGAAGGGGAAGAAACATTGACTCTCGCGTTGTTCCTTGAAGAAGTGGAGGAATCCCAGTTTTTGTGGTGAGTAGTCATGTTCTCAATAAGCTCTCTACACTCCTCGGGTCTCCTTTTCATACATGTTCCACCAGCGGCTGCATTAATCGTATCACGATCACGAAAAGTCAAACCGTTGTAGAAAGTATCAATTAAGGTCACAGGGAGCATGTTGTGGTTTGGACAACGATCAATCAAGACATTATATCTTTCCCAAGCATCAAAGAGAGATTCATCGGGTTCTTGCATGAAACCGCTGATTTGATTGCGAAGGCTCGTGACCATGGATGGTGGAAAGTAGCGCGACAAAAAGCGTTGATTCATGTCATCCCAAGTATGAATTGAATTCTTCGGGAGACGATCAAACCATTTCTCGGCGTGGTGTGATAAAGTATGTGGGAAGAGTTGTAGGCGAAGAACATCCATTGTGGCACGGGGCAACTTCATGCTTTGGGTGATAGTAATGAACTTGTCGAGGTGTTTGTTGGCATCATCATCAGGCATTCCTCTAAAAGGATTTGTTTGCACTTGCTGAATCATGTGGTGCTTCAACGAAAACTCCGGAGCCGTGATTTGCATCGGCGCAATCTGGCCTCCTCGTCCAAACATGGTAGGTTGACAAAGCTCCTCCATTGTCTGAAGATCGGGTTGTGGATGAACATTGTTGTTGTTATTATTGAGGTGCGGTGGATTATTGTTGTTGTTAACACCTGCCATACTTAAATCTTCTCGAGTCTCGGGCTCTTGATAATTAGAAGATCTAGTACGCATACACCTACAAAGGCAAAAGAAAACAATACCAAACACAAAGACAATATATATACACAATAAAAATAAAATCTTTTTGGATTTTTGAAATTTTTAATTTTTATGGATTTTTATCAATTTTTAATTTTTATGGTTTTTAGAAGTTTTTAAGCAAGAAAATAACGCTCACAAGTGAACGGATCACAAAAAAGCAACGCGTCTCTCACAGAAAACCGTTAATCTTTACGAAAAGAGTCGGCAGCGGCGCCATTTGATAACTAGCTTTTACCTAATTAAAAAGATTCGTTGATCTGTGTTTAATCGAATTGTTTCTGGTTCTATGTGTGACTCAGTCGTTCTTGGTAAGAAAAATATTTGTCGTTGTTGAAAAATAAAAGTGCGAGACATAAATGAAAATGACGTTAATTTAAATCTAAATCTAATTAAAACTTAAATTTTGCAATATTAAAACTTTGAAAAGTAAATAACGAGAAATTAAATGACGGGTAATTAAAGCGTGATGAAAATTAAGATTTGACAAAATATTAAAATGTAAAGTTAAAAATTAAACAAGATAAAATAGAAAAAACAATCCTAATCGGAATACATTCCGATCGGAATACAATCGGAATAATAAACCTACCTTCCAATCGGAATGTTGATCGGAATACACTTACCTTTCAGATCGGAATGTTGATCGGAATTCCCAATCGGAATGCTGTCACCAATAGCCAAATCGGAATAACCAAACAAGAACCCCAGATCGGAATGTATAATCGGAATAAGTAAAAGGAGAGCTGATCGGAATACACTAAAATGATACTAATCGGAATACAAGCAACTCTATGCTATCGGAATATCAAAGCCCTTTTCCGACCAAGCAAATGAAGCTATGGTCGGAATGTGAAACCCTTTTCTGACCAGGATGGTCGGAATACAGTAAAAAGAAGGTAAATTAAGCACAAAAAATAAGCTATTACTCAAATAAGCACTAGACTAAAATCCTAAGCAAACACATATAAGAAAAAGCTAATAAGCTAAAATTTAAAGACTTTTGAAAACACTAAATGAAAAAGATATACGAAAACAAACTTTTATATAAAAATAAATTTTATAAAAACTTAAGAAACTTTAAGATAAACACAAATAAGCTATAAAAATCAATGATCCAAAACAATCAAAAGCATAAAAACATAACCATTAATCAAATAAGCAACACAATAAGCATATAAACATAAGATTAAAGCATAGAAAGAAAGGTAGAATGAGAGATAAACAATAAAAATAAAGATTGACAAGAATTAAATGGAAACTTATTTGAAATTAAAGGAATTTAAGGTGCAAGACAAGTATTAAAATTGGAAAAGAAATTAAATGACATGTATTTAAATGTGCAAGGTAATGAAAATGGAAGAAATAGTTTGTCAAGCTATCCAACAAAAATGAAAATGAATTAATCCTAATCTATTTATAGGGAAGATTAAGGAGTGCTTAGGAAGCTTCCCCCCTCTTTCATCTTTTCTTAATTGCATGCTTCAGTCCTTGTCCTCTTAATCTTCTTTAATTCTTGGACTTTAATGACTTTTGTCTCGGGATTTCTTTGAACTCGTCTTGTAATTCTTCAATAAATTAGACTTGAGTTCTTTGGCTTTTAGTAAACTTCCGTCTTTTGACTTTTTCTTCGATAAATCTTCAGAATTGGTCTTGGACTTCCGTTGTTTTTGCACTCTTGACTTCTTGACTTCGTCTTTCGTCTTTTTCTTCGATAAAAGCCCGTGAATGCCCGTGTTTTCTCCACTTTTCACCTTTTCGTCCTAAATCACAACAAAAACACAAACCACGCATAATTCCGACATAAATGACATAAAATACACGTTTTGGCTCGGTTATTATTGTAATTAAGTGGTAAAAAGGATGGGTGTTTACACACCTATCACCGACCGGCTACTTAAAGTGGCCGAAAGCCAAGGTGCCTCAGAACCAAGTAGCCGATCCGCCTGGCAAAGTAGCCGGCGGTCGGTCGACATCATAATGCAAGTAGCCGACCGGCTAGTCAAGAAGTCGACCAGCCCCAAAAACTTTTTTTTTCTTTTCGATTTTTGATTTCTTTTTAACCATAATTTTCCAAATTTTTCTAAACACATATTTTTGAAGCTTTTCATTAAACAAATAAAAACAAACAAACTATAAACAAATTAGTTAAAAATTAATCAAACTAGATCTTGATCCAAACACTAGCTTATTACTTTTTATTCTCTTTTTTTATGAAGGCTATGAACTCATGGCATTTGCAATGTAATGACATCAAATAAACATAAGAACATATTACTACTTAAACATTATTCATAATCACAAATTGCTAGTCTTCATTCTTTATTCAAATTTATTAACTAAAAACTAAATGTTACACCACCACTAATTTGTAATGATTATAACATGAAAAATAAACAAATCTCTGACAGCGGCACCAAAAAACTTGATGCGTCTCTTGCACTCCTAGTTTTAAATTTATAAACAAGACTTGTTAATTCCTTAAGTACGCATACGAGCAAGTATACTCGTTCAATTGTAGCAAAGTCGGGTAAGTCAAGATCGTCCCATGGGATTTTTGTATACTCAAAACATGGTAACGGTGTAACTAATAGGATTGTCACTATCGATATTACCGCTAAAACTAATACTGTAAAGGAAATCATAATTAAAAGTAATACTTGTGCGAACTCCATTTCATCTGTATGAGAGATCAAATTTGTGTGTGTTTAACAACTATGAATCACAAATCTAAAGTACATGAACTCCATTCCATGTTGTATTTCATAATCCATATTTAACAAATTGAATTAGAAAAACCCTTTCGACCTATGATCATCTATTCCAACTCATTATAATCACCATTTGGTAGAAAAGATTAAGAGATAAGTTTGGTTTAAATGTGTCCTTTCGACCTATAACCAAGGTAAATCTTTTGACAAGTTTCTTTAACCAACTCGTCTTGGTGAGTGTTGAACACCAAGAAACCAAATTGACTCATGCACAAATCGTTTAGAACATAGTTTACCGGAAATTCTTTCGACCTTTAGATCCAATAAAAAGCTATGTTTCATTGATTAAACCCATTTATATTTTCTTGATCATAACTTAAACTCTCCTTTAAAATCCATATCACACTATTCGGAAATCATACTCAAACACATTTCATCACAATTCATCATCACATTAAACATTCAACAATAATTAAATTAATAATAAATTCAATTCAAGTACAAGAGTTTTACCAAATGGTTCTTTAAACACAAAATGACTAACACAATAATTTATAGCAATTCCAAGCCTTTGAGCAATCAAACACCAACTGAATTCCCAATACTCGAAATTCATCCCTCCTATGAGGATTAACAGAGTTTAATTATCTTTTGGGATAAGTAGTATTGGTGTTCTAACCTTTGTCAAGGGTTAGAATTATCACAAGATCAAGCACACCTAGAACCATGGCCCTAGGGTTCAATTTATACATATTTTTGCCTTGGAGAAGAGGGAAAAACATCCTAAGGTGATATGAGAGAGAAATGATCAGCCTCCCATTGATGGTGATGAGTAATTTGTTTGCTTAAAGCTTATTTAGCAAAACCCATTTTTGGAGTAGTTGGAGGAAATCAAACTAGCCGGTCGTCAACCGACATGGTTGGTGGCTCCTTTTGTCTGGTTGGATGGCAACCTCCTGACTTGGCTGCTTCCTTCTTTTCCTGATGCCTCATTCTTCACCATCTTTTCCTTATTTCTTCTTTAGTCCTTATTCTTTATATCATTCCCCCTTCTTTCTTCCAAACTTTCCATGACTCTTATTCTTTGTATTATTCGTTATACGAGAGCTACACATTCATGTCTCATTCATCCTAATGCCTCCAACTCTCGTCTTTTCTTCTTATTAACGCGTTTGTTCTTACAAAACACAATAACCGAACTTCGCACAATATTAGCAATAAAAGTCCGTTTATTACCACAAACCCTATATTAATAGTGAAGATAACGCTTATGAATACATGTTGGATTTGAGTGTTATCAGAGTTTAACATAACTAGGCGAGGGTTCAAAGAAGACATTATGCCGCTTGGATGTTGATGTATGTATTTTTATGCAACTTACTTTAGAAAAAGTAAGAAAAACTGTTGATACAAAAGTTGGATGATCCTTGCTAGACCCGAATTAGGCTTAATTCGGGTTGATTGGACTCCGGCTCCTGCACGAAGTGAATTATCTGGTTGGGATCTTTCACACTAAACAACACGCGTTAGGCTTACCGTGGGAATGTTTCCCACGATTAGACTCCGGCGTGAGAGTAAGTAATTGGTTAGGGTTATAGGAATCGGATGAGAGTTGAGAGTGTATAGAATGTAATACCTTTGTGGAACCCTTGGGGGTTCCTTTTATAGGCATTGAAACCCTAATGGGCTGTCACTGATGCTTCAGCCCCAAGGCAAGGATAATCACCAGATTTAGATTGACTGTTATCTTCTAATTATGGTGAGTGAATATCCTCTCCTTTGGGATAAATCCTAATCATAGTAGGAGTACGATTCTGTCTAACCCTGCATCGGGCATGCCGGGCCGTGGGCCGCACATGTGTGTGCGGTTACTCTTCATCCAAGCCCATAAGCTAAAATAACATTATTCCCACCCATCTATGATGGGCCGGATACGAGTAGTACCCGTGGGCCGGGTTCATGACCCGACTGGGGACTATACGTCATCATGTCCCCCCAGTCTAGTTGTTACAGCCGTAGGCGTAACCTCTAGACTATCAAGATGCTCCCCGGACGTACCAAGAAAGATCCTCTAGGGAATGATAAACTGCGAAAATTTTGTTCCGGCCGCACATGGAAACCTTACACTGACTGAACTCCCCCAGCCGTACGTGACGTCCGAGACAAAATAAATACAGCATTGAATATAGTCTTACGTATGACCGCATAACCCGACACCAGAATGAATGCATTAATTATAGTCAACTAATCAGTCGCACATCTGAAAAAGTGCACCATTAATGCCCATCATTGAGCCACTTAAAACTGTTAAGAAGTGACCCATGGGTCCCTTCTGACGTTTCAGAAGTGTCAGAAATCCCACCCGTTGGATGGGCGTAGTGGTTTACACGTGGCAAACATCCACGTTACCTCGGAAATCGAGGCCACCCTATATAAGAGTTGGTGTGTGATACTGTTACACACACAGTCCACAGTCATTCCGCCATTGTAATTCCCAAGCTTCTCCCCTCCATCTTTTGCCTCTTATTCCACGGATTTCCACCGCCGCAAGTTAGATCATCACGCCTTTCAAACCCTTTTTATAAAACATGGTAAAGGACAATCCCGTTATTACGGATGTCCTGAATGTGATGCCTGCGGAAAAATATATAGACTTTTTGTCTAAGTATTACATCCCCGGAAGCGTACACCCAACCTATCCAGGTGACGGTGAAGCAATTACGGATGCACCAAGGGGAAAGATAGGCGTATATACGCGCCTATTCGATTTGGCTAACTACCGCATCCCCTTATCTAAGTTCTTGGTAGATCTGCTTCTGTACTATGATTTCCACATAACCCAGCTGCACTGCATAGGGGCGTGTAAAATCAATCAATTTTAGATTACATGTCATACATGCGGAGTAACCCCGACCGTAAACCTATTTAGGGTCTTTTACTCCCCCCAACTAATAAATGGGTGGCTGTCGTTCAAAAAATGATCCGGGAACTCGCCCATGACGTATAGGAAGCCCTTAGACTCCCTTAAGAGCTGGTACGATCATTAATTTTTTGTTGATGAGAAAGTATTCCCTACCCCTTTCGTCCTTAAAACCAGAGTACCCAAAGATTTTCCGCCCAAATCCAAAGACTATAGCAACAAAGACTTGAAAATACTAGATACCCACCGCACATAATTCCATAGGGGGTTGCCGGAGCATTTTATGTGCTTAGTAGGATTAAGCCGCCACTATTATGGGAGGGAAGACATGTATCCGTGCTTCCCGACGGAACGTAGGCAGGGTAGGTTTACTTATATTTGTAGATATGATAAATGTCATTTGCATGTCGGGAACTTACTAATCCTTACAATTGTATATGTCCGCATAGATGAACCTACATGGACTATTGCGCCAGGGCGACCCAATGAAACTGCCCGAAGGATTCCGCCCGCTGAAAGAGAATGAACTTCATCTTCTTGATGCAACCGCAGACCGGAACATCCCTCTTGAAGAAACTTCCGAGAAAAGATCAGATGAGGGAGAGCCTATTATCGAGAAATCCCCTCTTGACTTCCATAATGAAGATGGTGGAGAGTTGCTGATGGAGGGCGTCGTGCCGCACCATGAGGATGCAGAAGAAGAGGATTTCATCAACCTTACTGGTGAGGATGAAGAAATTACCCAAGCCTCTGGGTCCCCCAAGCCCGTATCCAGAAAGAGAAAGACCACCAGGAGGGTGGCAAAGACACTAGGGGATGGGGCGGGGGCCTCTAACGCTCCCCCAAAGAAACTAAGAAAAGACCATCCTCAGTACCAGGAAAGAAGCGGTACTGCGACGGCCCAGGTCAACCCTACACCGCACGTAGAAGAACAAGTCTGGATGGCCACCCTCGTGAGTAACGTGGCTCCTACCGTCCCGAAACCTACAACTAGTACCACGTAAGCACCTTCTCATTTTTATTTTTATTTTTGTTTTAAGGATAGAATGCATAAACAAAATTAATTTGTTAATAACAGGGCGGATCCGTCGACAGTATCCCAAGAGGAAGAGGTGGAAAGGGAACCTTCGCCCACGACATCAATAAGATCTCCATCCCCTCCTGTGACACATGTCGATGAGCCACTTATTGAAGGACCGGAGACCAGCCTGCGCCTAGCATGGAATTTATCCAGTTTAACAAGGTTGGAGGTGGAGTCCGAGTGCGCGGAATTTAGCGAACATATCACTCCTCCGGCCCTGGCTCAAGACTTGGACGAACTAGACCATGAGTCATTGCTGGAGCAGTTCGATGTGTCATCCGCACACCAAGTGACAGTGGGTGCAGCCTTAAGACGCCGTCTGATCAAGGCCTTGGCGAATGTGAAGCGTGCGGACAAAAAAATAGCTCGTCGTGAAGCACTAGTTGTGAAGCACGAGAAAAACATCACATCCTTGCAGACGGCATTGGTTGTAGCAGAGTCCACCGTGAAGGAGCAGGCCCATCACGCCAATACTCGGGAAAAACGCATCGTCGAGCTTGAGGCCCTTGTAGCCGCATCCAACGAGAAGGTATGATTTCAATATGAATGTTTATTTGTACACAAGAAAAAAACCACATTATCCCTGTGATAACTCTAAGTGCCATATGTAGGTGTCCGTAGCCGAAGCCTCCACCAAAGCTGTAACCGTACAAGCATTCAACATCGCACAAGAGTGTGACATGCTTAAGGATGAGCTAACCCAAGCGCGGATTACTTTGGATGAGCAAGCCGCGACAGCTGAGGAGGAGCTAAGCAAGATGGCCACGGATTATGCTGAAAGGATGAGTCCTCCTTTGCTATCAGCCATAGCTGGGCGCAGGTGGATGATTGGTCAGGGAATGCGCCTTGCCGTGAGCAAGGTTATGGAAGCTCCTTACCTGCTGCAAGCATTCGCAGGCGTCGTATCGGATGGGATTGACCGTGGTAGGCACGAAGGCCTGGTCCAAGCTACGGAGCTAATAGGTAAGAAGGAAGATATTACCCATCATGCCTACCACAACCCCTTAGCCGCGGACAAGATGACTGTGTCAATGGATGCTCTCGCTGAAATCCAACATCCTCTTTTGGACGAGCTAGAAGCGCTGAAAGATGATCCTAATGAGGTAATAATGTCCAAGCTTACTGCCGATCCTATCCAACTGACCTTGCCTACCTATCACTCCGTGTCGAAGGTGATGCAAGGTGAAAAACTGCTTGCCGAGGTGTTGGATGCGAATATGATCAAGGCGCAGGATGGGAAGAATGCTCGCGGGGAGGCCCTCCGCGCCATGATTGAAGAAGGGAAGAAGGATATAGGGGAGTTCCTACCTCCGTTGTAATTTACCTTGTAAACATTTGTATCTTTTATTCGTCCGTGTATGTATACGGCTAAGACTGATGTGTGAAATAACTTGTCATATGTATGCAAGTAAATCCGTGATAACCACGGCTATTTTGTTATGAGTTTGAAACTTGTGTATTTTTTGTTGGATATCGTATACCTACACTGCATGACATGTCACGTCTTACTCAAAGAATAAAAACAATCAAGTCTATATTTTACTAGACGTGCGGCGTGCGTCTTTACTATGCAAAGCACTGCGTGAGTACAGCATACGGAAACTTATCGCAACGTCTTGTGAGTAAGGTGTCTAGTAAGGATACATGATCCGCGTTGCTGGGGTTGCATCCCTCTTATGCGACAAGTTGAACTATTAGGTTCACTTAATCCTCTTACCCCGCCTGGAGGCGTATAGTACATGTACGGTTATTGAATGAATGCATATGAATGAGACATGGCATATTATAATAATAACTAAATCCATATGACTACAATAGAATATAAAGAATAACCAAACAATTTGCACGGAAAACTAGTCGTGGAGCTAGCTAGGCACCACGGCAATTTATTAGAACGTTTACATTTTTTGTTTTGACAAGAATGGGAAACCCTAAAAACAAAAAGAACCTATAAAAGCATAAGAAACAAAACAAAGAGAACACATGGATCTTCATTAAAGCCAAATATAGCGAAGTGTCCATGCGGAAGCCGTAGCTTTTAAAGATAACACCTTTTGAGATTGGAGATATTCCATGTGCGTTCCAGATCGCGGCCATCCATGTCACGTAACTTGTACGCGCCGCGTCCTAAGGCCTCCGTGACCTCATACGGTCCTTCCCACTTAGTGCCCAGCTTCCCTGTATTCTCCGCTCGACTTGCTTCATTAGCACGGTAGACATAATCTCCCGGTCGAAAAGAAACACCTTTAACCTTGGCGTCATAATAAGCCTTCATCCGAGCCTTGGACTTGGCCTCATTGATAGCCGCTATCTCCCTTTTTTCCTCCAACAAATCCAGATTGATCCGGAGTTGCTCGTCGTTTGTGACGACATTAACCTCCACCGTGCGGATGGTAGACATTCCTATCTCTGCTGGTATAACAGCTTCGGTTCCGTAGGCCAATGCGAATGGGGTGTCCCCGTTGGCTGTTTTGATCATAGTCCTATGTGCCCATAGCACATGTGGTAGTTCGTCCACCCATTTGGAACTTCATTCCTCCAGGCGTGCCTTGATGCCTTCACCCAAGCTTCTGTTTGCTCGCTCCACAAGACCATTTGTCTGCGGGTGTTTAACAGATGCGAAGCGCCATTTGATATTCAATGCCGCGCACCAGTCCTTGAATGGATTATCCGCGAATTGCTTCCCGTTGTCCGAGATGATTTCTCCTGGTAAGCCAAAACGACACATAATGTTTTCCCAAACAAACTTTTTAACTTGTTTGCCTGTGATGGATTTGACTGCCTTGGCCTCTATCCAGCGTGTGAAGTAGTCCATCGCGACAATCAGGAACTTAACTCCCCCCGCAGCTACGGGGAAAGGTCCTGCAATGTCGATCCCCCACTTATAGAATGGCCATAGGGATGTAATAGGTGTAAGTTCCTGTTGCGGATGTCGCGGCACTGGTCTGTGAACTTGGCAATCACTGCACTTGCGAATCATGTCGCGTGCATCCCTATGCATGGTAGGCCAATAATATCTTGTGCGTAGCGCTCGAGCCACCACGGATCGGGGACCCGCGTGCATGACGCATAACCCTTCATGTATCTCACTGATCACGTAAGTGGCCTGGCATGGTCCAACACACCGCAACCACGGCTGCAAGAAAGAGCGCTTGTAAAGAATACCTTCTCGAAGCTTGAAGTGCTGCGACTTCCTTCTGATGCGCCGTGCCGCTTTTTCCTCGTCCGGAAGGGTTTCATTAGTCAAATAGTTGACGATCGGGGTCATCCATGTAGGTCCGTCCTCCTCAACTATAGCAGCGACCTCCCCTTCTGTTATAGACTTTTCCTTGAGTATTTCCACTAAGACTTGCTTGAATATGTGGGCAAAACATGTAGACGCGATCTTGCTAAGAGCGTCCGCCTTCTTGTTCTCACCTCTTGGTACCTGCTTGATAGAAAACTTGCTGAAAGCCGCAATGAGTGACTTGACTTTCTCCAAGTATCGGACCATGTTATCCTCCTTAGCTACATATCCTCCCAGAATGTGGTTCGCGACAAGCCGTGAGTCTACGTAGGCCTCAAGGTTGCGGACTCCCATTCTAGCGGCGATTTTTAAACCCGCAATCAACGCTTCATATTTTGCCTCATTATTGGTGGCTATGAACTCAAAGTGAAGGGCATACGTAAACTCTATTCCTTCCGGATTCGTAAGGATGAGACCAGCTCCTGAACCATCCGTACACGAAGATCCGTCCGTAAATAACACCCATGGTTCTGCTGGAGTTTCGTCTTGTTGTACGATTGGTCCCTCTTCATCCGGCTTCTCTATCAAGAAGTCCGCCAAGATTTGGCCTTTAACAGCCGTCCTTGGTCTATAAGATATTTTGTGTTCTCCCAATAGAATGCTCCACTTTTGTAGCCTACCTGCCACATCTGGTCTAGAGATGACTTGTTTTATGGGATGATCAGTAATGACTACATTTGGGTGCGCCTGAAAGTATCGGCGCAACAGTTTTGTAGCAAACACTAATGCCAAAACCAATTTTTCCATAGAGGAGTAATTCAACTCCGGCCCTTGCAGTATTCTACTTATGAAGTAGACCGGAGTTTGGACTGTGTCCCTATCCGTCATAAGTACCGCACTTATTGCTCCATGTGTGGCTGATAGATACATAATGTCACACCCCACCATGGCGGAATATGGTGCGCGACGTATGGATATCATCACAACATGGCGTGTCTATAGAGATAACTATATGAAATAAGAAATGTCATAAAATGGTGACACAAAAGTCATGACAATATCTCATCAAATGCAGGTGTCTGGGTAAGTAGGTAACAGTCCTACCTCTTACCCAAGACAAACAAGTAACATAATCAAAACAAACATATGTGTGCCACAGTATCACTTATTAAAATGAACAGACAAACAAAAGTAAGAAGGAAACGGGGATTCTCCTTCTATATGCATTCCTAAGCTTCTCCAATCCTAGCCACTTATGTTCTCATGCTTAACCATAGTATCACCTGAAAGAGACACTAAAACACGTCAACATAAAGTTGGTGAGAGTCATAGGTTTAGACTCCAATGCTAAATCAATTAAAAGCTGTGAATAACAACCATCAACACAATAGCATATGGACAATGTGCTACAATTATGTATTAACAACTAGCATTCAAGATCAATCATTCCAAACCAAAATCCAAGGCTCCTACCTTGCCAAACAACATGGTACCATAGATGATCACACTATGTACCTATCCCAAGGCCACTACCTTGTCAAACCACAAGGCCACTACCTTGTCAAACCTCAAGGCCACTACCTTGTCAAACCACAATAACTGAGACGACACGTGTCCCCCGATCCAAAACATACACAATCAAAAATCACATAGCAGTTAATCACATAATGTACACACAAGTCCACTCAAATCACAAACACATTCACAGCATCAATTTAGAAAATAACTCAACACAATGTCTCTTCCATCCCATCTGGAAGTCAAAATCAATATTAAACATGGGACTATGAAACTCACCTAATAGCTTCTTCACAAATCCTCGCACTAGCAACAAACTAACAAACCAAGAACACGAAATCAATACACGAACTAATCACTAAGATGGCTCATCAACCTATGATAGACATCTAGTCTATTCCCGTATAATCACCTCATTACCCTTCCTTAACAAGTCCCTAACTTGGTTAAGTTCAATAGCTATCCCGTTTATAATTTTACACAAAACAGTCCCAGTTTTAGGTCTCAAAACTTTAAGTCAAACGTCCACTTAAACATACACATGGTTTCTGTGAAAGTAATATTCACACTTTTATACATGTTAGCTAACACCTCCTACTTGCCCTAACCTTAAAGCTACTGTTAAGGCCTAGATATATGTGTATATATTGCTACCTATCCAGAATTCACTGATTTTAAACGTATGAAAAGTTTATTACCATTAGAGGGTCTTACCCTAAACCACAATCTTAGCCCAAGTACAGATCCTTACTAAAACATATAAACCATCTCTCATGTTCGTGAGAAGATCCCAATGCAACCCTAAGTACCCCAAACAACCCAAAACTTAAAAAGAAAACAGGCTGAATTCAAAACTGTTTTGACCTCCGACTATTGTAACCTATTTTTGACCCCCTTCCCGACCTCCAATTTAGTTCTAGTTTCTTGCATTGGAAAGCCACTTCAAATACCTTATCAGGGGTATGTTGATCGTAAGATAAGAGTTTGTAGAACTCCAAATATGATCAAAACAATTGACTCAAAAATCTGCACAGTTTTTAAAAACGGGTTTAACAAAATCAATCACATTAATTAACCCTAATTCCTCTAATTACAAGCCCTAACCCATGTAATCATTATATTATGATTATTACAACATTAATTTACTGTTTATAAAATTAAACCTATCCTAAATCCATCATAAGATGACTAATTAAACATAAAAACAATTAATATGAAAAGGGTTATGAAGATTTTACCTTTTATTTAATTGAAGATGAAGAAAACCCAATTTTATGAAGAACCCTAATTTTCTCCTTTTTTGTGTCGACTATAACTCCAGGGAAGATCATAAATCCGTATGTTATGATGTGTGGGGGTTCCTTATATAGCAAAAATCCTTGTCCAACCTAAACACTAGTTACCATAAATCTTTTCTCCTTTTTTTTCCTCTTTTTTTTAAACCGACTAATCACCCCTATAAATTCGTTTTTTTATTTATTTTATTATTAATATATGTATTAATAATATAACCTTAATTTTCCTTAATTTATTTCAGCTCCTAAAGCCTCCAAAACCTCAAAACCGTAAAACTAGTCAAATTTACGCGTTTTTACCGTAAAAGACGTAATATATACACTTTTAAAAAAAATCTCAAATTTTTAAAAAAACTTTATAACTAAGTCCTAAATGACTTAAAACCATCCCGAAAAATATTCATTTGGATAATTACCTCACCCGAGACCTCTAAACGCTAAACCGTAAATCCTAAAAAAATACACTATTACTATAATACTTATATGTATACGTAAACACCAAAATATCACCATTTCATTTCATAGTCACCAATTGTGAGCTCATGAACATGAAATAACCGTTCCTCGATTTACTTATGAGTACTTCTATACTAATAAATGATAACCACACCAACCTCGTTCACACAAAATAAACACGTAAGCACACAATTCAAGTAAACACACATAAAATAACCTAAAAGTAAGACCAAGTGACGAACCTCAAAACCACGGTTGTCACATCACTCCCTCCTAATAGAAATCTCGTCCCGAGATTTACTCCTTAGGATCGTCATTAACAAACAGCTGAGGATACTTACCCCTCATAAACTCTTCCCGTTCCCACGTGAACTCTGGTCCACGTTTAGAATTCCACCTAACCTTAACTAACGGTATCTTACTTCTTTTCAAGGTTTTAACTTCACGGTCCATAATCTCTATCGGCTCTTCAATAAAACGAAGGCTCGCATCTATACTAATATCGTCCACCGATACTTGCAAGTCAGTTCTTGCTAAGCATTTCCTCAAGTTTGAGACATGAAAAACATCATGTACACTACTCAACTCTTCCGGTAATCTCAACCTATACGCTACTAGCCCAATCCTTTCAAGGATTACAAATGGACCCACAAATCTAGGTGCTAACTTTCCTTTCTTCCCGAACCGCATCACCCCTTTCCATGGTGAAACCTTTAGCATAACCTTGTCCCCAACCTCAAATTCCAACAGCTTACGCCTTTTGTCCGCATAGCTCTTTTGTCGATCTCTAGCCGCCTTTAATTTTTCCTTAAGTACGGTTATCGCATCCGTAGTCTCCTGTACCATCTCCGGTCCAATTAGTTGACTACTTCCTACTTCAGCCCATAACAACGGTGACCTACACTTCCTACCATAAAGTGCCTCAAATGGTGCACACTCTATACTAGCATGGTAGCTATTATTGTACGAGAATTCTACCAACGCCAGATGATTCTCCCAACTTCCTCCAAAATCTATCACACACGCTCTTAACATGTCCTCTAATTTTTGTATAGTCCTCTCACTCTGTCCATCCGTCTACGGATGATAAGCTGTGCTCATATCCAGCCTCATACCCAAAGCTTTATGCAATAGCCCCCAAAACCTAGACGTAAACCTGCTATCCCTATCCGATATGATCGACACCGACACTCCATGTTTTGCCACCACATGTTCCAAGTACTTCTTGGCAAACTTTCCATCTTATCATCCTCCCTCATTGCCACAAAATGTGCAGATTTAGTCAGTCTGTCCACTATTACACAGATCATGTCATTACCACTGTTAGACCTTGGCAGTTTTGTAATGAAGTCCATGGCAATATTCTCCCACTTCCATTTAGGAACCTCAGGCTGTTGTAGTAACCCTGACGGTCTTTGATGTTCAGCCTTCACCTTGGCGCAAGTCAAACATTCGCTAACGTACAAAGCTACATCTTTCTTCATTCCTGGCCACCAATACATATCTCTCATGTCCCGATACATCTTATCATCTCCTGGGTGTATCGAATACCTCGACGTATGAGCTTCATCCAAAATCACATTCCTTGTATCGCCAAACAACGGAACCCAGATTCTATCCAAGTAATACTTGCAACCATCTCCTCTTTCTTCCATGTACTGATACATTGTATGTAAATTTTCTTCAACCAACCTTTCTTCCTTTACAGCCTCTGTTTGTGCTGCTCGAATTCTATCTCTAAGGGTTGTCTGAATAGTTATGCTCATTGCCCTTACTCTCTTAGGTTTTAGCCTCTCCTTCCTACTTAGAGCATCCGCCACCACATTGGCCTTTCCAGGGTGATACTTAATCTCACAATCATAATCACTAAATAACTCCAACCACCGCCTCTGCCTCATGTTTAAATCTTTCTGATCAAAGATGTGCTGCAAGCTTTTGTGATCCGTATAGATCACACTTATTGTCCCATACAAGTAATGTCTCCATATCTTAAGAGCAAAGACTACAGCTCCTAGTTCCAAGTCGTGTGTGGTGTAATTCTTCTCATGGTTTTTCAATTGTCGTGATGCATAAGCTATGACCTTGTCTCGCTGCATAAGAACACATCCTAAACCCTGGTTGGACGCATCACAGTAAACCACAAAATCTTCCACCCCTTCTGGTAAGGACAAGATAGGTGCATTACACAACCTATCCTTTAGTGTCTGAAACGCCTGTTCTTGCTCTTCGCCCCATTCATACTTCTGATTCTTTTGGGTCAACAATGTCAAAGGCTTTGATATTCTAGATAAATTCTCTATAAATCTCCTGTAATATCCTGCCAAGCCTAAGAATGACCTTATTTCTGACGGTGTAGTAGGTGCCTTCCAATCCTTCACTGCTTCAATCTTCTTTGGGTCTACGTGTATGCCATCAATATCGATTACATGCCCCAGAAATTGTACTTCCTGCAGCCAAAATTCACACTTGGAGAACTTCCCATAAAGTTTCTCCTTCCTGAGCAGCTCCAATACCGATCTCAAATGTTGGTTATGCTCCTCCTCCGTCTTAGAGTAGATAAGTATGTCATCAATGAAGACTATGACAAAGTTATCTAGATATGGCTTGCACACTCGGTTCATTAGGTCCATGAACATTGCTGGCGCGTTTGTCAATCCAAATGGCATAACGGTGAATTCAAAGTGTCCATACCTTGTTCTGAACGCGGTCTTTTGTATGTCCTCCTCACAGACCCTTAGTTGGTGATAACCGGACCTAAGGTCAATTTTTGAGAAGTACCTTGCTCCTTGCAGCTGATCAAATAAATCGTCAATCCTTGGGAGAGGATAACGATTCTTAATGGTCAGCTTGTTCAACTCCCGATAATCGATACACATTCGGAAAGATCCATCCTTCTTCTTGACAAATAGCACCTGCGCTCCCCATGGAGAAGAACTTGGTCGAATGAAACCCTTATCCTGTAATTCCTTAAGTTGCTCGGCTAATTCTTGCATCTCTGACGGTGCTAGACGATATGGTGACTTCGCTACGGGTGTTGCCCCGGGTACTAAGTCAATCTTAAACTCTACTTGTCTCACCGATGGTAACCCCATCAAGTCATCCGGGAATACATCGGCGAACTCTCTTACTACTCGAATCTTATTGATTTGTGGCTCATCATCCTTGGCATTCATAAGGGACCTGGTCTTCTTCTCATTCCTTTCTCCATACACGTATAACACCTTCTTATCACCTATGGGTATCTTAACAATCTTTTCATGACACATTAGCTCAGCCATATGCTTCGATAACCAATCCATCACAATGATTACATCGAAGCTCCCATGTCCTAGAGGGATTAAATCTATGGTGAACTTAAATTCTCCCAACTCTAATTTGTAGTTTAAAAATATCTCATCTACTTCTTCTTGCTTACCACTAGCTATTTCAATCACATATCCTGGTTTCGCTACACTAGGGTTCATATCTAACAAAGGCACGAATTGAGAAGACACAAAACTAAAATCTGCCCCAGAGTCAAAAAGAATCGTAACGAGGTGATTGTTAACAGAAAACGTACCCGTGACTACATTCGGGTCCTGAACCGCTTCTACTGCATTTGCAAGGTAAACCCTGTCTCCATTCCGATTTCCCCTATTCTGATTTCCCTCATTCCTGTTCCAGTTCCGATTCCCAGTGTTCCCATTGTTGCGGTTAGCATTGTTCTGGTTTCCACCGCCTTGGTTTCCTCGACTTCCCTCCAAAGCTAACTGGCCTCTGCCCTGGTTGGTTGCTCCAACCAATCTAGGACACTCCCTCTGGAAATGGTCGGGTTGTCCACACTCAAAACAATTTCCCCCGGTGACATTCATCCTCACAGACTGGATTGGTGTTGCGTTTCTGTTAAGTGCGTCACATTTTCTGGTAAAGTGTCCCGGTTTCTGGCAATTGTAACATGTCTGGCATGGTGTACCTCTTGGATGGAACCTAGAGCAGGTTCGGCAGGCAGCATTGTTGTTGTTCGGATTTCCAGAACCTTGAGGTACCCTCATGGCAAAATTTCTTCCATCTTTTGCCTTCTTAACATTTTTCCAGTTGGTGTCAGGCGATTTCGCGGCTTCTGGCTCCTTTCTTTTATCTCCCGCCTTGACCGAAGTTCCACTAGATACCGCCTCCTCAGTATGTATTCCTGCTGTTAGTATGGCCTGTTGTATTGTGTTAGGCTGAGTAGCCTTAATCATTCCCCTGATCTGAGGAGGTAATCCAGCAATGTACCGCTTAATCTTGTTCGCCTCAGGGGTAACCAAATGGGGAACCAACTTTGCCAATTCATGGAAACGATCTGTGTAATCTGCATGAGCCGCTCCAACCATAGCATGTCCCCAAAACTCATTTTCCAGCTTCTCCATCTCATTGCTTGGACAAAACTCCGTAGTCATAAGAGCTTTAAAATCGGCCCAAGCCATAGCATTTGCAGCAACTCTTCCCCTTGCTTGAACTTGAGTATTCCACCAAGTTAAAGCCTTCCCTAACAGTGAACTAGTTACGTACATGACCATTTGATTTGGTAAGCATCCACTCATCTGAATTACATTCTCCATCTTCTCAATCCATTGGGTAAGTACTACCGCGCCGCCCTTCCCATCATACTCTCTTGCACCACAAGAAGTGAATGCCTTATAGCTACAACCATTGTTTCCACCTCCTGCTGGACCATTGTTGTTTTTATTGTTGTTCAGGTTGTTAGTCACCTGCTGGACAATGGTTGGTATTATGTTGGCCATTTGAGCAGCAATCAAAGTAGCCAAATCAGGATTTCCATCACCACCACTTCCACCAGCACCATTTCGCGTGTTCACCATGCTATAGTAAAAACATGACACCCGTTAACAACTACCAAAATACTTCGTATAGTATACTTACCACCCTACACACGTCTTACATAGCCATACATACTACCAACATATACCATACAAGCATGTATCAACTCTCTTTCAAGCAATCATACTTGAAAGTCCAGTGGTGTTATGGCACATATATAATTATGTAGGCCTCCATAATTATAAATGTTCCCTTTCACCAATGTACTCCCTCCTATGATGACACTTATAAGAAATTAATACTACATATAACACATAATCCATCAACTCACAAGCACATAACCACACAAAATAAGGTCCAAAACTCCATTTATTAAAATAACGTAGTCAAAACTTGAAACATCACAAATCCATGGTCTAGCTAAACTAGCGTAGACATAACCCAAACAAAAACATAAATAATTTTAAGGGATGCCGTCCATAAGAGTCGGAAAATTTAAAACAAATAACTATACATTTTCTAGCAAAGTACAAAGATGACTAGCGTGGATGATGGTAGTTAAACCCGCACTAGTCAAAACCCGAAAGGAAAATATTATGTGGTCAAGTATGAACCATATTAGTTCCTAACTTAACAACATCGCAAAATAACATCCAAACACATCAATTATTATAAAATGCACACATACTCCTGTGACGCCTATATGTAGGGACCCTTAAGCTATAGACTAGGCTACGCGACTAGGCAACCTAATTCTCTATAACCTTTGTCTCTGATTACCATTCTGTCACACCCCACCATGGCGGAATATGGGGCGCGACGTATGGATATCATCACAACATGGCGTGTCTATAGAGATAACTATATGAAATAAGAAATGTCATAAAATGGTGACACAAAAGTCATGACAATATCTCATCAAATGCAGGTGTCTGGGTAAGTAGGTAACAGTCCTACCTCTTACCCAAGACAAACAAGTAACATAATCAAAACAAACATATGTGTGCCACAGTATCACTTATTAAAATGAACAGACAAACAAAACTAAGAAGGAAACGTGGATTCTCCTTCTATATGCATTCCTAAGCTTCTCCAATCCTAGCCACTTATGTTCTCATGCTTAACCATAGTATCACCTGAAAGAGACACTAAAACACGTCAACATAAAGTTGGTGAGAGTCATAGGTTTAGACTCCAACGCTAAATCAATTAAAAGCTGTGAATAACAACCATCAACACAATAGCATATGGACAATGTGCTACAATTATGTATTAACAACTAGCATTCAAGATCAATCATTCCAAACCAAAATCCAAGGCTCCTACCTTGCCAAACAACATGGTACCATAGATGATCACACTATGTACCTATCCCAAGGCCACTACCTTGTCAAACCACAAGGCCACTACCTTGTCAAACCTCAAGGCCACTACCTTGTCAAACCACAATAACTGAGACGGCACGTGTCCCCCGATCCA
The DNA here is from genome assembly GCA_025667525.1 of Glebionis coronaria. Classification (NCBI taxonomy): domain Eukaryota; kingdom Viridiplantae; phylum Streptophyta; class Magnoliopsida; order Asterales; family Asteraceae; genus Glebionis; species Glebionis coronaria. The sequence goes on along the minus strand of JANFOE010000365.1, from coordinate 673,998 downwards.
AAACATACACAATCAAAAATCACATAGCAGTTAATCACATAATGTACACACAAGTCCATCTCAAATCACAAACACATTCACAGCATCAATTTAGAAATTAACTCAACACAGTGTCTCTTCCATCCCATCTGGAAGTCAAAATCAATATTAAACATGGGACTATGAAACTCACCTGATAGCTTCTTCACAAATCCTCGCACTAGCAACAAACTAACAAACCAAGAACACGAAATCAATACACGAACTAATCACTAAGATGGCTCATCAACCTATGATGGACATCTAGTCTATTCCCGTATAATTACCTCATTACCCTTCCTTAACAAGTCCCTAACTTGGTTAAGTTCAATAGCTATCCCGTTCATAATTTTACACAAAACAGTCCCAGTTTTAGGTCTCAAAACTTTAAGTCAAACGTCCACTTAAACATACCCATGGTTTCTGTAAAAGGAATATTCACACTTTTATACATGTTAGCTAAAACCTCCCACTTTCCCTAAACTTAAAGCTACTGTTAAGGCCCAGATATATGTGTATATATTGCTACCTATCCAGAATTCACTGATTTTAAACATATGAAAAGTTCATTACCATTAGAGGGTCTTACCCTAAACCAAAATCTTATCCCAAGTGCAGATCCTTACTGCAATATCTAATCCATCTCTCATGTTAGTGAGAAGATCCCAATGCAACCCTAAGTACCCCAAACAACCCAAAACTTAAAAAGAAAACAGGCTGAATTCAAAACTGTTTTGACCTTCGACTGTTGTAACCTGTTTTTGACCCCCTTCCTGACCTCCAATTTAGTTCTAGTTTCTTGAATTGGAAAGCCACTTCAAATACCTTTCCAGGGGTATGTGGATCGTAAGATAAGAGTTTGTAGAACTCCCAATATGATCAAAACGATTGACTCAAAAATCAGCCCAGTTTTTAAAAACGGGTTTAACAAAATCAACCACATTAATTAACCCTAATTCCTCTAATTACAAGCCCTAACCCATGTAATCATTATATTATGATTATTACAACATTAATTTACTGTTTATAAAATTAAACCTATCCTAAATCCATCATAAGATGATTAATTAAACATAAAAACAATTAATATGAAAAGGGTTATGAAGATTTTCCCTTTTATTTAATGGAAGATGAAGAAAACCTAATTTTATGTAGAAGCTTAATTTTCTCCTTTTTTTGTGTCGACTATAACTCCAGGGAAGATCATAAATTCGTTTGTTATGATGTGTGGAGGTTCCTTATATAGCAAAAATCCTTGTCCAACCCAAACACTAGTTACCATAAATCTTTTCTCCTTTTTTTTCCTCTTTTTTTTAAACCGACTAATCACCCCTATAAATTCGTTTTTTTATTTATTTTATTATTAAAATATGTATTAATAATATTACCTTAATTTTCCTTAATTTATTTCAGCTCCTAAAGCCTCCAAAACCTCAAAACCGTAAAACTAGTCAAATTTACGCGTTTTTACCGTAAAAGATGTAAAATATACACTTTTAAAAAAAATCTAAAATTTTAAAATAAACTTTATAACTAAGTCCTAAATGACTTAAAACCATCCCGAAAAATATTCATTTGGATAATTACCTCACCCGAGACCTCTAAACGCTAAACCGTAAATCCTAAAAAAATACACTATTACTATAATACTTATATGTATACGTAAACACCAAAATATCACCATTTCATTTCATAGTCACCAATTGTGAGCTCATGAACATGAAATAACCGTTCCTCGATTTACTTATGAGTACTTCTATACTCATAAATGATAACCACACCAACCTCGTTCACACAAAATAAACACGTAAACATACAATTCAAGTAAACACACATAAAATAACCTAAAAGTAAGACCATGTGACGAACCTCAAAACCACGGTTGTCACACATAATGAGATCCTCCTTTGGCCGGGGAGCTACTAGCATGGGGAGAGATGCGAGGTGTTGCTTGAGTTGACCAAAGGCTTCCTCAGCTTCCTTTGTCCACCGGAAGTCTCCTTTATTAATGCACTTCTTGAGTGTTTTGAATAGGGGGAGTGACTTCTCTGCGGACTTTGATAAGAACCTGTTTAGCCGGCCAACTTCCCATTTAAGGACTGCACCTCTTTCCGTGTCTGAGGGGATGGTAGCTGTATTACTGCGTCCGTTTTTCTGGGCAAGGTTTGATGCCATTTGGATCAATCATATATCCAAGGAACATTCCTTCTGTTGCCCCAAACGTGCATTTCTTTGGATTTAGCTTCATATTAATCCTCCTCAATGTGTCAAACGTCTCTTGGACATCACGGAGAAGTGCATCCTCCGTATGACTTTTGATGACTAAGTCATCCACATAGACCTCTAGGTTGCGGCCTATTTGTGAGTCAAAGGCTTTGTCAACAAGCCGCTGGTATGTTTCCCTGGCGTTCCATAGTCCGAACGGCATTTTTGTATAACAGTATACGCCTTGACTAGTATGGAACGCCGTCTTCTCTGCGTCCTCTTCCGCCATCTGGATCTGGTGGTATCCTTTATATGCGTCTAAGAAACACTTAAAGGGATATCCACATAGAGATTCCACCTTCCAGTCAATCTCTGGTAACGGGTAACAATCCTGTGGACAGGCTTTGTTCAGATCCGTGAAATCCGCGCACATGCGCAGCTTTCGTCGTGCTTTTTGACCATGACTGGGTTGGATAACCACTCGTGGTACTATACCTCGCGCATGATACCCGCATCCACCAGTTTCCGTACCTCATCCAATATCACTTGGCTGCGCTCAGGTGCCTGACCGCACTTCTTTTGCTTGACGGGTGGGTATTCCTGGCGGATCTGGAGCCTATGTTCTGCTATCGCGCGCGGTACGCCCGTCATATGCTTGGGCTCCCATGCGAATACATCTAAGTTTGCCTTCAAGAGAGAGCACATGGCCCTCTTGCCGTTATCCGAGAGCGTTCCCCCTATGGACACCTCTTGTTCCGGGTAATCAGGATGGATTGCCACCTTCCAATTGGGAAGTGGTGACAATCCTTCCACAGGGAATTTGATCATTCCGTGTGCCGTGGAAGGTACCGCCCGTATGGCCAGGATACCTGGTCTGCCTATGATCCCATTGTATCGAGAGTGTGAGCGGATCACCATGAAGTTCATCCACGCCGTGGTGGAGTGCTCTTCATTCCCAATGGTTACAAGCAGACGCAGTTGCCCTACTGGCCAGATGGTGTCTCCACTAAAACCAATGAGCGGCGTCGTGGCCGGTACTAATTGGCTTCTTATTTCTGGTCGGAACTGTACAAAACAGTGTTCATACAGTACTGCTGTTGATGACCCTCCATCCACATACATGCGGCGAACATTGTGTGTTCCAATGCCTATCTCAATAGTGAGAGGCGCATCAATCACATCGCTTGCTGTGATGGGAGGGAATGAGATTTATCTGCCGCGTGAAAATTTTTGACTAATTTTCTGCCTCGTGTGGCGCTGTCTGGATTGGATCATATATATAGTTGAAGGTTTGTCCTTTTGGGGATCCTTCTTGTCATACTTCTTGTTGTCTTTTCCATCCTTCCAATCCTTGACCAAATGCTTGAGTTTACCTGACTTGATCAGTGACTCAATGTGCTTCTTGAGCTGGATACATTCCTCCGTACCATGGCCCTTGTCGTTATGGAATTCGCAAAAACAATTTCCTTGACGACGGTCCAGCAGAGTCGTCATTGGGGGAGGTCTCGGGAAATTAGCCCCTTCAGTTAGCAAGATCTCCCGGTAGTACATCTTTAGAGGGGTAAACTTATCATCCGGCCGTCCTCCCTTGTTTTGGCTCTTGTAATCTGAGCCCCTACCATTGTTCTGGTTGTTTTGACCGCCCGACTGTCTCCTGGACTGGTCGTTCGATCGGTAGCTGTTTCCTTTTGAAGGATAGGCCGCGGCAACCGCGGTTTCTCCTTCTATGAAGTTTCTGACCCTTTCCATGAGGTCGTCATACCTCTCCGGACGCTTGTCATTGAGACGTATGATTAATTCCCTGTCTGTTATGGCATGCATATAGTCGGAAATTTTTAGGAGTTCTGGCATTGTCTTTGTGCGTGTGCACTCGTCATTGAAGCGCTCAGTGAAGGCTTCCGTAGACTCCCCCGGCCGTTGCTTGACGGTTGCCAATGAGACCGGGTCCCTATTATACTTCTTCCGCTGAGTATAATTATTCTTGAATGCAGTGCATAATTCAGTGAAGCTATCAATGCTTCGCGGAGGAAGTCCTTCAAACCAATCACGAGCATTGCCGATCAAGGTTGAATTGAACATTTGGAACCATATAGGCATGGGCCATCGCTCAATTTTCGCCTGCGTATCAAATATCTTGAGGTGATCATCCGGATCACCAGTTCCATCATAAGTCTTGACACACGCCGGCATGCGACGTTTTGTGTTCTCGGAGTAATTCCGTATGCGGAGAGTAAAAGGATCTTCCTTGGGATCTGCCCATGGACGGGTGAGACTAGGGTCACACCACGGTTGGGAAAGATCTTCTGCTTCCGTCTCTCGGTAATAAGGACCGCCATAGTACTCCTCATTGTCTGGTGGTGGTGGAGGAGTACACCTAGGTCGGCGACGCATGGGCGGATGGTCATCCGAGTCCTCTCCTAATGGACTGGGAGAAGGAGGTGGTGCCCCATCTTTTGGGTTAGGGCCGCTCTTGTGAAAAAAATCCAGGAGCCTTCTTCCCGGTATTCATCCTATCCCACACGCTTGTGCAGCGATTGGTTCTGGTCAGTTCCAGATCTGGTCGTTCGGGTGAACCGTCGGACTTGGACTTCTCTCCCTCTTCTCTGGACTGTATTAGTTCCTGCATGAGACGATCCCCTATGCGTTCAAACACATTCCTAGGTTGGGGAGTTTCCTCAAAGAGGCTCCGCTCCTGAGGTCGCGTCCTTCTCTTCCTCTGAGTTTATGAAGAGGTGCTTGGTCCGGCATTGCCAAAGTTGAGTCTAGATTGGAGGTCCCTCCCTAGATTCAACCTTGATGCAATCCCTGGGACGATCCTATCAAAGTTCTGCGTGAGAACTCGAGTGAGATCTTCCTCGCTGAGTGGTTCGACCTCTACTTCTTCCTCGGTCGATCGTCTGCGCGGCTCCTTGTTAGGGGGATTGGGCGCACTCCCTGGATCAGGATTATCCAAGGTCGAAGTAGGTGGTGGGGTCATGGAGAACGTGCTTGTCACCCCATGGACTGAAGACCACTCCGGCTGTTTGGTCCGCCAGCTTGATGGCTAGGGGATCGATTGGGAATGAGTATCCCTTCCCCTTGGGACTTCCGATTTCCAGGATTTGTGTTCCTGGGATTTCACTGCGGATGCCCCTTCGTCATTGAGAATTCAAGATGAGATTTTTGCTCTAGCTTAGTGTAATGGTCCCACGGATGGCGCCAACTTGTTGATACAAAAGTTGGATGATCCTTGCTAGACCCGAATTAGGCTTAATTAGGGTTGATTGGACTCCGGATCCTGCACCAAGTGAATTATCTGGTTGGGATCCTGCACACTACACAACACGCGTTAGGCTTACCGTGGGAATGTTTCCCACGATTAGACTCCGACGTGAGAGTAAGTAATCGGTTAGGGTTATAGGAATCAGATGAGAGTTGAGAGTGTATAGAATGTAATACCTTTGTGGAACCCTTGGGGGTTCCTTTTATAGGGGTTGAAACCCTAATGGGCTATCATTGATGCTTCGGCCCCAAGGCAAGGATAATCACCAGATTTAGATTGATTGTTATCTTCTAATTATGGTGAGTGAATATCCTCTCCTTTGGGATAAATCTTAATCATAGTAGGAGTATGATTCTGTCTAACCCTGCACTGGGCATGCCGGGCCGTGGGTCGCACACGTGTGTGCGGTTACTGTTCATCCAAGCCCATAAGCTCAAATATCATTATTCCCACCCATCTGTGATGGGCCGGATACGAGTAGTACCCGTGGGCCGGGTTCATGACCCGGCTGGGGACTATACGTCATCAAAAACGATGGTAAGTATAAGTAATTTACGTTTAGGAAAACGTAAAAACCGACAAGTGAGTTCGTTCTCAAAGGAGGTGTTGGTTGTGTTGCCAAAATAAAACGTTTTTGGATTAGTTTCGTTTTTGGAAAAGAAAAGATTAAAATAAAAGACGGATTACGCTAAAAAGAATTACAATATGACGAATTGCGTTTTCACGCAAAAAGAGACAAAAATAAAAATAATAAAAATTCTAAAAATTTGCAAATTAATTCAAAAAAGTATAAGAAACAAGAAAATATGTTTTAATCCTTTCTAATCAATTATTATTTAATTTTAAAATCTAATTAAATACCTAAAATTCTAAATAAACAAGAAAAAGTCCAATTTTTTATTTCTTTGTTTGTAAACCTCAACCTAATTTAATAAAAGCTAAATCATATAAAAAATTTAAAACTATTTAAACTATTTTTAATGACTAAAATAAAAATAGAAAATAAAAATGATTTTAAAATAGTAAAAGAAACGAGAAAAATGTCAAACTTTTTCTAAAAATCCTAAAAGTGATCTAATTTAAGGGAAAAATAAATTGGACAACTCAGATTAACTAAATAAGAAAGAAAAGCCAGAATAAGCTACGACTTAATTCTAAAAAGGAAAAAAGAAAAAGTTGTTAAATAAAGAAAAGTGCGAGACCTTGACAGATGTAAGGTACTAGCACACTAGTAAGACTATAACTCCCCCAACAAGGGGTCATGAGTTCGAAACCCAGGCTACCTATTTTTGGCTCCTTTTTTTTACTTTTTTTTTGGATAAGTCAACCCCACAAACAGTTGACTTGTAGGGTGTGATATAAGCTAAAATTAACAAAGAATAAGAACAAAGAAAACCAAAATAAACACAGATAGGCAAAAATAAGCAACAGAAAACTATGAATTATCAGATACCAGACAGACTAACAGACTAGCACATCAGATATCGGGCATCACATGAAAACAGAACTCATACAGCTAATGAATTTTTTGTTGATTTAAATGGCAATTTATCTAATTTTACTCTACTATAAGAGCTACAATAAGCTACAAACTGCAAAATAAACCTAACAAGGTTGTGAAATATCACATAAGCTAACTACCGCATGGATACGCAATCTCAAATCCCAACGATGAACAGACTGAGGACTCTGATATGTTTGGTAAAGTAATGATTTACAAACTTTAGCACTTAATCTAGCATACAATGAAAACACAATTCCACACCCCTTTCAGATCTGATCATACATCAAACAAAAGGGTACCATGTAGCAGAAACAATTATGAGACCAAAATTTATATAGCAAGTTATAACAATGGAAAAAACCTCATAACATGCAACTATCAAATATTTTACTACAAATCTAAAATAAAACACTGATTATGGAACCTATATCCCAACCAAAGGTGTCCATGCAAATGACTGCTCAAGTTTGTGTCACTCACACTTTTTACACCCAAATCCAGACACCCTTTTTTTACTCTAACAGACTACTTTTTAACTAAGATGCTCAAATATTTAAGCAAGATAAAAAATAAGACATAATAAAATATCAGGAACAACAGATCAAGGATTCTAAAAATATGAAAATGGCAGTTCACACACAAAACCACACTAATTATCAAATAAGGTCAAAGATGGGTTCAAGCTTTACCTACTTGGTTTACATCCAAACCAAGAGGGTGGCATTTGCTGATGCCATCATCCTTAAGCTTATTTGAACCTTTTAGGCTTATAAGTAAGCTTATGAAAATGCAAGTGAAAGTGGTGGACCACCATAGTCCAAACCACCAAGTCTACAATAGACTTAATGTCTTCTTGGCCTGTTTTAGATCACAAAAAGAAACAAAAAAGTTCAAGCCCAAAAACAAGAGCATAAGCTAGTTGTCAACTAGCTTATGTTCTTAGCCTTTGGAACAGTAAGCTTGTAAGAAAAACAAATAACACTTGGAAAATTTTGGAAAACCAATTTTGGAACCAGGATCTTTGTAAGCCAATAAACAAGGAAAGTAACTTTAAAGCACAAGCCTCACAGCATCTTGATTGTGTGAAAATCAGGTTGCTATGATCAACTTATGTCTCAAAGGGTCTCACAAGACTTAAGCCAAAAATTTTAGCTCAAACACTTTTTATAAAAACTAACTTACTTTGCATAAATTTAAATGGCATGAAAATTAAACATAATAAATGGAACTCAGTAATTTTGCAAGGCCAATATCACACTTTAACGATTAATGAAATCAGGTTTCCAAAAGAAAACTAGAACAAGCTTAGAAATTACATGAGAGGTCCTATTTATACTAAGCATTGGAATTTTCTAGATACAATGAGGAAATCAGAAACCCTAGTTGATGTAATTCCTAAAAGGCCCTTGGGAGATACTTCAAAGATGCTTGATGCCAAATTTTTCCAGTTTGAATTTTAAAGACATGTGATGCTCTACTGGTGATGTTGATGTTTTGAGGGTGCTCAATTGTTCAACACTATCCATTTGGTGTGGATGATACGCAAGTAAGATCTCACCATCCAGTTTGGAATCTTGTTTATCTTGTGGGACATGGGAGGGTTAGAGAGACCACATGGGTATTCTTGGATGTGGTTTAAGGGTAGGGATTTTCTTAGAACATGGTTAAATGTTGTTCTGAAAAAGATTGAAACCATAACACTTTGTTTTGGAGAGATTAGTAATTAGGGTTTAAGTGTGTGGGTGGTGGGTTTTAATATATTTATGAAAACAATGTATCTAAGGCGCTAGAAGTAATATTAATTAATCAATTTAAAAACTAATTAATTAATATAACTGGTTAGAAAGGTGGGATGGGGTACGGGAAAAAGGTGTTGGGTTTTAAGTATTAGCATATTTGGCCCTTAGACTTTGTAAAAAATTGCAATCACATCTCAAATTTATATGGCAGATTTCCCTTTGTATAATGATGTAGAGTTTTTACTACCCTTTAGGAAAAGAGAGCAAAATAGGGAAAGTATTAAGTGTCGGTTTAGGAAAACCAAGCACTAATGACCAATGAGGTACAAGTTCGTTTCCCAAAGAGGCAAGTGCGTTGTGTTAAGAGATGATTAATGATGTGATTATGATTATGAGAAAAGAAAATAGAAATGAGATAAGAAAAGAATGACGGTTACGATGACGAATTAAACTAAGACGATAAAGTCGTACACGTAAAACCGTAAAAAGTGACAAAATTAAAAATTTACCCTAAAAATTCCTAGAAAATTGCAATAAATCCTAAATAATGTAATTAGAGTTTGAAAAAAACAAAAAATACTCAAAACTTTTATTTAATTAAATAATAATTTTTTAATACTAATTAAAGCCCAAAAACCAATTAAATTAACAAAAAGCCCAAAATGAAATTTTTTAAATTGTAAACCTCTAAAATGACTTAACTTAATTTAAAACTATTTTTGAAAATTTTAAAATTAATTAAAACTATTTAAAAACAATTAAAAACTATTTAAACTTAAAATAATTATAAAAACTTAATCTAATGACAATAAAAATATTCTAAAATTTTTAAAATTCCTAACTTAATGTGTTTAACCTAAGAAAAATATAAAAATTTGAAAAATCTAAATTTTAATTTTTAATAATAAAATAATAATAAAATAATATTAAAAATCCAAAATTTATAAAAAATTCTAAAAAGTTGAAAACTAGCTTATTTTAACCTAATAAACACAGAAATGAAGTTAAAATTACCTAAATACCCCTAATGGGCATAGAATGGGCCAAAAGTCCAAACAGTTAGCTTAATGGGCTGATTAAGGCCCAATAAGAAAAATGTTGTCCAAATAAGCCCAAAAGCTCCTATCTGACTCAAAATTTGATTTTAAAGACCAAACTCTGAAGGCCCAAAAGCTGAAATGAGTATAAGCTAGCTTATTTCAAAGCAGCTTATTCTTAATGGGCTTTTTGGCCCATTAAGTTATAAGCTGATGCCATAAGCTCAAATTAGACACACAAGCTTCTTTTGAGTTACTTAAGAGTTCTGTAAAAATAAATTTGAAATAAGCACAAGGAATAAGCCTGAAAAAGCAATAAGTTATCTTCACAAAACGACAAAATAGTCGTTTTCGAGTTCTAGGCCACCCCAAGAGCTGATTCAAATTTCAAAAGCTTTTAAATGACTTAACTAAACTTAATCAACAAAAAATTTTTCAATAAGCACACTCAATAAGCTGGAATAAGCAAATAATCACTTAATTAAAAGTCAACTTTATGAGTTTTCTAGCAAAAAGTCAAAGCCAAGGTCTGATAAGCTCCAGCTCAAACAAATGGGTCAATTGAGGAAGATTGATCACAAAAAGTAAGTTGTTGCAGGTCTGGATAAGCCAATATGGCTTATCAATAAGCTAACTGAAAAATTACACTAGCAGGGGCTAGTTTTGGGTGTTGAGCAGTGGAAAATTTTTCCACTGCTTGACTTTCTTGACTTTTTGTCTTTAGTGACTTTTTTTGTGGATTCAAGTTTCATAAAGGCACCCAAATGATCAGTTAATCATAAGGAGTCAATAGAAATCACAAAAACACAATCACAATCAGCCAGTTAGTACAATTAATTCAAAACATCACCAGATCTAGCCCAGACATGAACAAATAAGCAGTTATGGTTCAATAAGCACTTTAAGCAAATTTCAGCCAACCAAAAAGCATACACAAGCTATAAAAAACTCAAATGAACAAGTTTAAACAGGTTTCATGCAATGGTACAAGGCCTAAATCAAGATTCAAGCACAATAAGGTTATGATGAACACTAACAAGCAGATTTTTACTTTTGCTGATATACTTGACCAACAAGCCAAATTCAAATATTCAGATCTCTTAGATATGTTATGAAAACTTTGATTTGTCAGCTCTTATCCCTAAACATGCATATACTCTAAGTATTACCAAAATTTTAGGTCAAAAACAGTGAAAATCAATAAGCTATAGCACAATCTTTGATTCAAGGTTTTAAGCCCAATAACTTACAGGTTTTAGTTCTCAACCAAGTAAATAACAGATAACAAGCATAAACAACAACTTTCAACAACACAATAGCAACCTATGATCTTAAACAAATAACCCCAAACACCCTTATCTTTTTCAAATCAATTTTAAACAAGTATAAGTGTATTCCAAGACTACCCAAACCCAATCAAACACATAAACAGATGTAATATGCAGATTCAAGCAAGATTAGACCATAAATTCCACAAGAACACAAGTAACACACAAAATCACCAAAAATCAAGATTTTAAGCAGATTTTGAGTAGAAAGGTGCAAACCTCATGGATGTACATCCGCACCCACGAATTTTAAGCTTATGTGCTAGCAAGAACAAGCACAAGCTTACACACAAACTCCTGCTAAGATTCAACAAGATTAGAAGCAAAATATCAAAATCAGAAAAATGAAAATCCTTGATTAATGCAACCTTAGTTCCCCACACTTGATTATCCCCAAGTTATAAGCTTCACAACACCTTGATATCACAATATCAGGATGGTGTGATCAGCTTTATAGCCCAAGAATTCCAAGGTTTGAACAAGACTTAGCAAAATATCAAGATTCAAGGAAAATATGCAAACTTTTGCACACTCCTTTGAAAACAGGTTTTAAGATTGAAGATTAGTAAACAAACAACAATAATAAGCAGATATAATGATTGGCACTTAAGTTTTCTTCACCAAATTCAAACACATTTCATTAATTTGAATATATGATTTACAGAATTATGAACTTAAGAAAATTCAAGAGCAAAAAACAAATGTAGTAATCTAAGGCCTTTAAATAGGCTTACAATGAACTAGTGAAAGCTAAAAAAACGTAACCCTAATTGCTGGTGAAGTCCCAAAAACGCCTTTGAGGGTTTGAATACTTTGAAGATCATGTGACTTGTTCTTGTATTGTTGTGGAGCTGGCAAGGTGAAAATTGCATCCAATGGTCTTGGTTAAGCTTAACTTCCAAGCAATGATATGGGACGTTGGATGACTGTCCAAGTTTTGGCAGTTTGCACAAGAGTGTAGCAGGGGAATCTCATGTGGGGTTGATGGGTGATGTGGCAAGTTATTTGTGAGTTGGGTTATGATTAAGACAAGCTTAATCATAAATCTAGAGGTTTTGGGGGCTTAATTATAAGAGGATTAAGAAAACCCAATTTTTTTTAAGAACACCAAGAACATGGTGTTTAATCTATTTTTGGTTTAAAACATGTTTAAAAACATGTTAAGGCGCCAGTTTTAACTAATCTGTTAGATTAATTAAATAATGGTGAGTGGATTGGTGAGGTGAAGTTTGAGGGGTTTTTATTGGAGGAGAGGGTGAGTGGGGTGAGGTGGCAAGTGGTGATTAGTTAAGGTATCTTCTCTTGTCTGCCAAGTTTAGTCCCCATTCTTTCTTGTGCCTTTCACTTGCAAATAAAACAGCCCAAACTCCGTTTTCTTTGTTATTGAAGTTTCAAACTTCACACTTTTGTCCCAAAAAGTTTTGTAAAGTATTTTCAAGGGTATTTCTTGCCAATTCATGATTCTTGAAGGGCTTTTTTGGCATTTTCTTCATTGATAATTGTATTGACTTGTTTGTTTGACTTCTTGGAGGACTGAATTTGCCAAGTCATGATTAATGAGGGACCATTTTTGCCATTTCTTCAAAGTCAAGGGTTCTTTTTGCAATTTGACATATTTGAAGGACCAAACTTGTAATTTCTTGTAACTTGAAGGTCTTCATGATATGTTTGACTTTGAGGAGGACTAATATTGACAATTTAGTTTTGTTGAGGGACTAAACTTGCCAATTCTTCAAAGTGGAGGGCCCTTTTTGTAATATTGACAAACTTTAGGGACCAATCTTGTAATTATGAAGATAAAAGGGTTTAAAGTGTCAATTCTTCAGTATGGAGGACATTTCTTGCATAATCTTCACATCTTCAATGGTTTTCTTTGGAAAATTCTTCATTAGGGCTTGGTTCATTGTGCGGCTTCATTTCCCGTGTTCGTTTTTGTATGATTCTTGTGATCTTTTGTCATTTTCTCAATATCCATACCTAAAATACACAAGCAACAAACACAAGCATATATTTGGCCATTTTCATGATATTTAATGCATTTAAAGCCCTTTTTGAACGATGAGACTATGTATAAAAGCAGTCTCATCATATAACTTTGTCATTTTTGCAACATTAGTCCTTTTATTTTAATAAACCATGCAAAAGGAATTAGTATGCAATATCATGAATCTTAAAGGGCTATTTTTGACAAGTCTTCATACTTTAGGGACCAAACTTGTAAGGGATTTACAAGGGTATAAAGTGTTAATTCTTCATAATTGAGGGACTGATACGCGTCTTGCACTCCGAGTTTTATATTTATAAACAAGACTTATTAACTCCTTAACAACGCATATGAGCAAGTATACTCGTTCAGTTGTTGCAATGTCAGGAAAGTAAGGATCGTCCCATGGGATTTGCACATACTCAAAACATGGTAATCGTGTAAGGAATAGGGTTGTCACTACCGATATTACGGATAGAACAAATATTATAAAGGAAATCATAATTAAAAGTAATACTTGTGCGAATTCCATTTCATCCGTAGGAGAGATTAAACATGTGTTGGATAACAACTATGAATCACAATTTAGAGTATATGAACCTTATTCCATGGTGTGTTTCATAAAATTCATATTAACAAGTGGAGTTAGACAAACCCTTTCGACTTATGATTATCCATTTCAACCCATCGTAATTACCGTTTTCAAAAAAAGATTAGGAGATAAGTTTGGTTTGAATGGGTCCTTTCGACCTATACGCAAGATATATCTTCTGAAAAGTTTTGCTAATCAACTCGTGTAACACCCCCATTTTTACCTTGGCACAATCGAATAATATTTTTGGGGTATTACTCATGATATGAAAGCACAGTAACATAAAAACAACTCAAAAGAGTGTTTGAATAAACTTTATTAAATTTTTAGAATTTATCATTCAAAATCAGAGATTTTCAATAAAACAACTTATGCATACTTTGTACAATCACAGGTTCCCGAGATCTAGAAAATAGGCTTCAATGACAAAAATTCCCAAGTCTATATCTATCCACGTCATCATTATGCTGCTCCATGTTATCAATTATCAAAACCTGAAATATATGCTTAAAGTCAACACAAAGGTTGCGTGAATTCATATGTTTTAAAATAATTTGAATACGAGATCCTTTTCCCTGAGCTACATTATTATTCGCCCGTAAAATCAATTAATCAATGCACTAAGCTTATGATACGGCGACTAGACATATCAGAAACCCACAATTACCCTTATGAGGGAGTCTGTAAACTATCTTTCTTAGCAAAATAAAGTATGCTTGTTTGACCACTGAGGTGCTAGCAAGTGAGACTTGCCCAGACAGGAGATGTCAGTCTTCAAATAGTACTATTTACAATATTAGCGCTCATTTCAATGAAATGATTAACGATTCATAATTAAAAAGGGACTTTCATGGCAGCAGTAAACATAGTGTCAATAATCATATCTGAGAAGCATACCAAAATACTTGTATTCCAGTTTAACATATATCTCCCTCACAGGTTTTCAAATCATTTATAAATTAGATCTAGTTAGGCTATGAACTCACCTTATGTCCAATAAATCTTGTCAGGCTTATTAGGGGTGATCATAAAACCGAAAAACCGAACCAAAAACCAAAAAACGGAAAAAAAACCGCACCAAAAAAACCGCCCCATTTCAAAACCGAAGGGATGGTTTTCATATTTTTTAAAACCGAATGTTAGGGGCGGTTTTTGGTGGCATGTATAAAACCGAACCGAAAAAACCACCCCGCCCCACTTAGGTGTTCAAAATTAATATACTTTTATATTTTCGATAGTTCTACTTGTGATATTTCTAATATGTTTAGTTGTTTTCTTTTTGTTTAAATATACACATTTGTAAAACATTTTAAAGTAATAGATCATGATTTTTTTACCTAAACTTTGTTAGATTTGTGATTCCTATATACGAGTTTTCATTATGATTTTTAGTTTTTTTATAATTTGATGGTAGCTAAAGTTGCTATTATTGTAGTGTATATAATTGATTGAAGATATTATTTATGGTTGCAACTTGCAATTATGATGAGTTTAATTTGTGTCGAAAGTGATCGACTATTAAAGTGGTTTTTATAAATAGAAAACGACCCAATGCGTAAAATGAAAGGAGAAAATAAAACCGAAAAAACCAAAACCGAACCGCTACAATGAAAAAAACCAAAAATTCCGAAACCGAAAAAACCGAACTCAAATGGTTTTAGCATAAAACCGCCCCAAACCGCCCCATGCTCACCCCTAAGGCTTATATCACACAAAATAACTTAAGTTAAGAAACAAGAACTTGATCTTACACCAACCTGTTTTAACATATTTGGTATACTATTAAGTCTATGATTTTGGAGTTCAACATTCTTGTTATATTATTTATGTATTCTTGTGATAATATTGTATCATTTTTTGAGCTATTATACTCAGAAGCCATTCTATAAACGTTTGAGGAGCGAGGGCACTTTAAATCGTAAACCCAACCACTCAGTCAGAACATAATATCGAGATGGAACATCTTTGTACAAAGTTCCCAACTAACATGATACATAGTTATATATTTTTAGAAATTTCTTCAAAAGTTGGTATGTTCCTCTTATTTTTATATCTTTTATCCTTTAGTTTCATAATTGGCAAAAATAGTCCTTATACTTTATAATAATTTAGAAAGTATGTTTCATCATATATTTTTTATTCATATAGTTTTATAAATTACTATAATGATCTTTTACGTTTATAATTTAAGAACGGTTACCTTTTTAACACTTAATTTAATAAGTTTAACATATTTACACTTTTAACCCCTTAAATGTATAGTTTTAATATTTACAGTTTCAACCCTCAATATTTGACCTTAGGGTCTCAAACTTTCCAGCATTTATTATTATAGATTTAACTTTCATAAAATAACACTTTTGGCCCAAAATTTTAACTAGTTTCAAAAATGATAGTTTTAGTCCTTATACTTGTAAAAATCATATAACTTCTTTAAAAATGTATCAAATGATCTAGGATTTTAAAACAAAGTTTCAAAATAAATTTATAATCTTAATAAAAACATTTCATTAGAATTATAGCTCTTGAAATGGGTTTTTGCTTATTATTTTATATAAAATACAAAACTAAGGTTTTAAGACATCTATAGCTTATAACTTTCATTTAAATTGATGAAATGACTTAGTTTCTTTTAGATTATATTTCTAACACATATTTGGCATTATAACAAGTCTAATGTATCATTATAATAAGATCAAAGCTTCTTAACATAAGAATTACCTAGGTAGCTCCAAAATGGCTCCTTATGACTTCTTATGAACACTACTTGCTATCAAAGCTTCAAAAGCTTCAATGGCTTCCTTCTAGACCTGGTTTCTGGTCTTGTGGGATGTCCTAGGACGTATATAGAGGTGGAAATTGTTGAGTCTTAGGATCTAGACTCATATGGGTTATATAACAATGATTGTAATGCACATCGGAACATAATAACAAACACAATCAAAGTTATGAACAAGGCTTTCTTATTCATAAAATACTAATAAGCTACTAGTATCCTAGGCGTCTTACAAGACTTGACGCCTAGATGACACACACACACACCTCTGGTTTACATTGTATTGGAATGAGTGAATAACCAGGACTCCTACCTCCCTTTATATACTAGAGAAACTAGGGTTACAATATATAGAAATTACATTAAGGACCTTCATCTATTTTGTCATATCAACTTAAAGAATATAATTCCCAACAATCTTCCCCTAGTTGATTTGACAAAACCAATAAGCACAAGCTTCCCCTGAAGCTAATATAGATGAAGACTTCCCCTTGATCCATGAATTCTTCCCCTTTTTGTCTTATCAACTCAAATACGGATCGTCTTTCGCTTAAGAAGTGCATGTCGATGAATCTCGGACGTTAATTTACTGGAGAAGTACTATTTTGGTGCGTACAAGACATGTATATTACACCTCAGTTAAGGATCACCGTTGGTCCCAGACCTACCTTACCATAACCGCCCATCGATCCCAGATCAAATCACAACCATTGCTAGTTTATATAATAATGTGGTTTGGTCCCAGACCAAAACCGAGACTATTATGTTATGTAATACACCACTATAACCACCAAACCAGAGCAATGAAAATAGCCACACCATAAGCATGGTTAGTTTCTCGAGATCCATGATGTGTGTGCATCCTATAATGAATAAAACAAGCAGCAATAACTAAAAAACCCACCAGAAGGAACCATAACTCACCAGTAGGAACCATAGGCTAACCTTCTCTTGAAACTTGAACTCAGTAGTATAGATCATCTCTTCCTTCAGTACGAAAAAGACATGCTTATTACAATAACATGTAATAAAATGCCTTTGGATAATTCTTATAATCAATATATGCATGGCGCTCACATGCAATGGCCGATAGTCTCAATGAGCTTTGACGGATCAACAAGAAACCACTCGATGCTTATGATCATTTTAATTTTGTGATGATCATATCATGAACTGTATGGTATCATATGCCCCCCAAATATTTGTAAAAGAGCGTGTAACTGTTCCAATCAAGAATTATATCATAAACTAAACCTTCGAAATGAACTATAGACCTCTTCATTGTTAAAGATCGCCAGTAGGAACGACCAGGAGGAAACGACCGATAGGAACCGACAGAAGGAACCGACCAGTAGGAATCGACTAGGAGGAACCGACCAGTAGTAAGAAATAGCTTACAAGGAGGAACCAACTAGGAGAAAATAGTTCACAAGTAGGAAAGTTGCACAAAAATAATCAGCGACATTTTCTCTGTTACTGAACTGCTGCTAAAACAAAATAATTTCCCTCTAGTAGCATCTCAAAAACCCTTCTTTTTTTCTTTTTTTCAAATTTTTTTCATTTTTTATCAATTTTTTTTCAATTTTTTTTCAATTTTTTTTCAATTTTTTTCAATTTTTTTCACATTTTGTCACTAAGCTATCGCTGATATTATAGCTAATATCAAACAATTATTCCCTCCATACTATTAATGACACTGCGCCATATACTGTTGCTGCTTTGCATGCCATGACATTCTTCATAAATATATAGTCATCCTTTTGGGGATCATAGTGTGCAAATCAATGTCCATTTTGGATAGTCTGTCATCATCAACAACTTTTCAATTACCATTCCTAGGATTTTAATCATCTTAAGAAACCCTAAGAGATTCAAGCAGCAACAAACATTCGTGTTTCTCTTGCAGCCCTGGTCGAATCATAATAAAAGAATAACTAGGTTTTGAAACATCTTTTGTTCATGGTATTCAATCTTGACAGCAAGTATTTCTGGTTATATTTCTTCTAGGGTTCATCATTGATCTATGATCAACTCACCAAAGCTAGCAGAAAACATCATCACCATCAGCAACAAGGACGTGATCCAGAATTAGGGTTTTCATAAAACCCTAGTGACGTAGGTAAAAAAATACGCGTTTAGGAACACAATGTATAATGGGCAAGTATTAAATTCGACGGTTTAGGAAAACCGACAAATCGAACAAATGCGAGTTCGTTCTCAAAGGAGGTGTGTGATGTGTGCCAATATAATAAAATCAAGTTTGAATTAGTGTCGTTTTTGGATGAGAAAAGAAGGAAAATAATGACGATGTACGCTAAAAATTACACTAAGACGTAAATAACGTGAAATCGTAAAACTCGACAAAAAATGAAAGTCCACTAAAATTAACCAAAAATTTATTTTAAGCTAAGAAAAATGTTACTAAAACAAAAATGAAAGTAAAAATTTCCAAAACCTTTTTAATAATTTTATGTTAATTTTTAAATTTTAATAAAAACCCAAAACTAAATAAAATTAAAATAAGTCAAAATGAAAGATTTTCTAATTGTAAACCTAAAATATATTAATTAAAACCTAAAAATAATTTTTCTAAATTTTTAAACTAATTTTAACTATTTTTTATCTAATTTTTAAAAAACGTGAATTAAAATATTATTGAAAAATAAAATAAAAATGGGAAAAATAAACTTTTATTTTCAAAAAGTCCCAAACTAAGTGATAATCATAAGAAACATGAAAAAAAATAAAAAGCAAATCAAATAAGCTGTTAATCAGCCTAAATAAGCTCGAATTGCTTATATAAGCTTAAAACAAATCACCCCTTATATACTAACCCTAGGGAACTCTATACCAGTAAAGTCCCTAGGGCAGTTGGTAAGAGTGTGGTTTGTGGTGTGAGTGGTGCAAGTTCGAGTCCTGACCACGGCTATTTTTTAAAAAACTTTTTTTTTCTTTCTTTTTATATCCTACTGAATACTGGTACTTAAAACAACTCCAAAACACAAATTACACCTAAGATTAACAAGATTAAAAGCTAAAAACGATCAAAAAGTTCACAGGTATAAAAAAGTGAAACAGTGTAGAATATAAAAAATATGTGTTGTCCGATAAAAGAAAAGACAAGATAGACGTTCTCGGATAAAGAAGGGAATGTCACTGTATGCTTTTTTTGGACCTGATTTTCACTTGTTTGTTGTCGTTTGTTGTTGTTTTTGGCAAGCAATGGCACCCCCACAACCAGTTGGGTTGTGGGGAGTCACAATAAAGCAATAACACACAGGTAGAACATAAAATCACAATAATCAAAGCACAAAATAGTCTCTGATGAACTTATACAGGTTTGTGGGTTCTAGGTGCTAAATGCTAGTCTCTTTGACCACCTAAGTGGATTTTGGCAACCCAAATCTTGCTTACTATCCAACCAAAACACAAATAACAAATACACAATCCTAAATGAACACTATATCTAACTGATAATGAGATTTCAAATTACAAAAATTGCTAAAACCTATTTAAGCTTACTGATATAACTATGCTGATTTTAACCAAATATTAACCATACAAAACCTGTTTTAGCCTACCAAATTTGAAACCAAGTACTGATTACAACTACCACAAACCTATGAAGTGTACTTAACCTGTTTATACCCGAATATTATGTCACATTAACCTAGTATATAGAAGTCCTAAACACACCTTTATCTATTGATTATGAAAATTTAACAAACAAAACCTTTCAAATCAACACCAAACTCATTCCTAACAACTAAAACAAGCACATAAACCATAAACAAGCATAATCTAACTCTTAAACAACTAATACCAACTAATACCAACAGAATCACGCAAAACACATGAGCATGCCAAAAATCAACATAAATATACATAAAAAGGGTTCAAGCCAACCTTGAGATGATGCCTTCTTTAAATGGACTTTTGAGGATGTTGTTGAGCTGATGGTAAGTGTATAGAACCCTGTTGTGGTTCAAAAGTATGAACCAGGGTGACATATGTCTTCAAACAAAAACATGAATGGAAAATGATGGAATATGGGGTCTTCTTGATCCCTTGTTTCATACACAATAAAAAATCAAACCAAGGAAACAATTCAATATCACATAAGAGGCCAATAAGCTATTGTCAGGCAGCTTATTAGATAGCTTATGTGAGTAGTAAGTAGTTAAGATAAATAAACAGATTTTTTTAAAAATCTTAAAAAAACAAACTTTTTTTATACCCAAACTTGGAACCTAACTGAAACTAATTTGATAGCTTATACAAGCTTATGTAGCTTATTTGGTTGTCAACCAAATAAGCTAATAAGCTTCTGTAATACTATCACAGGAAAACGGGCTTATGGTTTAAGTTCCCTCTCACCAAAAACCCTTTTTTCCTTGATGAAACTTAATAAAAAAAAATTCAAGGAAGAGTAAATTACTACACTAACAAAAGACAGTAAGGAACTCGGTTTTTGAAAAGATTAAAAGTTCATTTTTATTAATATTTTAAAAATATTACAAAACTGGAACAAGCTCCTCTCACAGATTGAGGGATGCTTATATAGACTGTGAAAGAAGATACTAGAACCCTTAAACCCTAATACATGAAATGCCTAAGTTGCTGATATGAGTGATTTTACTCATATCATTTGTATCTAAAAACATACAATAAATGCATAAAACCAATGAATATTGCCTTGTATATGTGTTTTTGTTGTTTAATGTGTGTAGGTACCGAAGTTCGCGAAAACCGGCAAAATCGACACGGGTTTTTGAAGAAAAGATCAAGGAAGCCATATACAAGTTTGTTTTAGAGGATTTAATCTTATTTGGACTATGTGGGCCCCACTCTTGGTTATTGGGCTCAAAAACCCAATAAGAGATCTTAATTATTCACTTTGTTACCACAAGTCCAATACAAGCCCAAATAGTTACTAACTATGTACGGTTTGGGCCCAAGCCCAAGTGTTAACCAAAACCAAGAAACGAGAGGATTAAATGGCCTTTAATACCCATTTGGTCAAACGAGTTGCTATGAAAAGGCAAGTTACAAAGTAATAAATGCTTTATTTACTCATTCCTTGGTCAAACTAGTTACACCACATTCACTTACACACATTTTCGATAATAACAAAGTTACTTTTCCTTTTCTCTCTCACCTCTCACAAAATAACAAGACAACACTATTCTCCCAAACCCTAGATAATAATCCCAAATTGGGGCTTTATTGATTCAAAGCGCGTGGTATTACACGCTCTTCAATTAAATACCAAGAAAACCGGATCAAGAAGATGGGTTGAAATCAATGACGTGGCTCCCCTTCTCGCTTGTGATTGGATGAAACACATCATCCTCCTCCACTCCTCCAATCAATAATTAAAACCTCAGCTTTCAAGAAGCACAACTAGCACACCTGATTGCTAAGTTGGCAATCCGTGTGCTAGTGTGTTATTTACTGCCACAAGATCAATCCAAGAAAGAGAAAAGAGAAGATCAACGGTCAAGATGAGGATTCATTTCAACAAACCCTCACTAGCAAGCCTTGGGGGTTGGCTATAAAAAACCCCTATATTTTCTGTAATCTTCATCCATCATTTTACTTTACTGTTGTTATGCTAAAATAGTTTTAGGTTTAAATTGTATTTTCTTTTCTCAAGTATTGTAATCATTATTGTTAATTAATAAAGTTTACTTGGATATGAATCCATTCGTGTTTAACTTTCTGTTAAAAACTAATATTGCAATTTATCCTTTCTTCTATTTTGGTTATAATAATGTTAATATTATTTGACTGAGCTAAATGATAGCTTATTGTTAGCCTCAAAATATTGAGTCAAACAATAATGCTCAGTCATATGTTTATTATGTATCGTATATTAGAACGTTGTAATAGGTAGTAGGTTAGTCGTGTATTACGGGCTTAACTTTAAGCTAAGGTTCATTCATAAGTAACTAAAGCCCAAAAGGAAAGTCCGATCCATTATCATATAGCCCATCATGCCACATGTAGGCAAGGCTATATAAACCTCTCCTTGCATGTAAGGATAGGTTGGATGGTCATTCTATTTTCTTAATCTAACATTTCACAAGTTTTCACACACTTCTCTCTCTTTTCTCTCTCTAGTTTCTCTCTCTAGAATTCATCTTTTACCTACCTTTCTTTCTTCTTTATTCGTGTAGAATCATCATATTATTAGGGACAACAATTGGTATCAATCTCCATGGGGTAGTTCGTGTGATTAGTTGTTGATTTACTACTTGGTTCGTGTGATTTTAACAAAAATCTACTCGGATTCAAGTTTTTTCTCTTGTGTTTTTCGTGCTCTAAATATTCCTCTATACATCTCTAATATTTCATACGTGTGGTAAGATTTTGGTTACTTTGGTTTGAATTGAAACAAGTATTCCCATGTAAAGTTCTCATCTTTCTTGTTGCCTAAAAGTCTCGAACTCATTACTTGTTACGATCTGAATATTGCGATCGCATAAACTTATGGTTTCTACTTGCGATCGAATATCACGATCACTCGTTACGATCAGTGACTGCGATCACTCATTGCGATCGGTGACTACGATCACGTGTTACGATCAGTGACTGCGATCACTCGTTACGATCGGTGACTGCGATCACTCGTTGCGATCGGTGACTGCGATCACGTATTACGATCGATGACTGCGATCACTCGTTGTGATCAGTGACTGCGATCTAAGAGTGCGATCTAAGAGTGCGATGGGTATTCCGTTGGACATATAAATTTTGTTCGAGTACTAATGTTTGAATTTTTGCAAATTCTTTTTATTTCCAATTTTTCGTTCCTCGACTCGACTCGAATTGAAATCCAATTTAAATGTAGAGATTAATTGTTTTTGGTTAATAATACTTGTTTGGTAATCTATATCTATTTAAGCGAAACATGGGGAAAATATGTAGGCTAAGGACTATATAAAAATAAAAGCGCAATTAATTCACGTAAGATTAATCTAAAATGCAACGTAAAAAAAATTAAACTACAAATTTAAATATAGATGCAACAAAATAAACTAAAATTAAAAATAAATCTAAATGCGAAATTATCCTAAAATTTGAAAATGAAAAATTTATATCTAGAAACTATTTTTACTTTTTAATTAACTAAATCTATTAATACTAATTTTAATTAAAACTAAATTAATTGAAATCTAATTTATATTAAAAACTAATTTATTTAAAAAAAGAACTAATTTTAAATTTCTAAAATATATTTTTATTTAAAACTTAATAAAAGTAATTAAATAACTAATGATTAAAATAGACTTAAAATTAAAACTTGTAAATAATTTTTTTTTAAGAAAACTGACAGCCTAATAAAAAAACTATATTAATTAAAGAAATAGAAATTAAACACAAAAGAAGGTCTAGTCAAGTGGTAAACGCGTTTGGCTCTCGCCCAAAAGGTCAAGGGTTCGAGTCCCTTGGTGGACTAAATATTGGAAAATTATATATATATATATATATATATATATATATATATATATATATATATATATATATATTTTAAATAATCCTATACTTCTCGAAACAGTAACACAACCAAACTAAGCAGATGAACAGATCCTAGCCTAATTTCAAATATACTAACTCACTAAACAGTTTTAAACATCAGACAAGATGTTAAGCAGAACAAAGTAGAAAAAAATAGATATAAATAGACAAATGTAGATGCCAAACTTATATGAAAACAGTAATAAAACCACAATCAAAACATAGCATAATCAGATATACATTTACAAATTCAGATAACTAAACAGATTAAAGCTAAACCTATTGTTGGGAATAAATTAAGGCCAGATCACTTAAACGCTGACAAGAACAAATCAAGCGTTGACAGGAACAAAGCAAGCGCTGACAGCTCAAGCGTTGACAAGTTAAAGTCAAGCGTTGATAGATTGAAGACAAGCACTGATGGAAGATATAAGCTATACGTTTATTATGTTCTAGAATACTTCTAGTAAGGATAGAAACGACAATGTATTTTCTATGTTTATCTTTACCTAGAATAGTTGATACGTAGCTTATTGTACAAGGCTTCTTAGTCTATAAAAGAAGGCCTTTAGGTTAATGTTTAATATCAAGTTTTATATAAGTTTTCATTCGTAAACATCTTTCATTGTAAGCAAGTTCGACATTCATAATCAAAGTGAAAGTTTTGTTTACATCTTGTGTTCTTGTATAGGTGTTAAATTCCGCATAACACTTATATTCACAAAGCATATACAAAGGTTTCTCTACGTGCTATACTTGATCTAATCTCGTATACACAAAGCTAATCGATCTAAGTTTGGGATCAACAAGTGGTATCAGAGCTTGTTGAGGAACTTTTGATCTTTGAAGAACACCAGAACGATACACAAACACCAAAACCCTAATTTTCTCAGAAACCCTAAAAACACCAAAACCCTAACAACATCATGTCTGAAGCAATAACCACCTCCAATTCACCCTTACCAAACATCAGGATTCCCATGCTTGATGCAACCAACTTTGACTTATGGAAGTTCAACTTTGAACAATATCTGGGGATCTATGACTATACACTCTGGGAGATTATTGAATATGGAAACTCATTCAATAAGGCTCAAAAGATTCTTGATGCCATTACTCAAAGATAAGCTGTTGAAGGATGCCCTGATGAAGATAAGAAAGAAAAACTTGGAGATGGTAGAGCTATAGGTGCTGAAGATATTGCAAAGAAAAGGGTTGACATGAAAGCCCTAAATATTCTGAAAGTCTCTTTGGGACAAGAAAACCAGCACAAATATAGAGGCTATGAGTCTGCTAAGGATCTTTGGGAAGCACTTGAAGTTGCATATGGTAGCAATGCAGACACTAAGGAAGAAAAGAAAAAGCAACTTCTGCATGATTATGCTGTCTTCAAGGCTCAACCCAATGAGAAACTGAGTAGTGTGAGAAGCAGATTGCTTGACATCACAAGCAAGTTGTCCTTCATGGGGACACAAGTTGGTGATGTTGACACCAATGCTACCTTTCTTAAAAGTCTTGGTGAGGCATGGAAGATTGAGGCAAGATATATTCTTGCCAATAATACTTACAAGAGCTCCTCGTTTGATGACATCTACAACAAACTAAGACTGTTGGAGGATGAAACTCTTTCAGCACATGGAAGCAAACCTAGCACCAGCAACATGGCCTTCTTCTCTCATAGTGAAGGTCAATTCAATCAGAAGGACTCTTTTATGCATCCAGTTACTGGATCATCATTTGTCAGCGCTAGAACAAGTCCTGTCAACGTCTCCTTTTCAGACGCTGACACATTCATGAATGACTCCCCAAGAGTTAAACCTGCTGGTTTGGATTTGGATACTGTGTGTGCTTACATTGCTTCTTTGCCCAATGGTTCAGTGATTACATATGAGGACCTTGAGCAGATAAGTGATGAGCACTTGGAAGAGATGGACATCAAATGGAACATGGCTCTTGCTAGTATAAGAGCAAATAGGTGGAATAGAAGGTTCAAGAAGAAGATGACCTTCAATGCTATAGACACAGCTGGATTTGATAAATCCAAAGTTGAATGCTACAACTATCATCGTATGGGGCACTTCATGAGGGAATGCAGATCTCCTAGAAGATCTGATGCTGGTAAACCCTCAAGTCAGGTTGTTAAAGCTCAAGATTCCAAAGCCATGGTTGCAGTTCAAGGAATTGATGGTACTGGATGGGATTGGAGCTATCTGGCTAAGAATGCTGAAGAGGACAAAGCTTTGATTGCTGATATTGAAGAAGAAGAGCATGTTGAATATGCTCTCATGGCACACTCCTCCTCTTCATCTGATAATGAGGTATATGATGATGCTTTTTGTAGCAAAGGTTGTAGGTTAAACACTGATAGACTTAACAAAGAGGTGTTAAAACTAAAAGATGATATGAGCACTGAAAGGTGTAAATTGTCCAATTACCAACTGGCTCTTACTGAAACTGAGAAAACCGTTTCTGAATACAAGAAAATGGAATTTGATTTAAAAGATAAGATTAATATCTTAAAACATGAGCTAGAGGGTAGTATGGATATTAGAAATATCATGACAAAGGTCAATAGAGACCTACATGCTAAGTTAGATGAGGCCATTAAGAATAAAGATAATGTTGACCTCAAGATTCAAAGATTTGATAGAGCCACCCAAACCCTAGGAGACTGTGTAGCTAAACAAAGGGATCCTAAGGACATGACTGGGATTGGGATGAATGATTACTCTCTGGTTCCACCACCAGCTGGTGACTTCTATGGTGTCCTTAGAAAGGATTTAGCTTGGACTGGTATACCAGAATGCCAAGAAGAGGAATTCATTCCTCCACAAAGAGTTGTCACTCCAGTGGAAGAGTATCAACAAAAACTGACTGACCTAAATGAGTGGAAGAAAGCTAACCCTACTTTATTTGTTAAGGGAGGTTTGCTATGTGAAAGTCCCAATAAATCACCACCCATTAAGGTTACTCATCCTGTCACTGGTAAAGCTGTTGACCTAGGCTCCAACATTGTTAGAAGACCTACCATTAAATATGCAGAGATGTATAGGAATAATAGGTCACCCAAGAGCCAAGTTAACAATCATGGAACAGGTTTCTTCTCTTCTAGACCTAAGAGTGCGTCTAAGAAAGCCTGTTACACTTGTGGTAGCTTTTCACATTTAGCATACAAATGTGTCAACGCTCCAAAAGCCAGCGCTGATAGGAACAATTTCAGCGCTGATAGGAAGAAAGTGAACGTTGTTAGAAAGTCAAATGTTGTCAGACCCAAACCTTGTGTGCAGCAAAGACCACAAGTGATTAGACCTGCCCCATTCTTTTCTAGAAGGTCTAACACTCAGGGACAAAGACCTTTTCAAAAGACAAACACCTGGTCAAATAGGCAATGGGTTCCTGTAGCAAACCCTAGGTTCAACGCTGACAAGGGTAATTTCAGTGTTGACAGGACAAAATCCAACGCTGACAGAAACGTGACCAGACCTAAATATTTGCAGCCACAAGGTAAGGGGTCTAAAGCTTCTTCAAGCTTAACATGGAGACCCAAGAAAGATCAAAACCCTAATAATAATGGAATTTCAATGACTTGCAATAGATTTAATTACATTTCAAAGGTCATTACAAAACCAATTGGGGTTAACTGGGTATTTCATCCTAAAAAGGATGAGAATGGGGTTGTTGTGAGAACTAAGTCTGTTCTTATTGAACAACCAGATGAATCCAAGTCTTCTGAGACTTGGGTTCCCAAAGAAAACTAATTTGTTTTCTTTATGTGCAGGGCATTCAAAGACAGATCAATGACTATGGATATTGGGATAGTGGATGCTCAAGGCACATGACAGGGAAGGAAGACTATCTGACGAACTTCACTCCTATTAAAGATGGTGATAAGGTATACTTTGGAGGTGGCTACGGCACCATTACAGGCAAAGGAACCCTTCTCACCAATAATCTACGTTTTGAGAACGTCTTCCTGGTAAAAGAACTGGATTATAATCTGTTTAGTGTATCACAAGTTTGTGATAACAAAAATAAGGTTCTTTTCACTGATACTGAGTGTTTGGTGTTAAGCAAGGATTTTAAGATCCCTGATGAGAAGTATATTGAGTATAGAACACCTAGGCATAAGGACATATATAATGTGAATCTAAATGGGATTAAAGTGAATACAAATATGTCTTGTTTCTATGCTAAGGCCTCAGTAGATGAAAGTAATTTGTGGCACAGGAGACTTGGGCACATAAATTTTAAAAACATAAATAGACTTGTGAGGCTTGGTTTAGTTGATGGTTTGCCTGAGAAGGCCTTCTAAAATGACCACTCTTGTGTTGCATGTCTTAAAGGCAAGCAGCACAAGGTCTCATTCAAGTCCAAGCAGGTGCATACTAGTTCCAAACCTCTTCATATGCTTCACATGGACCTCTTTGGTCCAACAAATATAGAAAGTTTGAATGGTAAGTCATATTGTTTTGTTGTAACAGATGACTTTTCTAGGTTTACTTGGACATTCTTTCTAGCTATAAAGTGTGACACAGCTGATGTTCTTATTGAATTTATCACTCAAATTGAGAAAAGGTCTGGCAATGAGGTTAAGATGCTTAGGAGTGATAATGGTGGAGAATTTAGGAACAAGAAGCTAGATGACTTTTGTGCCAGGAAGGGAATTACTAGGCAATTTAGTATTGCTAGAACCCCACAACAAAATGGGGTTGCTGAAAGGAAAAATAGAACCCTAATTGAAGCAGCCAGAACAATGTTGGCTGATGCTCACTTTCCTATAGCCTTTTGGGCTGAGGCTGTTAATACAGCATGCTATGTGCAAAATAGAGCATTGGTTAACAAAATTCAGAACAAAACACCTTATGAGTTACTTTGGGGAAGAAAACCTAATATTGGTTTTCTCAGACCTTTTGGTTGTCATGTAGTAGTTTTAGACACTAGTGATGCCTTAGGGAAATTTAGTGCAAAAGGTGATGAAGGTTACTTCATGGGGTATTCAGTGCAGAGCAAGGGTTATAGGGTTTATCTTAAAGAGGACAAACGTATTGTTGAGAGAGTACATGTTAGGTTCTTAGAGAATAAACCTAGTGATCCTGAAAGTGGTCCTAATTGGTTGTTTGATTTGGAACCCTTATCTAGAACTCTAAATTATATGCCTGTCACTAATCCAGACATTGTGAAGGTAACTTCAAATGTTGTGGAGGAACAAGTTGTTAATGTTTCAGGTACACCGGTTCATGAGAAGGTTGGATCACAAGCAGAAAAGGCATCTCCTACATTTGAATATGTCACAAATCCCATTTGGACAGATGCTTTTGCTGCTGCTGCTGCTGCTGGACAAGATAATGGTGGTCTCCAAATACCACCAGATACAAACATGCATGGTTCTTCAGGCGCTGACAAAGGCAAATCCAGCGCTGACAAGACCAATTCAGACGTTGACAACAACATTTCAAGCGATGTTAGCCCAGACGCTGACAACCAAGACTCAAACATTGACAACACTTATGGGCATCTTTTCTCTTCCAGTTTTGAACAAGGTGGACCTTCCAATGTTCATGAAGAGATTCCTGTTGCTCAAAGAGAGTCTGATGAAGAAGATATTGGCAACATGGAGCATGAGGTTGAGGACACCAGACTTTTTGAAGGAGGGGTTCTCACCTCCACAATGAAGAATCACCCCACATCTCAGATTATTGGTGATATTATGACTCCAGTTCAGACAAGAAGATCCCATCAAGGTCTTGGTGGATTTATTGCCAATATTCACAAGAAGGTTGATACCCCTCTTGTGCAAGCATGTTTGTTTGCATGTTTTATGTCACAAGAAGAACCCAAGAAGATATTTGATGCTCTCAAAGAACCAAGTTGGGTGGAAGCAATGTAGGATGAGCTTCACCAATTTCCAATTCAGGATGTTTGGGAGCTGGTTGATTGTCCTAGATATGTCAGACCTATTGGGACAAGATGGGTTCTCAGGAACAAAAGAGATGAAAGAGGTATTGTGGTCAGAAACAAGGCAAGGTTAGTGGCTCAAGGTTATACACAAGAGGAGGGGATAGACTATGAGGAGGTCTTTGCACCAGTTGCAAGGATTGAAGCTATTAGGATTTTTCTAGCCTATGCATCTTGCATTGGCTTCACAGTCTATCAAATGGATGTCAAAAGTGCATTCTTGTATGGTACCATTGTTGAGGAAGTTTATGTCATGCAACCTCCTGGTTTTGAGGATCCAGAGCATCCAGATAAAGTGTATAGAGTCAAAAAGGCTATGTATGGCCTTCATCAAGCCCCTAGAGCATGGTATGGTACTCTGTCTACCTACTTGGTGGACAATGGATTCAAGAGGGGCACCATAGATCAGACCCTATTTACAAAGAAGAAAGGCAAAGATGTGTTGCTTGTACAGGTCTATGTTCATGATATCATTTTTGGGTCTACTGATCCAAAGATGAGTGAGGATTTCTCCAAGCTTATGACAGACAAATTCAAGATGAGTGCTATGGGGGAGATGAACTTCTTTCTTGGTTTACAAGTTCAGCAGAAAGAAGATGGTATCTTCATCTCCCAGGACAAATATGTTGCTGAAATCTTGAAGAAGTTTGGCTTTTCTCCACATGAAAAGAGGGCTACTACTCCTATGGATAGAGAACACCCTTGGGGAAAGATTGGAGATGGAAAAGATGTTGATGTCAGGCATTATAGATCCATGATTGGATCCTTGATGTATCTTACTGCTTCCAGACCTGATATCATGTTTGCTGTGTGTGCTTGTGCACGCCATCAAGTGACTCCCAAAGAATGTCACCTTTATGCTGTGAAGAGGATCTTTAGGTACCTAAGATGCTTCCCAAGTCTTGGTTTGTGGTACCCAAAGGATTCACCATTGGAGCTGATTGCATATTCAGATAGTGATTATGGAGGTGATAAGTTTGATAGGAAATCCACAACTGGTGGATGTCAGTTTCTTGGGAGCAGGTTAATATCTTGGCAATGCAAGAAACAAACAGTGGTGGCTAATTCTACAACTGAAGCAGAGTATGTGGCAGCAGCAGCATGTTGTGGTCAAGTGTTGTGGATTCAGAACCAGCTGTTGGATTATGGGTATAATTTTATGCATACTAAGATATTTGTTGACAATAATAGTACTTTATGCATCATTAAGAATCCTGTACATCATTCTAAAACTAAACACATAGAAATTAGACATCATTTTATAAGAGATTGCTTTGAGAAAGGTTTAATACAACCAGATAGGGTTGACACTGAGGAAAATGTGTCAGATTTATTAACTAAACCTTTTGATACTGGAAGATTTCAATACTTGGTAACAAGTATTGGAATGGTTAATCTCACTTAATATGTGTTTTGGATTCTTTTTGTAAAAGTATGTACAGGATGATGCATTATTATTATTGGTCTTATTAATGATTTAGATTTTCCACTATATTTTTCTAACACTAACAAAGGTTGTTTGAACACTGATAAGTGTTTTTGCAACGTTGTCAACAATATAATTGTCTAACGCTGACAAAGCTTCCTTCAACGCTGTTGTGTGTTATCGGGGCGTTGTCAGCAACAATGTTAGTTTTGTGGTTTTCAATCTAAATGTGCAGATGGTGTTAACAGTATACCATTGGATACAGAGTTGCTTATGGATCAAAGGAGAAGTATTTGGACAAGTTTGTATTTATGAATGATGGTTGGAATGTTTCATTCCTATCTTGACATAAATTTTTTATGTTCATGCATGATTTTAGCAAACTTTTTGTATCATAGTTTAAGGGGAGGTTTTAGGAACCTTTAGGATTTTTGGGTATCCATATGATACTCATATCACAATTCTAGATTGTGTCCACAGGTGAGTATGGGTTAGTTTTACTAAACCATGAGGCACTGTAGCATGCATAGTATATCAACTTTGCATGCTGCCAATATATTTTTGGCCTAGAATTGGTTGTGGTCTGTTGGGAGACTTGGGAATGATTTTGATATGGGATTTACCTGGGAGTAACAAGGATTTTATAAGGTAACTTTGTTGTTAAGAGTTTTGGTTAGCAAGGGACACTAGAGGACTGTTATGTCTATCTTGCTTATGCAAGTGTGCATAACTGGACAGTGCTTGCCGCCCTATAATAATTATCAGCTTTTGGTTATCTTCTCTAGGATAAATTGTTTGTTAAGGTCATTTTTCACTTTTTAAAACAATTTTATTTTTGGACGCTGACAAGATTTTTCCAAGCGTTGTTGTGACCAAATTAGACGCTGACATGGCTTTAGGCGAACGTTGACAAGATTATAGCCGTTGGGCGTTGATGGGTTATTTTTGACCGTTGACACTCAATGGGACCTACCCAGTTGTTACTTTTAGACATATTTTCAAGCCGTAATTTTAGGAGTTGTTACTTTCATTAAATGCATGAGATAACTTATAACTTTTTCAATATTTTCATGATTAGTTTTTGAAAATCTTTGCCTATTTTTGGGCCAATCACATGCATTCTTTATCTCCTATAAATTTGGCTCCTATTTTTAAACAGGGTATCTATAATTCTTGTCTAACACTTTTCTCTTATCAACTTCATCTTCTACACTTCAAATTAACAGCTTTCATCAATGGCACCAAAGTTTAACTCAGCATAATTGGATTTGGGGTTCAAGTCTCAACACAACATGATTGCTTATCTTGTTGCTGATAATGATTTGTTTCCTCAATACACACAAATGGTGGCGTATTTGAACGCATCCCCATTAAGGTATGCTCTTTCTCATGCACCACTCATTCCAGTCACACACATTAAGCAGTTTTGGAACACTGTCAGTTCCTCAACAGTTAATGGAGTGACCACATTGACTTCTATTGTTCATGGGAGGTCTTGGGTGGTTACTGAGGCCTTGGTACGCCAGGCCTTGCATCTTGATGATGCTGATGGTGTAGCCATCCTTCCCATAAGTGAAATAGAACAAGGGCTTAGGGCTTTGGGATATCCTTTTCCTGATGAAGGTACTCTCAATAAGTATCATAAGCAGGAATTTCCCCCAGCCTGGAAGTACCTCATTCACATCCTCCTTCAATGTTTGAGTCCCAAATGTACTGCACACAATGAGATCAATAGATCCATTGCCAGTGCTATTGTGTGCATTGCAACAGGGCAAAAATATAACTATTCTAAAATGATTTTTGAAGGGATGTGTAAAAACAAGGGGACAAAAATGACTTTAGCTTATCCCTGTTTTCTGCAAATGATTTTTGATGATCAAGGTTATTGTTCAAGGGATCACAATGATTTTTATAAGATCCCTGAACAAAAGAAAGCTATTTTTACAAAGATGAATTCACCACCTCTTAGAGACTTACCTTTAACCCCAACCATGCTTGCTGTTATTGCAGCAGCACAACCCCAACCAGACCCCCAACCTCAAATTGACCCTCAACCACAACTTGAACCCATTCCTGAACCTTTACCCTCACCTGAACAAATGCAAATTGACCAAGAACCCTTTGACGCTGACACATCAAATGTTGGCGTTGATGTGCCTATTTCCAACGCTGACACACAACCATCACAATCCCAAACACCCCTTAACCAACCCACATCTACCCATTCTTCCACACCATCTTCCACACCACCTGAATATAGGTTGATAAAACGCCAAAGGACTACTGGAGTGTTCTCCTCTGGTGGTCCTAGCCATGAAGCAGAGAGAACCACCACCACAAGTGTGGCTGGTGACCTGATGAGGTTGGGACTATTGGTTCTGGCTTAGATGCCGGCCAAGGCAGTCCCACCATCATTAAGTCCTCATCCATGCCCAATGAACCTGCCTTGGGAGGTCAAATCCCCATTTCAGAAGAGGGCAGACTGGAACCAATGACTCTTTTGGAATTGACGGCAGTCTGCATTAGCTTGCAAAAGCAAAATGCAGACTTAGTACAAATTGTCAGCTCACAAGGCCTTGAACTCAAGCAATTGAGGGAGAGGATTGTTGTTTTGGAGAGTGATCATGCTAGGAGGGGTATGGAGGAGTCTTCCAAAGGGGAGGAAGATCAAAGAAATCTGAGTGATAAGGGCATCCAAGATGGTCAATCAATGGATGTTGCTGAAGCCCTTACAACTTTGAAGGAACAAACAGGTTTTGATACGTCCTTAATCTCTCCAACCAATCTAAATTTATCATTTACAGCTATGTTGAGAGAGGTTACACAAGGCGCTGAGGGAAAATATTTGAGCATTGACAAGACAAGTTTGGACGCTGATAGAAGTATTTTGGGCGCTGATAGAGGAAATTTGGGCGTTGACAGACCTGCACATGAAGGTGGTGTATTCCAGTCATCATCTATCATCAAAGAAGTTTCTACTCAGGTATTACCATCTACCTTACCAACCATTGCACCATCAGATAAGGGTAAGGGTAAATTGGTAGAAGAGATTGTTCCAAAGAATGCAGCCCAAGTTGAATTTGATAGAAGATTGGCTGAACAAATGATGGAACAAGGTGAAAAGGAAAAGTCACCATTTGTTGTGACTTCTGAAGAAGAAAGTGATGGAGCTAGCTCAGACTCAAGTGTGATGATTATAGAACCAGAAAGGCTTGAGTATGGTGATGAGCTTGCTAGGGAAAAGTTGAGAGATTTAAAGTTGCAGGTTGACTTTGACATGCCAAAGGTGGTTCAGATGTACAATTCTTGGGAAGAAAGCTGCATGGATAATCCAGACTTGACCATTTCAGATCAAATATGGGGTTTGGAGCTTCTTCTTAGAGTTCAGAAGGATTGTAAGGTAATTTTGAAGCACAAGGCAAGCAATATTCTCTCAGAATTGAAAAGGGATAGAAGAGAGCTCTATTTTATGTTGCTCAGATGTCATGGAGTTGGATGGACATATCAGAAGTTGAAGGCTTTGACATTTGATGAGTTGGAACATAGGGCTTATCCTATTTGGGTGAAAGTGCAGGAAGAAAACACTTTCAGACTTCTTTCAGATGAAAGAAAGGAACAACTTGCAGAAGAGATGGAAATCAAGAAAGCTATGATAGTTCCCAGGCCAGTGAAGAAGGGATTTAAACTTGAGTTTCCAAAAGATATGAATCCACTATATCCAAGTGAAGCAGTTATTAGAAAGAGCCTCAAGCTCTCCCCATTAGAAGCTTCAGATATGGTGTCGGTGTTACCATTAGATTCCAGGAATCCAATTGTGAGTTATGATGAGGATGAATGTGGATTCTGGAAGATTGGCAGATTTGGCAAGGAGGTACACACTTTTACCACTCTCATATCTTTATTTTCAAGTTGTGATAGAGAAGACTTGGTGGACCTTTGGAGGTTACTAGAGACCAAGTATGAGGCTGAAGCACCAACTTCAGCTAATGGAATAAAACTTTGGACCACATTCAAAAGAATGTGTGGGACAAATGAGGAAGATCCTGAAATATGGAAGGATCTTAAAGATGACCTCAGTGGTCTTCAATGGAGGTTATATTCAGTTGCTGGTGTATACCATTTGAGTTCTACAAAGTTTGCTGAGTATCTACTTGTGGATGCTCAATATTTCATATCCAAGGCTGTTTTGGAAAAGATGAAGGACACTCAGCTGGAGATAGATTATTCAAGTGACGTGGCAAATAATTTGATCAGATTTATTCATTACCAATATGAGAAGGTTTGTCAGACTCCTCCAAGTTCTTAATGCTTATTCAGAAACTTGATCATAAGAGTGGATATCAAGTTTAGGGGAGGATTGTTGGGAATAAATTAAGGCCAGATCACTTGAACGCTGACAAGAACAAATCAAGCGTTGACAGGAACAAAGCAAGCGCTGACAGCTCAAGCGTTGACAAGTTAAAGTCAAGCGTTGATAGATTGAAGACAAGCACTGATGGAAGATATAAGCTATACGTTTATTATGTTCTAGAATACTTCTAGTAAGGATAGAAACGACAATGTATTTTCTATGTTTATCTTTACCTAGAATAGTTGATACGTAGCTTATTGTACAAGGCTTCTTAGTCTATAAAAGAAGGCCTTTAGGTTAATGTTTAATATCAAGTTTTATATAAGTTTTCATTCGTAAACATCTTTCATTGTAAGCAAGTTCGACATTCATAATCAAAGTGAAAGTTTTGTTTACATCTTGTGTTCTTGTTTAAGTGTTAAATTCCGCATAACACTTATATTCACAAAGCATATACAAAGGTTTCTCTACGTGCTATACTTGATCTAATCTCGTATACACAAAGCTAATCGATCTAAGTTTGGGATCAACACCTATAAAACGGATACTAATTAGCCAAACTTAGCAATCTAAATCATCATTTAATCAAATTACATCTAAAATTTATAAACTAAAAAGAGATTTTACCTTTTTTTAGGAACCTTTGATGCAGAAGAGATGCGCTAAGAACTCTTTAGACTGAATCAAGACAACCCAAAACTCTAAACAAACACCATTATCCTCTCAAACATAAAACCCGCGTATCACCCATAAAACTCGAACTAGAAAATTAATATCGAACCACAAGTAACTTTATAAATCAAACCAGTAGGGTTTGACTTTTTATCCTGTTCTTACTTTAATATTTAATTTTGCAAGTATTTAAAATAAACAATAACAAAAAGTAATAACAAAAATGATGAGATTAAATAGAAAATTTATTAATTCAAAATAAACATTACAATTTTATAAAAGAAAATTACATTAAACCTATCTCTAAATTAACATAAAAACATTAATGTAAAAAAAGGAATGCTAAAAATTACAAAATATGGGGGTATTTATAGCCAACCCCCATGGCTTGCTGGGGAAGCTTGTTGAGCACAACCTTGAATCATAGCCATCGATTTCTTCTCTTTCTTCTTTCTTTTTGATCTAACGGTGGAGATATGCACACTAGCACACGGATCGCCAGCTTGGCAACCGAATGTGCTAGTTGTGTTTCTTCAATGCTGAGATGGCCTATTTTTATTGGTGGATTGTTGGTGGTGAGGTGTATAGACCAATCAGAATAGGGGAATGGGGCCACGTCACTGCTTTCTCCTCCATCATCAAGATCAGAAAAAGGGGGAATTAATTCCCCTCGTGTGTGAATCACGCGCCTTGAGATAGAAAACCCCTCTTCTTAATTAATTAGTGTTAGGGTATGGGGTAAATAATAGATACTGGTTTTCTTTTGGGAGAGAGAAGGAGTATCTAGGATGTAACGAAAGTTTGGTGTGTGAGTGAATGTGTGAGGGTGAAAGATGAGAGGGTGAGGAACTTTGGAGATATCGAAGGTTTGTGTGGGTGAGGTAAGTTTGACCAAGTTAAATGTGTGAGTGAAAAGATATTAAACCGTCCAAAATTTATATGTCTAGTAATTTTGGTACTGGGCTTGACCATTTAATTCCATTTTTCCCTTTTTGTTACTCATTTGGGCTTTTGATAACTTGGGCCCAAATTTAAAACTAGCCATCCGTTTATTCATTGTAGTTTTGGGCCTAATGGGCTTTTGGTAAACAAAAGATAAATAACTTGAAATCCTTATTGGGCTTTTGGGCCCAATACCTAAATGTGGGACCTGCAAGCCTAATTAACTTCATAAAAGATTAAATATGCTAAAACCGAGCTTGTATTTGGCTTTGACGATCTTTTCTTCAAAGTCGTGTCGACTTTGCCAGTTTTCGTGATCTTCGGTAAACTTTTGGTTCTTTGACTTTGACTTTGTTTCTTCCTTTGACTTTTCTTCAACAATTGACCGTGAAATCCCGTGTTTTCTTTCCTTTGGATCTTTTGTACCTATTTCACACAAAAACACAAAACCACGCGTAATTCTGACTTTTACAATATTAAACACATGATTAGGTCTTGTTTTTCCTTGATTTTAGTGGTAAAAGGATAAGTGGTTACACACTTATTAAATCCACTACACTTGACCATTGCAATGACCCCATGCAATGCATAATTTTAAAGCATAAAGTTACATTTTCCTCATAATTAATCCATTTTGGCCTTTATTAAGATATACTATTACTACTACTATAAAAAGAAACTAAAGAACGATGAAAAGATAAAAACTTTATTCAAGGAAACAAAAGTTATAATAATTTTCATTAATTTATTAACTTTGAAATTGTTTGAAGGAAGAAACTTGTAAAGAAATCTAAGAATTAAATTAGGGCTTTGGTGTCATGAATATTAATCACCCTCAAGTTTCACGTTCCCCATACCAAGCTTAAAAACAAAATCATTGTTTACCATAAGTTCTTAAGTTAAAATTACTTATATAAGACAAATGTGTAATACTCTTTCTCCAATTCCTAAGTTGTATCTCTAGATTTTAAGGATTGTCATTCACCCGTAGGCTCATTTGACTTATTTGATAATTATTAGTCCAAAAATGAAGGCAAAACGGTGCAAACCCGACACTCAAACCCTAACCTCGTCCTCAAAAACGTTGTCACTAAAGTAAGCCTACATCAAGGATAATTTAACACGATTTAGGGAATAAATTCTCGGATCCAAAATTTGGCCAATAGTACTACTTATTATTTATTCCTCCAAAGTCATGTAGACTTTATGTGGAGTTTAGCAAGTTCACATCATATACCCTTAGGCTCTTTAAGATGTAAAAGTGATCCTTATCTATGGTCCACACCCTAATGCTCATTGAACCATAAACAAGGGAATTGATTTTTGATCAATTTTTATTCAACACTTACCATGCCATACACCCTAAGGCTCTAATGACAAGGTTCGTGCTACATGCCCTACACCCTAAGGCTCCTTGAGGTCATGTTTTAATCTTATTCTTTCTTTATTTATGATATATATATTAGGCCAAATTCCGCGATCCCATGGTCTGAATACCTCCAACTTAGTGGTTATGAGCCACCTTAGTCGGAAGTCCACAACGCTGGCACCCTCAATGTGTTCATGCTTTAATTACAATGAGATAAAAGATTTGGCTAAGAGCTAAGATATCGAATCTACACCGCAAAGATCCTCATTTATTAAGCAATTAAATATACAAGCGGGAAGAAAGAGCCACAAAAACTCATATAAGCAAGAATTAACCCTTAAACTTATTATCAACTCTATCATCTCTCGTTCTCCACAATTTAAAATCTCAAGGAATGAGACTCGTGGATTCTTAGCCTAATAAACCAATTAAGGTCCATATGGTTAAGGATACTAGCTAGAGTAAACTTAGATAAGTAAACCCGGGTTGAGTCAAAATATTCACGACGGGCCTAATATATCAAAGACATCTAAACTTGTTAAAACCATTTTATTCATTTATTTATTTTTTGACTTTATTCTTGAAATGGAATTTATTCATACGATGCGATGACAAAAGGAAAGAAATTAAAAGAAAATAAATGGAAATACTAATAGGCCAAAATGGATCGAAAATTTGAAAACGTTGAAAAATTAAATTTTCCGGTTAAATGAGGTCAAATTCTTGGAAAAGCCCACTAAAATTCGATAGAAGTCTCCCCTACACTTAATATAAACATTTACCTCAATGTTTAAGTATGTGGGAGAATAAACTCCCCTACACTTAGGACATTGAGTACGTTGTTTAAATCGAGCTAAGGAAGAGACACCTAAAGTGATCAATTTTTCGTTTTATTTATATACATGTATGAATCACAATAGCAAAAACTTATCGAAGAAACCGGGTACATGGGAACACGGGATCACGGGTCGTGTCAAAAACACCAAAAGTGGATCATTAAAGCACACACCCCTGCACAACATCACAACACAAACAACCTACTTGGCTCCCCCTACATTTATTGGTGGAAATGGGTGAAGGTGAAAAAGGGCGGAAAGGATGGAAAAGGTAAAAATAATCTAACCTAGTTATACGATGCTTGATTTATTTATCACGAGTCTCTAGCTTGAATCGATATCCCGAATAGCATCATTCAAATGGGGAAAATCATGGAAAAACCAAGATTTCCAAGGGAGGAAAATCTCTCCTTGATAAAGGGTGAAAAAAAGTCATATAAGGAATATCCCATAAAAATCAACCCGGGTCAAACACATAATTTCTATCACGAAAATAAATAAACCCCGAGGTGGTAAAATCACACAAGGATAAGTCGAGTGGGGTATCCTTAGGCAACGATCTCTTAAAAGAAAGGGTAAGGTGATTTGGCAATGAAAGTACAAGAGTCTCTATTCCGGGATCAAACACCGGTTCCTTAACGGGAAAATAGCAAGAGGTGTTGACATTAAAGCTCAAAATATCATCATAATACAAAGTGGGAAAGTCGTCCTCTTCCAAACTTGATGTGAAAACATAAGTATCATCAGAGTCATAGGAAAACTCTTCCTCGTGAGGAAAATAGGTATTTAGAAAGATATCTAAATCCTCCTCAAATGGAATATCCTCTAAAGTAGGAATGATCTCTAAGAGTAGAGGAGCCTCCTCGAAGGTCATGACTTCTAAAATTGGGGTATAAAAGTCAAAAGGAGTCTCCATAATGGAAGAATCACTCATAGAGATATGAGGTGAATGAAGGTCATGAGGTGGGTCATCAAAGTTAATGAGATCACTTAAAGAAGTGTCATCATCGTAATCATCAAAGATTGGTGGATCAAAAATGGGTGGGTCAAAAGTGTGTGGGTCAAAAGATGGGTCGTCTAAACCGAAGATAGTGTGATCACTTAAAGAAGTGTCATCACTATAAGTATTGTAAATAGGAGTTTCAAAATTTTGAGGATCTAAGGGAAGGGATGAAGTTATCACAAAATCATTTTGATTAGACGTTTTAATTCCAAAAGGATTAATAAAAATCTCTTCATTATCATAATTAAGAACATCAATCATATTGACCGACTCTTTTACATTTGATTTAGTTGTGATTTTTCCCATTTTAAAAACTTGTTGTTCATCCCTAACCATAAGAATTAACTCCCCTTCGGCCACATCAACTAATGCTTTTCCGGATCTTAAGAATGGTCTACCAAGTATTAACGGAATACGAGGATCCATCTTATAGTCGACGATGACAAAGTCCACGGGAAAAGTGAATGTACCAACTCGAACAAAAACGTCCTCGGCAATACCAACGGGTATTGCGAGAGTTCTATTAGCTAACTCGAGAGTCATGCGAATCGGTACAAGGTCGGGTAATGATAACTGTTTCCATACTGAAAGTGGCATAAGATTGATGCTAGAGCCGAGATCCGCTAAAGCCATACAATCATCAATTTGAGGAAACGAGAAAGGTAACACGAATCGTCCGGGATCTCCTATCTTTTCGGGAAGCTCTTTGAGAAGAATCGCGGAACAATTCTCATTTAAACGAGTATTAACGAGCTCAACCATTTTTTCTTTCTTATTAAGCGAATCTTTGAATATTTTCACAAATTTAGGCATTTGAGCAAGTGCTTCAATAAGGCTAATGTTAACATTCACTTGGGAAATCATTTTCAAAAAGTTGGAAACATGAACGTCATCTTTGGTGAGCACTTTAGCCTTGTTCAATCTAGAGGGATAAGGGATATTGGGCTTTGAATTTAAAGGTTGAGAAGGAGAAGGACTCACTTATTGAACAACCTTAGGGTTAGGCTCATTAGGCAATGGAGAACTAGTACTAGGAGTGGTAGTGGGAGGAATCACCGAAGGGGGAGTAGGATTACTCATTATGACCTCCGGACCTTGTCTCTCCTTTATGGGTGAAGAGATGGAAGGTCCCACTAAAGTGGCTCCACTTCGAGTAGTGATAGCACTCATATTAGCAGGAGGGTTAATCTCGGTATTAGAAGGTAAGGCTCCTTGTGGTCTAAGGGTTGGCAACATTTGCACGAACTTCCTATCGGTGGACTCTTACATTCGTTTCATAGTTCTCTCATGTTCGGTCAATTTTTGTAGAACCAAGTCCATTTGAGTATTATGCATGTTCATTTGATTATACCCTTGATTGTTAAACCCTTGATTATGAAACCCTTGATTTTGAAATTGATTAGGATTTTGAAAGCCTTGATTTTAAAAAACCTTGATTATTAAAGCCTTGATTTTGAGTATTAAACCCTTGGTTTTGCCCTTGAAAATTCCTTTGATTTTGGTTAAAATCCCTTGCATTTGAATTCCCTTGAAAATTACCCATTTGAGGACCTTGGTTCCTATTTTGGTATTGGGTATTTTGGGCGGGTGGGGGTGGTCTTTGTGGAGCTACAAAACCCGGGGGAGCCAAATAGTTAGTACTCTTATAAGATAAATGGTTAACATCAACATTTGGTTTAAAGTGAACCCTCTCATTTGCATTCGTGTTATAAGCATAAAATTGTTGTTGTTGAATGTAAACCTTGTCACAATTATTGTACGAATGTGGTCCACCACAAGTTTCACACGTTTCACAAGTCTCTTTTAAGGCATTTACTTGCACATTGTTCTTAACATGTAAAGCAAGGTCGGTCATGATTGAAGTAAGCTTGTCAATTTTCTTATCGGCCTCACTAGTACTAGCACTAGCCATAGTCGCCCTAACACTCTTGGTTTGAACTTTTGCCTTGTTTTCAATTATTGCCCAAGCCTCGTTCATGTACTTCACAAGAATATTACCCCCCACGGCACTATTAAGTGAGTCTTGGTCATTAAGAGTTAAACCATTGTAAAATGTATTGATTTGATGCACTTTTGTAAAACCATGTTGTGTACATTTTCGTAAAAGCTCCTTAAAACGGTCCCAAGACTCACTAAACGTTTCCCCATATTGTTGTTCGAAGGTAATGATGTCATTCCATAAAGAGGTGGTCCGTGATGGTGGGAAAAAGTAGTTAATGAACTTGGTCTCTAAATCAACCCATGTGGTGATACTTTGGGGTGGTTCCTTATCAAGCCAAATCCGATCTTGTCACTCGAGGGAAAAGGAAAGAGGAGTAAACGAATGGCCTCTTGTGGCACCCCTTTGTATTTGACGGTGTTTGCCAATTGTATGAAACGTTTTATATGAGCGTGTGGGTCATCATTAGTACGGCCTAAAAATGGTGTAGCGGAAACCATTTGAATAAAACCCGTTTTTAGTTCAAAATTATTCGCTCCAATATCCGGCACCACAATCGCGTCATCATTTCCTTCAACGTGAGATTGTAGAATCTCAATCATTGGTCGATTATCCTTTGCCATCGTGTTGTTCAAAGCTCGATTCTCGGGATCAGCTTGATTGACGGTCTTTTTGTTCTTCTTCTTTTTGGAAGAATTAGAAGTATTTGGTACACCACACGGTATGTGTGCACGCGCGCGAGTGCACATACAACTAAACTTCAGGAATGAGGTAGGAGACCTCGGTCGACTTTGAGAGGAAAGGGATTATACCTCTCGAGGTTCAATATGAAAAAGCTACAAAAAATATATTCGTAATACTACTTGAGTTGGCAAACAAATAATCGGTCGTCCCTCTCAATATACGCACAAGCAAGCGGGGAAACGAGGTGGCACAAAGCACTTAAAACCCTTTTTCCTTAGACGGCCTTTTATATCGCGTCGCCTTATACCCACCTTATAGTTTGTATAAATCGAGTTCAAACTTTCTACTAGTATTTATCTATTTTGCCTTTTTTTTCGTTTTGGATTTGAATACAATAGCTAGGTGATGAAATCCCAACTAAGGTCTTATTTGGAAGTAGGGAAATTGATTGTTCTACATAATACAATATAGTAAAAAAAATCTTTTTCTATTTTTTTAGAAAAATATATATTCACAATAAAAAGCGAAAGAAATCGAAATAAGAAAATAACAATAATACGTAATATTTTTGGTGTAATACTTTAGGAAAAGTATTACTTTTAGATTTTTTAATATTTTTGGTGCAAATCTTAGGAAAGAGTTTGCTTTTGATGATTTTTTTATTTTTTTGTATTTTTAAGTTTTGGATTTTTTTATGTTTTTGATTTTTTTAGCAAAAAAGTAACGCCAAAATTGAACGGATCCCAAAATCCAAAGCTTCTCACGAAAAATCGTCAGTCGTGACGAGCAAAGCGGCAACGGCGCCAATTTAATGTTTGAATTTTTGCAAATTCTTTTTATCTCTAATTTCTCGTTCCTTGACTCGACTCGAATTGAAATCCAATTTTAAAGTAGAGATTAATTGTTTTTGGTTAATAATACTTGTTTGGTAATCTATATCTATTTAAGCGAAAAATGGGGAAAATATGTAGGCTAAGGACTATATAAAAATAAAAGCGCAATTAATTCACGTAAGATTAATCAAAAATGAAACGTAAAAAAAAATTAAACTACAAATTTAAATATAGATGCAACAAAATAAAATAAAATTAAAATTAAATCTAAATGCGAATTATCCTAAAATTTGTAAATGACAAATTTATTCTTAAAACTATTTTTACTTTTTAATTAACTAAATCTATTAAAACTAATTTTATTTAAAACTAAATTAATTGAAATCTAAATTTATATTAAAAACTAATTTATTTAAAAAAAAGAACTAATTTTAAATTTCTAAAATATATTTTTATTTAAAACTTAATAAAAGTAATTAAATAACTAATGATTAAAATAGACTTAAAATTAAAACTTGTAAATAAATTTTATTTCAGAAAACTGCAGGATATCGTGTGACGAACAACAACATAATGGTGGTGGGTAACAAA
The DNA here is from genome assembly GCA_025667525.1 of Glebionis coronaria. Taxonomy (NCBI): domain Eukaryota; kingdom Viridiplantae; phylum Streptophyta; class Magnoliopsida; order Asterales; family Asteraceae; genus Glebionis; species Glebionis coronaria. The sequence continues at coordinate 629,431 of JANFOE010000365.1, read as the reverse complement.
GAGAGACCACCATTGCTTGTGGCCGGTCGATATGCTCAATGGCAATCACTTTTTCTTCGCTATCTTGATACAAGACCTAATGGTGATGCATTGAGGCAATATATTAACAATGGACCATATGTTTTCTCCGATATCACTGTTCCTCATACACCAGCCACAAACACTACTGCAGAAATACCCGCAACCACAAGAAAAGAAACGTTATCTAATCTTACACCAGAGAAGCGTGCTTGGTATGATGCAGAAAAAGAAGCGATCTATATGATTCTAAGTGGAATTGGAGATGATATTTATTCCACGGTTGATGCATGTCCTACGGCACAAGAAATGTGGATGGCTATTGAACGCTTGCAACAAGGAGAATCACTCAACATGCAAGATTTTAAAACAAACTTGTTGGAAATTTGGTAAGTTTACTGCATTGGATGGAGAATCAATTGAGTCTTATTATTCACGATTCTAAAAGATGATGAACGATATGACAAGAAACAACTTGGAGGTCTCCACCATGCAAGTCAATGTGCAATTTCTTCAGCAACTTCAACCAGAGTGGACACGTTTTGTTACTTTAGTGAAACAACAAAAGCAGTTAGACAAGGTAAACTATCACACTCTCTTTGATATCTTGAAACAATTTCATCATGAAGCAAATGAAATTCGAGCTGAACAAGTTGCAAAGACGGCTAATCCACTTGATCTAGTGTCTACCACTCAAGATCATCGATCTCGTACTCCAAAGTCATACTCCCTTCAATCATCCTCACCACGATATTCCGCATCATCCAAGTCTTCATCCTCCACAAGATCACGCGGCAAAGAACCAAGAGCACCATCACCACCATCTGAGTCATCATCTGAAGAGGATAGTGCTCAAGATCAAGCTCAGAAGAATCGGGAAATGAAACAACAAATTGCTTTCAATATGAAGACCTACAAGAAATCTTCAAACCCACCAACAACAATCTTCGAACATCATCCAACACAAAGAACCAATATGTTGAGAACCCTTCAAGGTATGACACACGTCGACGTGGTGAAAGTCCTTCTAGGTATGATCGACGTAATCCAACACATGTTGAGGACTCAGCAAGGTATGATCGACAAACTGCCAAGTATGATACTCAGAGGATTGCCACTGCTACTGGGAATAGGGAAACTGTTGGAACGCAAGTGGTTCAACAAAGTGGGATTCAGTGTTATATTGCCAAGGTTATGGCCATATGGCAAAGGAATGCAGAAAGCCGAAACGGGTTAGGGACTCTAGCTATCATAAAGAGAAGATGTTGTTATGCAAGAAGATGGAAGCAAGGGTCAAATTGTCGGCTGAGGAAGGAGCCATGCTTGATGACACTGATGATGAAGCCTCCGACCAAGAATTAGAAGCACATTACTCGTACATGGCAAAGGTTGAAGAAGTTCTCAACGTCACTGAAGATGACAATGGCCCTATCTTTGACACTGAGCCACTCGATAAGGTACACACCACTGACGAATATAATGTGTTTGGCGATATTCATGAGCATAGTGAGCTACCCAATGCCATTAATGACACATGTATGATGGAAACGGTTGATAGTAATACCACACCTGATTCATCAAACATGTGCAATAATGAGTCTGAGGACGATCAACATGCAAATGAATATGATGAAGAGGAACGTTTTGCGCTTGCTAATTTAATTGCCACTTTACAATAAGATGTGAAAGAAACTAAAAAGAGTCAAAAGAAATTAAAGAAGGCAAACGCAGCGCTCACTCAAAACTTTGAAGAATGCAAAGCCGCTCTAATTAAATCTAATGAGACCCTTAAAAGTTATAGAGTTGAGCTTCTTCAAAAGACCAAGAGCTTGAGGGTTACAAGGGTAGTGCGTTAAAAAGTCAAAAGGACGATCTTGAAAAGAAATAAAACGAAAATCTTGAGTTATTAACCAAAAGAGAAACGTCAGTTTAATGTTTTATTAATGGATGAACGTCAAAAAACGTACCTTGCTACCACCAAAGTTAACGAACTTGAACAACGGCTTTGGATGGATAACACCGAGTCTGCTAAAATTCTTGATGTTAAAAAACAAGAGGTTGAAATGTTACAAGATTTCAAAATTCGACATGAAAAAGATACTGAAAAAGTAACGGAACTAGAAAAACAAGTCGAATTTTTGAAGAAAGTTGTTTATAAAACGCATGACTCTATTCAAACCGTAAGAATGATAGCACCTCCGTCTGTGTTTAAGGGTCAATCTAGCTTTGCAAGTCCTGATTATCTTGCCCAAGCTCAAGCTGCGAACCCGCGCCTTTATATGTATGAGTCCGAATGGACCGATCCTGAATATCCTCTTGGTTATGATTAGACATCCCTTTGGGAAGAGGAGAGTAGATCACCGGCAATAAAGATTTTGTGAAACCGTATAATTATGCTTATGAGAATAGTCTATAGGGTATTTTCACTACACAAAAACAAAAGTCTCGTGAGGAATTGTTTTTAGAATGCAAACAAAGAAGAATTCAATGGAAGAAAGCTTTTGCTACTAAGAAAACAAACGTTTCTAAGTTCATCAACTACTTGCCTCTTGATGCTTCTAAAAGCAAGAGTAGGCAGACATTTGGGTTTCTACAACATTGCATTGATAATATTAAATCCATTGTTGACAATGAATGAAAACAACGAGAAAATGACGAGTGGAAAAAACCGATTCCTCAAGATATAACTGTGCTTATCAAACAAATCTTAATACCGAAAACGACCACATTAAAAGAAAATATTCTTGAATTTGAAAGATTAATTCGGTCTGAAATGTTTGATAGATTAATTCGGTCTTTAAATGGACAAGTCCGTTTTTCAGATGAATATGATTTACTCTTAGAAGAATGTCTCTCCAAAGATATTTTGTGTGTTACTCTTCAATCTTGTGCTGATATCGATGAATATTCTGATGTTGCATGCAAATATCTTGATAAAATCAAAGAATGTGAGCGTCTTGAACTTGAGCTTTCGAAACGTAAAGAAAATGTTGATAAAAAGGCTTTTGAGTTACTTCAACACAAAACTATTTCCTTCAAAAACATTGTCATTTTCTTGAACTTGATTTGCAAAAAGACGTTGGTAGTTTTCCACATGATAATAACTTGCAAGAAAAACTTTCCAAAACATTTCGAGAAATGAATGAAAAGAGTTTGGAAATTAAAGGGTTGAAAGCTCAGTTACAAGACAGGGAAATAGCGATAGTAGAGTTGAAGAAACTCGTTGCTAAGATGGGTGGGAAAATTGTGGAACCTAGTGTTAAGAAACCTGTTGTAAGACAACCCAATGCGCAAAAAGTGACTAGACCATCTGTCTTGGGAAAACCATCTGTTTTCTCTAATTCTGCATTTGCAAAACCTACGTTTGCCCCCAAGACGGATGGGAATGATAGGTTACCACAAAACACTCCCAAAACACATATTCGATCACAAAGTATTAAGAATAATAAGTGTGAAAACACTTATCCTTTTACAACTTATTTACAATAATGACAAGACAAAAACGTGTATTTTATGTCGTAAAAGTCAAGAAAATTATAAGACAAGTTCAATTTATATCGACAAATCCCGAGACGACGTCGAGAAAGACAAAGAATCTAAATCGAGTCGAGACGAGAAGAAAGAAAATGGAAGCAACACATGCACCTCCCCACCTCCTATATATACCCTCCTAATGTGTCATTAGGAGGGTGTTAGTTAGTTAGTTAGCTAGTTTATTTTTTCTCTTGTAGTTTTTATTTTTAGAGAGAGAAAGTGTTTAACTTTCTCTCACTAGAATTTCATCTTTTCTTTCTTTCATGTTTAAGCTTTAGTATAATCTTGTATTTTGGAATCTTTAATCTACAAGTTCAAGTTTAAGCTCTTCATATTTAATCTTCTTCTACCTTTCTTGATTTTTATTTGTTTTTTATTCGTGATAATCTTGATCTTGCTTCATCTTGATGTTTATGTGATTAAAAAGTTTATCTTTTTATTCATCTCTAAGTTTTAATACGAATTGAGCTTTGAGCTTATCATGCTTTTTGGCTTATTTTGTATTTATCTTATTTGTTTTAGAGTTTTCTTAAAGGTTTTTTCTTTTTGAAGTTTGATTTAAAAAGTTGCTTATTTAAAGTTTTGAAAAGTTCTTATTCGTGCTTATTAACCCTTTTCACTATATATTTAGTAAAGTTTCGGATAGTGCTTTATAAAACATTGCTTATTTGGTTTTTCTTATCACGAATTGCAAACCATCGGAAAAGGGTAAACCCTTTTCCGACAGCTCATTTCGATACCTGCTATCGGATTAGGGTTTGTGTTTCCGACGCTACATTCCGATCACTACATCGGATTAGGGTTTGTGATTCCGATTGTTATTCCGATTAAGATTCCGACAATAGTATTGTTTGATATTCTGATAGAAGTGGTTCCCAGTATTCCGATAGTTTTCTTAGTTATTCCGATAGATTTGTTTTCTGATAGTGTGATTCTGATAGTTTTCTATATTCATTATTCCGATAGTATTTCTTGTGCAATATTCCGACAGAATCCCTTTTGGTTGCATTCCGATTATATTCCGAAGCTTGTATTCCGATGGGATTCCGACCATGGTTACTCCGATGGGTTTAAGTGTTTAGTTTTACAAAGTTTTAAGTTCTAAATTCACTTTTAAGTTTTTAATTTTTTAACCATTTATTCTTAACTCGTGATTTTTAGTTTAACTTTTAAAGCTTTTTTACTCAACGACATTTTCATATTTTCTTTTAGTTTAAAATAGATAATCAAACCATTTTATTTTCCAGCAAGAACGACTGAGTCGCACTTTTAACTAATAGTCAATTCGAATCGAGACGAGACGATAACTTTTTTATACTTGGTAAATCCATGTATTAAATGGCGCTGCTGGCGGCTCTTTTCGTGAAGATTAACGGTTTATTGTGAGAGACGCGTTGGATTTTGGGATCCGTTCATTTTTTGACGTTGTTTTTCTTGCTTAAAATTTTTCAAAAATCCTAAAAAATATAAAATTTTCAAAAAACCAAAAAAAAAATAGAAAAACATATAAAAACAAAAATATTTCTTGTCTATCTTTCTTTTCCTTTTGTAGGTGTGTACGCGTACCCGTTCTCGTAAGAAGAAAGCAACTCAAGCCGAAGTCGAAACTCAACCTATTGTCACCATGTACAATCGACCAATGATCGAGCTTTTGCAATCGCACGTAGAAGGTAACACCGATGCTATTGTCATACCCGAGATTGGAGCTAACAACTTTGAGCTCAAATCCGGCTTCATTCAAATGGTCTCTGCTCAACCATTCTTGGGGCGTACACTTGATGATCCTCATGACCATATCAAAAGGTTCCTTCAACTCACTAATACGGTCAAGTATAATGGGGTTTCACAAGAGGTAATTCGCTTGCAACTTTTTCCTTTCTCCTTAGAGGGACAAGCCTAGCATTGGCTTGATAAGGAACCGCCACAAAGTATTCTTACGTGGTCGGATTTAGAGACTAAATTCATCAACTACTTTTTCCCACCCTCACGTACTACCGCTTTGCGGAATAAATCATTAACTTTGACCAAAAGTACGGTGAGACATTTAGTGAATCTTGGGACCGTTTAAAGGAACTTTTAATAAAGTGTCCACAACATGGTTTTACAAAAGTACATCAAACTAATACTTTTTACAATGGTTTAAGCATGAATGACCAAGATTCACTAAATAGTGCCTCGGGGGGTAACATTTTGGTTAAGTCTTCTAATGCTGCATGGGATATTATTGAGAATAAGTATAGAGTGCAAACTAAGAGTGTTCGGGCTAATATGGCTAGTGCTAGCACTAGTGACACCGACAAGAGACTTGATAAGATGACTACGGTTGTTGAAGCACTTGCTTTACAAGCCGTTAACAATGCCAAAAACAACAATGCTATTAATATCACTTGTGAAACTTGTGGTGGGCCACACTCTTATGCCCATTGTGATAAAGCTTATGATCGGTCTCACGGGGAAGTGTATGCTTTCAACAACACCGAGAGAGTTCATTTCAAGATTAATGTCGATGTTAATCACTTGTCTTACAACTCGACAAATTACTTGGCTCCACCTGGTTTTCAGCAAAGACCTCACCCACCCACCCATAACAACCAAGGGCCACCTAGAGAAACTGTTCAACAAAATGCAAATGTGAGGGGCTCAAATGTAAATCAGGGAAACTATCACATGCAAAATTAAGGCTTTCTAAACCAAGGTTTCAATCCTTAAGGTTTTCCACCTTATAACCAATACCCAAACCAAGGTTTTCAACAACAAGGGTTCAATTTACCTAATCCGCCAATGGACTTCGTTTTGCAAAAATTGAATGAACATGAGAAAATAATGCAAGCAATGCAAGAATCTAATAGACAATTGCAAGAGTCCACGGAAAGGAAATTCGTTCAAATGTTGCAAACCCTTCGTCCTCAAGGTGCTCTTCCTTCTACCACCGAAACAAACCCTAGAGCGAATGTGAGTGCTATTACTACTCAAAGTGGAGCAACTTTAGTAGGACCTTCTACCCCTCCTCCCGTTACTCCATCTGCACCTCCTCCACCTCCATTTATCCCTCATACTATCACACCTAGTACTAGTTCTCCATTACCGTCTCCACCTCTCATGGAAGAAGTACCTAAACAAAACCCTCTACCAACCCTACCTACCACCTCTAAACCTTCTACTTCTCACCCTTCAACATCTCAACCTTTACCTGCTACACCCACACCACCTAAAACCAACATCCCTTATCCTTCTCGGTTAGACAAGTGCAAATTGCTCACAAAATAGGATTCTCAAGTTAATTCCTATTTGAAGATGATCTCTCAAATGAATTTCAATATCAGCCTTGTTGAAGCACTTGTCCAAATGCTGATATTTGTCAAAGCATTAAAGGAATTGCTTAGCAAGAAGGAAAAGATGGCTGAGTTTGTCAACACACGTTTAAATGAAAACTGTTTTGCAGTCATTCTTAAAGAACTTCTGGAAAAACTTAGAGATCCCGGTCATTTTGTGTTGCCTTGCATTTTTAACTAAGATGAAGAATTTACTGCCTTAGCCGATCTAGGGGAAAGTATTAATCTGATGCCCATAAGTGTTTGGAAAAAGGTATCATTACCCGACCTTACACCTACGAAGATGACTCTTGAGCTAGAAAATCGCACTCTCGCTTACCCCGTTGGTATTGCCAAAGATGTGTTTATTAAAGTTGGTACCTTCACTTTTCCGATCGATCTTGTTGTTGTTGATTATGAAATAGACCCTCGTATTCCGTTAATACTTGGATGGCCATTTTTGAGAACCGGAAAAGCTTTAGTCGATGTTGCCGAAGGTGAATTAATCTTAAGGGTCGGGAATGATGCTCAAGTTTTTAAGATGGGGAAGATTACCAGTAAGTCAAATGGAAAAGAATCAGCGAAAATGATTAATGTGCTTCAAGAAGAGCTTCCTACTACTTTGGAGAGTATAAAGCTTGATGATTTTGTTGTATATGAAAATCTTCTTTTCGAGTCTTCCTATGATAATCCACTTTTCCAAGACGATGTGGCTGCTTCTGAAGATTCTCTCTCCACCTTGGATCCCCCACCAAATTATGATTCTCCACCGATATATGATGCTTATGATGATGATTCTAGTTCCGATGGGGATGATTATGATGATTTTGTTTCAGAGTATCGAGACATGCCAACTTATGATGATTTTGATGATGTTGATACTCTCTCGAGTGATTCTTCAAATGATGAACTTCCTCCTACTTTTGATGAAGATCCTCCATCAAACACTCTTGATACTTTGAACAATTACTCATTTGAGGAAGATTTTGCCACTTTCCTTAATACTTACTTCCCCAATGAGAATGATTCTCCTCCTTTGTACTTTGATTATGGTCTTTATCCTCCTTCGGATAATACGAAACCCGTTTCAAAGAAGAAGAAACCGGAAGACACCAACATCCGCAGTACTTATGTTTTGACACCTCTCTATCCACCTTCGTCGTATGAGATTGTGAGATTTATGAGCGGATCTTCTTCAAATTCTACTGAGCCTGAGTCTTATTTTCCCCTAAAGGAAAAGGTGTTCGATCCCGATATTGCAATTTTTAAGCCATCACAGTATCCATCTGATGAAATAAAAGGAAAGATTTTTGGAACTTATGGAGATATGTTTGTACCTCATCACACTTTCTACCACCGTGCTCAATCTCCGCTTAAGGGAACCTTGCCTACTCTTTTTTGGCTTGCCTTGTTCGCCTTAAGCTTGTGCTACTTGATGGATGAAAACCATGTATTTGATCTCGGTGGATGTGTTTCAAGTTTCTTCCTATGCTAATCAAGGTCGAGTCAGGCTCACGATTCGGTTAACAAAAACAAGCGCTTCTCAGGAGGCAACCCGTATTATCTATCCTTTATATCTGATTTTATAATAAGTGTAGGGGGAGACCCTAGTATGTGTTTGTTGTTTTCTTTCTAATCATTTGTAGGGATTCGAGCTTTCAAAGATCCATTCTTGATGACTTTTGACGACCCGTGGTTCCGTGTACCCGTCTTCCCGGTTCTATCCTAAACTCTTTTGATTCATTATTTAATCATTTATGATTGAAATAGGAATCACTTAGTTGTCCTTTCCTTAGCAAGATTTAAACAACGTGGACAATGTCCTAAGTGTAGGGGAGGTTAATTCCACATGCTTAAACATTGAGGACAATGTTTATATTAAGTGTAGGGGGGACTTCTATCGAAGTTAAGTGGACTTTTCCTTGTATTTGTCCTCATTTTACCCGGAAAATTGATTTTTCGACATTTTTCAAAATTTTTGATCTATTTTGGCCTAGTAGTATTTTCCTTTGTTATTGTTATTTACTTTCTTTGCTAGAATAAATTTTTAATAAAGTGGTTTTAATTTTCAAACATCATGAATCTTTTAACTCAACCCGAGTTTACTTATCCAAGTTTACTCTAGCTAGTATCCTTAACGTGTTTAAGTCAAGTTTTGCTAGGCTTTTATATAGGGAACTTTAAAACGCGAAAGTCTTAACTCTTACGGGTTAAGAACAAGAACTTTTCGCAAGTTCCTATAATTGATCCTAGAAAGTCATTTATCAAGGGAACTTTAAAATGAGAATTCTAAACTTGAAAAAGTCTAAGAATTTGCAAGATCTTATAGATGACTTAAAAACCCAAAACTTTGATTTTATAGGCTAAGCATCCACGAGTCTCATTCCTTGAGATTTTAAATTGTGGATAACAAGAGATGATAGAGTCAATTATAAGTTTGGTACTCTTTCATGAATTTATGTGAGTTGATTATAAGCTTTTCCTCCCATCGCTTGTTAATAAATATATTTGTAATAAATAAGGTTGTACGATTTGAAAAGTTACTTAGCTTCTAGCACAAGATCGTTTAAAAGTTGCTCGGTATTAATTAGATTTCATAGCCAAGGCATAACTTATTGAAGCGGGATGCGAAGATTGGCGAGTCCGAAAAGGCCCTAACAAGGAATGAGGGCTACATTTTTTTGCTAAAGATCCAAAGTGATGTGAAGAATCATTTATCAAAAATCAATATGAAGGATCGAGACACACGACGAAAAGCAAATACTCCCCAAAATATCATGGAGAAGTCTATCCAAAAAGACCCTAACAAGGTATGAGGATAAGAGATCCAAATCCTAAAAGGAGGCGGATCGTTATATATCAAAATCTAAAATAAAGATTGGAGAAAAATGAAGAAGTCGTGGTCCAAGTATGAAGAATCTCTCAAAAACTTCAAGTGAAGAAATTCCTGTTATGAAAAAATGACCATAATTTCAAGTACGTCTCTCAAGATTCGAAGTATGAAGTCGCTGCCAAATATCGGTCCGAAAAAGGTCTCAAATCGTGAAGCGAGTTATGCCAAGATATGAACTTTATGAGGTCCTGAGAAGCAGTTTTAAAAGATTTTGTCCTTTAGGTAACTATTGATTAAATCGTCCCACTTTATTTTCGGCCTAAATAAACTATCGAAATAAGTCAAACAATGCATCCTCGTGATCATTCAAGACAATTATCAAATATAAGTAGGAATAAGGGAGTCTAAGTAAATAATTGGGCCACATGAGTTCGTGTTAGTTTGCTAACTTATAATAACAACGATCTCGTTTTTAAGCTTGGTATGGGGAACATGAAACTTGAGGATGATAAACATTTATGACAGCCAAAACCCCATTGTAAGTCTTTGATTTCTTTACTTGTTTAGTACATATTTCTATCTTTTTAGTTTCCTTAAAAGTTTAGTATTTAATTAAGGCCACGGTGGGTTATCCATGATAAGAAATGTAATCTGTGCTTTGAAATTAAAGCATTGCATGAGGGCATTGCAATGGTCAAGTGTAGGGGATTTAATAAGTGTGAAAACACTTATCCTTTTACCACTTATTTACATTAATGGCAAGACCAAAACGTGTATTTTATGTCGTAAAAGTCGGAATTATGCGTGGTTTGTGTTTTTATTGTGTTTCAGGATAAAAATATGAAAAAGGAAGAAAACACGGGCTATCACGGGCTTTTATCGAAGAAAACGAGAAAAGACAAAGTCAAAAAAATCAAGAGTGTAAAAAGAACGGAAGTCCAAGGCCTATTCTGAAGATTTATCGAAGAAAAAGTCTAAAGACGGAAGTTTAATGAAGTCGAAGAACTCAAGTCTAATAGAAGAAGAAAATTATAAGACAAGTTCAATTTATATCGACAAATCCCGAGACGACGTCGAGAGAGACAAAGAATCTAAACCGAGTCGAGACGAAAAGAAAGAAAAAGGAAGCAACACATGCACATCCCCACCTCCTATATATACCCTCCTAATGTGTCATTAGGAGGGTGTTAGTTAGTTAGTTAGCTAGTTTTTTTTCTCTTGTAGTTTTTATTTTTAGAGAGAGAAAGTGCTTAACTTTCTCTCACTAGAATTTCATCTTTTCTTTCTTTCATGTTTAAGCTTTAGTATAATCTTTGTATTTTGGAATCTTTAATCTACAAGTTCATGTTTAAGCTTTTCATCTTTAATCTTCTTCTACCTTTCTTGATTTTTATTTGTTTTTGATTCGTGATAATCTTGATCTTGCTTCATCTAGATGTTTATGTGATTAAAAAGTTTATCTTTTTATCCATCTCTAAGTTTTAATACGAATTGAGCTTTGAGCTTATCATGCTTTTTGGCTTATTTTGTATTTAGCTTATTTGTTTTAGAGTTTTCTTAAAGGTTTTGTCTTTTTAAAGTTTGATTTAAAAAGTTGCTTATTTAATGTTTTGAAAAGTTCTTATTCGTGCTTATTAACCCTTTTCATTATATATTTAGTAAAGTTTCGGATAGTGCTTATTAAAACATTGCTTATTTGGTTTTGCTTATCACGAATTGCAAACCATCGGAAAAGGGTAAACCCTTTTCCGACAGCTCATTCCGATACCTGCTATCGGATTAGGGTTTGTGATTCCGACGCAGCATTCCGATCACTACATCGGATTAGGGTTTGTGATTCCGATTGTTAATTAAGATTCCGACAGTAGTATTGTTTGATATTCCGATAGAAGTGGTTCCCAGTATTCCGATAGTTTTCTTAGTTATTCCGACAGATTTTTTTTCCGATAGTGTGATTCCGATAGTTTTCTATATTCATTATTCTGATAGTATTTCTTGTGCAATATCCCGACAGAATCCCTTTTGGTTGCATTCCGATTATATTCCAAAGCTTGTATTCCGATGGGTTTCCGACCATGGTTATTCCGATGGGTTTAAGTGTTTAGTTTTACAAAGTTTTAAGTTCTAAATTCACTTTTAAGTTTTTAATTTTTTAACCATTTATTCTTAACTCGTGATTTTTAGTTTAACTTTTAAAGCTTTTTTACTCAACGACATTTTCATATTTGCTTTTAGTTTAAAATAGATAATCAAATCATTTTATTTTCCACCAAGAACGACTGAGTTGCACTTTTAACTAATAGTCAATTCGAATCGAGACGAGACGATAACTTTTTTATACTTGGTAAATCCATGTATTAAAGAACACAAATGTGGTTAAACCAGGGATGTATAGATTGGCCACTACACCTACACACAACAAAGAAATTCAATCACCTCAGACTTCTAGAAACACTAATAGACGTGTGTCTTTTACTACAGGAGTAGTCCCCACTGATAGTGTTAGCCGGCCCCAGCTTAAGAGCACTCGCATGAATGAAAAGGTTTGGCAACACAAAAGTCAAGGGAAGATGAAGACAGTAGAAGACAACCCTAGGATTTTCAATGATTCTAAGAATAAAACGTTTGTAATCGCATGTAATGACGATTTGAATGATTCGAATTTGAATGCTTTGAATGTTAAGTTTGTTTGTGTGAAATGTGGAAAGTGTGCTAATGCCAATCATGCTATGTGTGTTTTTAATAATGTCAAAAGCGTAGCTACTAGAACAAAGAAGCAAAACTGCGATGCCTATTAGTGCTAGAAAACCCAAACGCAAAGTGAACCATTCTGGTGCAACCCACTCTGAGAAAAGTATTGCATCAGAATCCACCACTAAGACCACTAGAAGCAGAATTAGGGAATTATATGAGTCCGCTAGCAAGTCGTGGAAATGGTGGTTTTCTAATCAATGTCCTCCAGGATATAAATGGATGCCTAAAGTTAGGAAAGAAAATGTGACAACGAGTGTTAGTATGCCTTTAAATTTTGCTAAGGACACTAATGATTCTGAAATCACAACTAATGTGGTATCCAATTTAGTAAAAGTTCCATCGTGTTCTAACTCTTCTGCAGGTGATACAAATAATTCTTTTCATACTGGACTCCGGATGCACGAAGCACATGACGGGGAATCTCAAGCTTCTAATTAACTTCGTGGAGAAGTTCCTGGGTACGGTCCGATTCGGAAATGATCAATTTGCACCGATCCTAGGATATGGATATTTTGTTCAGGGGAATATCACGATAAAAAGGGTATACTACGTCGAAGGGCTTAATCACAATCTTTTCTCGGTTGGTCAATTCTGTGATGCAGATTTGGAAGTTGCTTTCAGAAAGAAGACATGTTTTGTTCGTGATTATGATGGGAATGATTTACTCACCGGTTCACGGAGTACTGATCTTTACACAATTTCACTACAAGACACAACTTCATCAACTCGAATTTGCTTCATGGCTAAAGCTTCAACGACTCAGGCATGGTTATGGCATCAACGTCTTTCTCATCTCAACTTTGATACCATCAACTTGCTTTCCAAGAAAGATATGTTGAGAGACCTTCCAAGTTTGAAATTCATCAAAGATCATCTTTGTTCTTCTTGTGAGCTTTGTAAAGCTAAACGAAGTAGATTTAAGACAAAGACTACACCAAGCTCTAAAGGACAGTTAGATCTTCTTCATAGAGATTTGTGTGGTCCCATGCGTGTTCAAAGTATCAATGGGAAGAAATATGATATGGTAATTGTCGATGATTACTCAAGGTACACATGGACTCACTTCTTGAGGTCCAAGGATGAAACACCTGAAGTTCTCATCACCTTCCTTAAACTGATACAACGTGGTCTTCAAGCTCAAGTAAATGTGGTTCGTACTGACAGAGGCACAAAATTTTTGAATTCAACTCTGAGGAACTATTTTGAAACCGAAGGAATTGAACATGAAACATCTATTGCTCGAACACCCGAACAAAACGACGTTGTTGAAAGACGGAACCGTACTTTAATTGAGGCTGCTCGAACATTATTATCCGCTTCAAAACTACCATTACACTTTTGGGCCGAAGTCGTGTCAACTGCATGTTACACACAAAACCGATCCTTAATTATCCCAAGACAAGAAAAGACACCATATCACATAATTCATGATCGAAAACCTTCACTCAAACACCTTCACGTTTTTGGATGTACGTGCTACATTATTCGAGATGGTGAAAATTTGGACAAGATGAAAGAGAAAGGTGATGCATGCATTCTAGTGGGATATGCAACTCAGTCTAAGGGATATAGAGTGTACAACAAGAGAAAAAATTGATAGTCAAGACTATTCATATCAGATTTGATGAATTACAAGAAATGGAACTTGAACAAAGCATGATAAGTCCCGATCCACAATGACAAAAGACTTCTGTGCACAACCGCACGGAACTCAGAACTCAAGACCACAACAATGAACCGTCAAGTTCAAAGATGGTTCCTGAACATGTTCCTAGAGCAGATATGACAGTGGACACGACACTTGAAGAGTTGGAAATGTTATATGGACCAATGTATGATGAATATTTCACGGGGGAGAAACATGTTGTATCGAAGTCTTCCGCCGTCACTCATGATAAGAATGATGATACCGATCATTGTCAACAAAAGGATACAACTTTATCTACTTCAACACGGGTTGCTGGAGATTTACCTCCTCAGAATATCACATCAACAACCGCTCCTACAAAATCAACAACTACTGTCATTGCTCCAGAGAACACAAATCAAGCAGACAATGCATTATCTGACGAAGACGAATTTATCAACCCATTCGGTACACCGATACACGAAACTGGAGAGTTTTCTACTCGCCATGTTCATCCGTCAAATATGCATACATTTTATTAACGACATCCTTCAACACATAATTGGACCTGAGATCATTCTTTGGTTCAAGTAATTGGAAACCCTTCACAGCCCGTTCGTACAAGACGACAGCGTAACATCGATGGCGATGTTTGTATGTTCGCACTCGCCGTGAGTTTAGATGAACCGAAAAACATCAAAGAAGCCATGGAGATCATGCTTGGATTTATTCGATGACGGATGAACTTCAACAATTTGAAAGACTTAAAGTCTGGGAACTTGTTGACAGACCATACGATGTAATACCATTAAATCTTCGATGGATCTGGAAAAACAAGATAGATGAAGAGAACACGATCATCAAGAACAAATCTAGGCTAGTGGCTAAAGGTTATGGTCAGAAAGAGGGTATTGATTTTAAAGAATCATTTGCACCAGTAGCTCGAATGGAAGCGGTCAGGATTTTCCTTGCTTATGCTGCACATAAGGGATTCATCGTGTATCAAATGGACGTAAAGACGGTGTTTCTTAACGGTCCTTTGAAGGAAGAAGTCTATGTCACGCAACCGGAAGGATTCGTCAATCCTCATTATCCTGACAAGGTGTATCGTCTCCACAAAGCACTTTATGGACTCAAGTAAGCTCCAAGGGCGTGGTACGACGAGCTCTCGAAATTTTTGGTCTCCAAAGGTTTCTCAAAAGGTTCCATTGATCTAACTTTGTTAACTTATAAATATGGGGATGACATTTTGCTTGTGCAGATTTATGTTGATGACATAATTTTTGGGTCTACAAACCCATAACTTTCCAAATGGTTTGAAAAATTCATGCAAAACAAATTTGAAAGGCCAATGATGGGCGAACCAAAATTCTTTCTAGGAATTCAAGTTCACCAATCCCCAAGTGGTATCTTTATTAACCAAGCAAAGTATTGTCAAGAGATAATCAAAAAGCATGGTATGACCTCATGTGAACCCGTTGGGACACCATTATCAACCACATCCCTAGATGCTAATTTGGAGGGAGATGTCATAGATCAAACGAAATATCGTTCAATGATCGGCTCCCTCATGTACTTTACAGCAAGCCGACCAGATATATCACATGCTACGTGTTATTGTGCACGATATCAAGCACGACCCACTGAAAAGCACCTCAAGGAGGTTAAACGGATATTTCGGGACCTCAAGAATACCATTCATTTGGGACTCTGGTATCCGAGGGAAATCGGTTTCTTTCTAATGGCCTATTCAGATTCTGATCATGCAGGGTGTCTTGATATGCGTAAAAGTACTTCTGGTGGTGCACAATTTCTAGGTCAAGATAAGCTTGTGGGATGGTCTTCCAAGAAGCAGGATTGCACATCATTGTCATCAGCCGAAGCAGAGTATGTGTCTCTATCTGCGTGTTGTGCTCAAGTTCTATGGATGAGAACACAACTTATGGATTATGGCTTCCACTTTGATAAAGTACCTATGTATTGTGACTCAAAGTCCGCCATAGCCATCTCCTTTAATCCGGTACAACATTCATGCACGAAGCACATTGATGTCAGATATCACTTCATTAAGGAACAAGTTGAAAAGAGTATTGTTGAACTATTCTTTGTTGGAACTGATTACCAATTAGCTGACTTGTTTACAAAAGCTCTTTCGAAAGAGAGGTTTGCGTATCTAGTTAGGCAAATTGGTATGAGATGTTTGACTCCAGCATAACTAGAGATTCTAGCAAAGAAGCCTGCTTGATTCATCTATCAAACATCTACCTGTAACTATCTTTGAAAAAGCAAAATACAAAAATATAAAACATATAAAAACAAAACACAAAATTAAAAATCTTTGAAAATAAAAAAAAGATTCTTCTCGACATGTCTTTTAGTATCGATAATATGGACGTACCTAGAAATGTCGCTCAATAATGACACGGGTGTGTACATAAAGCTCAAATGAAAGTTGTAAATATTTTTCAAAACATGCCATTTCTTCTTTCTAATAAAGGAAATTGTCTATTTTGGACAATATTTCCAAAAAACGGGTAGAGCAATCTATCTTGGGTTGAGCTTGTCCCAAAACATTTAATGTTTTGAGCTCAACACGATGGCTTGTAATCACTTTTAGATTGCAACCCAGATCGATATTCATGTGGGAGTGTACGATTTAGTGCCCTTACCCTCAGCAAAAGAAGTTAAATCTTCTTACACTTGAGTGGATTTGTCAAGACATTCAAAGTCTATGAAATCAAGTTTATGCTTTAGAAAAACCGCTTCGCCAAAAAGAAATAGGATTTTTCAAAAAGCGTTGAACACAATTTTTTCGAGAATTTCTCAATGATTATTCAAAATCTTTCAAAAATTGTGTGTTCAACAACTCCCATCCTCAAAAAGCGAAATGTGGATCAAATCCTCGCAATGACAATTCAATTGGAACAATTTTTTAGGGGGAGCATTTCAACTTCATGCAAAAATTAAGACATCTTTCTCCCGGAGACTTTCAAGACTATTTTTCAAAATATATTTTAATCAAATTTGGTATCTCTAATATAAAAAGATTTTATATATTAGAGATAGGGGAGAAAATATGATTAAAATGTGATCTCATATAAGACTCAAGCACTTTAACTCTTACCTACATGTGCAAAACATTTTCGATTATCGATGCACATGTGAAAGGGGAGCATTTCTGAAACGACAAAAACTATCAAGGTGTTAAATGGTTTTCAAACACCTTGTTAGATATTTGAAGTGGTTTTAATGTTTACGATCAAATACCCACAACATCATTAATTCACGATGTTATTGGTGTAAAAGGGTGGTTAGTTTTAAGTCCTATGATCCAACCAGAACCGGAGGGATCTTCCCAGGTAGAATCCAATAGATTATTAGAAGTCCTTAGGAAAGATGGAGTAGAATGTGAACGTAGCTGAATGCCGACTAAGTACTGATGCTAGCACTCGAACAATCACAACAAGGTGCTAGTAATGATGTCTTGGTAAGCATTGAAGGAGTTGAAGAATGAAAAAGAAATGTAAGGATAAAGGGTGTAAAGAAAGAAGCCCTCCATACAACTTAGGCATAAACCGGGCCAACACATCATAAAGACAACTCATCATGGACCCAGTGATGTAAATCACAACCCTTTCCTAGATACTTAGGCTTCTCTCAAAAGAAGTTAGTTTTATTGTCACAGAGAACCACATGACTTCTATTAGCTTTCTCATTCCGAGATAGTTGATATTGAATAGGTGGCATATGCTCCATCCTCCGACTACTAATAGTGCACAAATCGAGTCTAGAGCCAAGAGATCAATCAAATCTCGTTAGGACACACGGATGACGAACAAGAGAGTCCTACGCCATATCCTTGTGATATTTCTAAGAACACTCAGAGTGATACTACTTAGTATTCACAATGATGAGTGGAAATCCTTCCAGTGTTAACATCAAACAGCACTGTGGTAGGTCATATGTAAGATTCTTTATGAATTAAACATATGTAGAACTGAAAAGCAACAGTGTTTTGATTCTGAATTGATTCAAACTCGTTTCAGGTTCTACGCAATATCTTTATGGTCTTGCCAGAACATTCAGAGTGATATTCATTAATATTCATAGTGACGAATGGAAATCCTTCTAGCGTCAACATCAAACAGCGCTACGATAGGTGACTTGTGAGATTCTTATGAATCAAGATTGTGTCAACTGGAAAGCAACAACGGTAAGATTCTTTAAGAATCACACTTGTTCCAGGAATTTGAATTGACGACTTTAATCAAGCGGATATCTATCCAATTGATTCACTCTTTATGTTTGCAGTCTTGCTTTGAGACGGTCGAGTAAAGAGAACGGCTAGTACAACCGTGAAACCCTGTCAAGGAGATTCTTAACTGAATCTACCTATCACAGGTACGGTATTTAATATCGTATAACGGTCTTCACCGACCGGAGGTAAATTGCTACCGATTTAGGACGAATGTCAAAGCCATTCAGTCCGTGTCTATGTTTTGTCTCAAGAAGGTGGCGTCACGGTGTACTCAACAAAGTGAAAGATTCAAAACCACATACTCATGCCAAAAGACATATTCAACAATTAATAGCGTGAACATGTGGATGAAGACACAAGATTGCAAGATGGCAAAGATAAGTCAAGGATAATTTGAAGATCTCAAGATCAAAAGACAAAGTCGAAAGATAACGACAAAGGCTCAAAGATCACAGCATGAAGGAAAAAGACTACTATTACACGTTCAAGACTCATTTATGGCGAGATTAGTAATCTCTACAAATTTCGAAATGACAAAGGGTAATGACCTCTCATAAAGGGTAATGACCTATCATTGGGGGAGATTGTTAGCCTCAAAATATTGAGCCAAACAAGAATTCTCGTTCATATGTTTATTATGTATCGTATATTAGAACGTTGTAATAGGTAGTAGGTTAGTCGTATATTACGGGCTTAACTTTAAGCTAAGGTTCATTCATAAGTAACCAAAGGCCAAAAGGAAAGCCCGACCCATTATCATATAGCCCATAATTACACATGTAGGCAAGGCTATATAAACCTCTCCTTACATGTAAGGAGAGGTTGGATGGTCATTCTATTTTTTTAATCTAACATTTCACAAGTTTTCACACACTTCTCTCTCTTTTCTCTCTCTAGTTGCTCTCTCTAGAATTTATCTTTTACCTACCTTTCTTTCTTCTTTATTCGTGTAGAATCATCATATTATTAGGGACAACACTTATGTTAAATAGTATAAGTAAAATTTGGTGGATAAACTTTCCCACTGAAAGTTTATTGAAAATAATCAAATTGCTCGAGAGAAGGTTATGGTTCGAATACTGATGGTTTTCGTTATATGGTGGTTCGTATGGTGATTAGTAATGGTGGTGATTTAGTTTATTAGACGGGTCAGCGCCGCATCTACTTCTCAAAAGATATCTACAAAAGGTTTGATTACATTTAGTTTTTATTTTCTTTATATTTTTTGAATGAATCTGTTAAGTTGCTTTAATGAAGTTTATGATAGAAGTATTAGGATTGTATGGTTATGTTAAATATGATGATGAATCTGTTTGATTATTTGACATTGATTGGTTGGGGTTTAATCTGATTAGTTTAAGTTGAGAGGTTTTAATCTAAAATGATTTATTTATCTGCTTTAGGATTTGGTACTTATTTGTTCAGTCTGCTAAGCTGATTTAAATCTGTTTAAGTTTGATCTTTTAGAATTAATTTTTAGTTAATCTTAGATCTGAGTAATTTGTTTAGTTTAAGGCTAACTTGAGTAATATAGTTAATAGTTAGAACTGATTTTGAATCGGATTGGCCTTAGTCTGATTTTTATATCTGAGTCTGCTAGTTTGGTTTGTGAGATTTTATCTGTTTTCTTTTAAAATTGGCATGTTATATTGCTGATAAGTTAGTTACTTAAGTCTGCTAGCTTATATTGACTATAGTTGATTGCTGAGTTTTGGTTATTGTTAACGTCTGATGGATTATTTGGTTAATTGTTCAGATTTGTATCTGTTATAAACTTTCTTTTATTTCATAGCTTGCTGATTAAGTTTAACTTAGCTGATTTTGTTTGTTTGCTGAATTATAAAAGCTATCAAGCTCATTTAGTCTGATAGTTTAAAGCTGAATTTATCAGTCGAAATAACAATTATAAAGTCAATCATGTGACTAGCAATCTTTATTTTAAGTGTCCAAAAATTTATTCACAGAAATGTCCCTTGTGGGATTCGAACCTGTGACCTCACGGGTGGCTGCCTAACATGTTAGCTACCTCATCTAGCTATCTGTTTATGATTTAATTCACTAAGAGTAATTAATATAGTGTAATAACTAGGATGTCAGATTTAGTATTGTTTACATACAAAGTTTTACTTTTATTTAAATTCAAATAATTTTATTTACTTTTATATAATTTTAAAATAATAAATAAATAATAAAAAAATAAAAAAAATGTTTTATTAATTTTAGAAAATTAATTAGGTTATAAAAATTAGTTTTGAAATAAATTAGATTTTTTAACTTTTAATAATTGTCTTTTAGATTAAAATATTAGGGAACGATTCATGTACTTAGGTTTAGATTGTAGGAGTAATTTTAGATTAAAAACCGAAAACTAATTCAAATCGATTGTCCAAATTGAAACAAAACGTCTCAAATTCACTTGATCCTTGTGTACAACGCACTTGGATCATCCACGTTTTTAATTAAATTCGTATTCGACTTATTTATGGATTATTACCTTTTCCTAAGGGTAATTTCCTAAATTTGTCCTATATCGTATCTAATTAAAATACACCGACATTTCTCGACACATCAAAAATTTTGGCGCCGCTGCCGGGGATCTTGTGTAGGATTCGTTCGTGGAGATTTGTTGATCGTTGATTTGAAGACCCTTTTCGTCCTCGGAAAGTTTTGTTATTTTTCTTATATATATAGTATGTATCTTTTTTCGTGTTTTTTGTGATTACTATATTATATTACGTAGAACAATAAATTTACCTACTTCCAAATAAGACCTTAGTTGGATTTCATCACCTAGCTATTGTATTCGAATCCAAAACGAAAAAAAAAGGAAAAATAGATAAATACCAATAAAAAGTTTGAACTCGATTTATACAAACTATAAGGTGGGTATAAGGCTACGAGCTATAAAAGGCCGTCTAAGGAAAAAGGTTTTTAAGTGCTTTGTGCCACCTCGTTTCCCCGCTTGCTTGTGCGTATATTGAGAGGGACGACCGATTATTGGTTTGCCAACTCAAGTAGTATTATATCTTATTTTTGTAGTTTACTTATTGAACCTCGAGACGGTTAGGTTTTCACCTATCGTTTCAAAGTCGACCGAGGGTAGATTACTTCCATAGTAATTATCCTTATTCCTTATTTTTATCGATCTTTTTGATTGAGCAATACCAAATAAAATACCAAAAATAATCTTCTTCTTATCTAATTTATTTTCTTCAATCCTCTAAAATTCTCTTCACTTTGGTTTATGCAATTACGATCTACTCGACTTTTGATTAATCATAGGCTTGAAAACATTCCTCGTAGAAATAGAAATCGTCAACAACGAATAGTGGAACCCGAGCTTCCACCTATTGTTGTTGAGATGGCCGATAACCGAACTATGGAGGAATTTCTCCGTGCACCCACCGAAGGGTATGGGGAAGCAATCGTTGTGCCGGCTATTTTGGCGGATCATTATGAGATTAAGACGGGACTTTTATCTCTCATTCGTGCCGACCAATTTCGTGGCAATGAGACCGATAACCCGCACTCTCACATTCGGAATTATTATATTCGTGTTACCTCGACTCTCAAGTTCAGAGATGTGCCGAATGACGCGATTATGCTCATGGTTTTTCCGTACTCGCTTGAGGGAAACACTAAGCTTTGGTATGAGAAAGAACCACCGGGTTCGATTTTGACATGGGATGATTTAGTGTCTAAGTTCATGAATTATTTCTTTCCACCATACAAAACAACCCACTTTAAGAATGAGATCACTAGATTTGAACAAAAAGTGCATGAATCGTTTGGAGTTGCTTGGCAAAGGTTTAAAGATTTGTTAAGACAATGTCCACACCACGGTTTCTCGGAATTGCACCAAATCAATACTTTTAATAATGGACTTAATATGGTTGAACAAGATTCTTTAAATGCCGCCGCGGGTGGTAATCTTTTAAGAAAACTCCGAGAGACGTGTGGGGTATAATTGAGAATAAGTCTAGAGTGAAATATTCACGAAACACACCGGTTGTTTCCAATGTGAATTCATCTAATACCGAGATTGCTAGATTGGATTCTAAGATTGACACGATTTTGAATGAGATTGGGAAGAATCCTCATGGTACGATTAATATGGTTGAGAATTTTTTTGTATCATGTGGTGGAGCACATCTGAATTATGCTTGTTCAACCACGGGGTTTGATCAAGCTAGTGCTTTTGCCGCGACGGGAACTTATGGCCCTAACGGTCAAGCTCCTCGTCAAAATCATGGTGCTCCACCGGGATTTCCACCGGTTCAAAATAGGTACAACAATGGAAACAATGGGAATAATTTTAACCGTGGTAACCAAGGGAATTTTATTCAAGAAAATGGATTCCATGCTAATCAAAATAATCAAGGTTTTAACAACAATCAAAATGATTTGTCAAGCTACATCAAAACAAACGAAGCAAATTTGAAAGCTTTTCAAAAAAATATTCAAGGACAAATGGCAACTTTGAAAAATGAATTTCAAAATACGATTAAAGGGCAAAATAACAAGATTGAGCTTACTAACAAAGACTAGAGAAAAACCAAAACCGTATGGAGCAAAGATTTGAGCAAAGTCAAAAAAGTTTAGAGCAAAGTCAAAATCGTATGCAACAAAGTTTGGAAAAAAGTCAAAACCGTTTTGAGGGAAATCAAGCTAAGTTTGAGAATAAATTGCTTTCGATGATTGAGGGATTTATGTCCAAACCATCCTCTTCTTCAGGTTGCTTACCTAGCAATACCATTCCAAACCCGAAGGGAGAGCTTAAGGCCATCACCATTACCAATGATTATGATAATTTATAAGAAGTGATCGAGTGTGATCCTCCACCTAAAGAAACCTTTATTGATGTTACCAAGGCTACTTTTAATATGAATAGTTCCGCGGTTTTCTTTGATTTCTATCCCGAGAAATATGGAGATCCGGGCCAATTCTTGATACCTTGTGTTTTCAAAGGGTTTGAGGTATGCAAAGCTCTAGCCGATCTAGGAGCTAGCATCAACTTAATGCCCTTATATATATGGAAGACTCTTGACTATTTCCCACTTACTCCAACTCGAATGATCATTGAGCTTGCTAATGGAACCACCGCCCACCCGGTTGGTATAGCGAAAGATGTACTTTTTAGAGTGGGGGAGTTCATTTACCTTGCCAATTTTGAAATCGTTGATTATGAGACCATCCTCGTGCGCCTATAATTTTAGGACGACCATTTTTGTGCACGGCTCAAGTTCAAGTTGATATGAGAAAAGAAGAGATAAAATTGTTTTATGGGGATAAAAATATTATTTTCAAACCGGAAAATTCCAAAATATGTTTCTAAAAAAGTGGAAAGTGTAAAACTTGTTAAAACTATTAAAAGTAACACAAACAAGCAATCTCTCTTTTACAAGGGTGTTTGGCCAATTATGGAACCCTTATTTCGTGAAGAAGAAAAGTTAATTTCAATGCGAGATGCTTGTTTTGTTGAAACGTGTTGTAATATTACCTCATCTCCACTCACTACACTCGAGGATGATGATAGTTCTAAGATTGAAAAGGAAATTGATGATTACCTTAGTGCACCATTTGATGCTAGTGAGTTTGATAGTGAGAATTTCTATCCCGAGAGAGATATTGCATTAATTGAACAATCTTTGAAAATGGATCCTTTGATTCCTAACTCCACACTGAGTGATGTTAGTGACTATTCGTTATATAAGTTCGTCGATGAACTTTTTGATCCACTTCCATGGGTAAGTGAAGACGTTTTCGATCTCGAGATCGAGCGTGATCCTCATGTTTTACCTACCATTCTTGAGGAATTCTCTGATGAATTTCCTTCTAATGAGAATGATGATCTTGTATCCTAGTGTGACACACTTGATACTTTGTCGGATATTTCTTGTGATGACAAGATTGATGACACCTTTGTGACTTACTCAAATCCTCTCTTTTAAGCTTCAATGAACAATAATCCATTGTTTCAAGAGGATTTTGAGAGCATCATACCTCCTACATCTCACAACCTTTGTGATGATGATATCTTCTTTAAGGAGGTTGATGAGTTTCTTTACATAGACATTCCTTCGGAATTTGAGGAAGAGTCTAATGACGGTGTTGAAAATACTTGGTTTGATCACCCGATTTATGATGATGATAATGTTGAACCGGAGGGAGAAATTTTCTTTACTCCAATTCTCTTTCCCACTGGCTTTGATCTTAATGTGCGGGTTTTTCATGCGACTCATTTTGAGTACCATGACCCATTTTTTCACATTCATAAGAGTGATAAGGTCAACAAAGTCATGCAAGTTGATACCACTATTGTTGAGACTTTTATCCCACCATTACCATGTGCTTTATACGATTTTGGATTAGCATGTGGGGACGACACCGTGTTGTCTATTCCTCTCTCTCCCGAGGATGAGGTATTCGACCCCAGAATCGTTGATTTAGGGAATTCTCAGCCTTTCACCGATGCAATAATTGAAAGACTATTCGATCATCTTGGTGCGAGTTTATCTCGGGGAGCATGTTATATCCATTTCATGATTTGTGACCACCATCTCTTTTTGGAGATTTATGTTAGAGTTTTATCCTTTCGTTTTTCATCCGACAACGAGGATGTAATCTTTGACCCCGGCATTGTGCGTTATGTTGAATTTTATTCCAATATGCCGGTTTTCACCATTTTACCTAAGGACAAATGAATGCGGGGATCGAGTCGAGTTCATGACTCGGTTAACAAAAACGAGGTGCCTTGTGGGGGAGTCCCATACATTCTATCTTCTAGATATTTTCTAACACTAATAAGGCTTGATCTTTCAAGCTCGTGCTCGTGTTTTGTTGTGTTGTGAATCTTAGGTATGACCCTAATCATTGAATACTCTCGTGTTCGGTTTTTGCCGGTCCACTTGATCTTCCATACTTTGATTGTCAAAAGGGGCAAACTCTCTATCCTTTGATTTTTATCGACTAACGTTTTATCTTGAAGCATAATTAATAAACGGCTTATAGATTTGCGTGCTCTTTCCATGTTTAGACTTTTGCATTAGACTCTTCGTATTTTAGCAAGGGGTGTTACTCTTGAGCTAAGAAACATTAAGGAAAATGTTTGGTTTTAGCATGGGGGAGTCAATCGATATAATCGCTTGCAATTGCTTTTGTCGTGTCCAAACGTAAATCGCTTTTCTCGTTTTTCATAAAAAATTTAAACTTTTAGTGTTATTTTAAGTTTTGATAAAGAAAATAAGTGTTTTTCACACAAATGTAGGCTTTCCGTTGGTGAAAATAAAAATAGTTTTTGACTCGACTTGGTTTTTTACCTTAGCTTTTACCTTAGCTTTTTCCTTAACATGTTTAAAACGCGAAAGTCTTAACTCATACGGGTTTAAGAACGAGAACTTTTCGCAAGTTCCTATAATTGATCCTAGAAAGTCGTTTATCAAGGGAACTTTAAAATGCAAATTCTAAAACTTGAAAAAGTCTAAGAAGATGCAAGATCTTATAGATGACTTGAAAACCCAAAACATTGATTTAATAGGCTAAGTGTCCATTAATTTCACATTTTTGAAATTTTACAATATGGAGAACAAGATATGATAGAGTATCATAAGTTTTTTAGGTTAAGTCTTCCTTGTGTATGATTTAATCTCCTCGTATTTATTTTTCACGCTTGAATAATTAATTGCTTAATAAATAAAGTTTTTAGCGGTTTAGGCTTAATATCTTAACTCGTAACTCCTTCTTTTTTTTCCCTTGTAATTAAAGTGAGAACATATTAAGGGTGCCAGCGTCATGGACTTTTGATCATGGGATTGCGGAAATTTGGCTTACTATACATATCATATTAATAAGAAGAATAAATAAAAACATGTTCTCTATGAGCCTTCGGGTGGGAGTCATGTAGCACTAACCTTGTCATTTGAGCCTTAGGGTGTATGGCACGGGGACGTGTTTAATAAAAAATTGCTTCATCATCATGAGCCATAAAGAGGGATGGTGAATGTCAATTCCCTTATTTTTGTCCAAGGAGCCTTCGGGTGTGGATTCTAAATAAGGAGCACGATTACATCTTAAAGAGCCACAAGGTGATATGATGTAATTGTTGCTAACTCCATTAATAAAGTGATAATTGACTTTTGAGGATTTATTGTTGCTTTTAAGTAGTCCTATTAGCCAAATTTCGGATCCGGGGATTTATCACTCAAATCGTGTTAAGTTATCCTTGATGTGGGCTTTCTTTAGTGACAACGGTTTTTGAAGTCGAGGTTAGGTTTTGAGTGTTGAGTTTACACCGTTTGCCTTCATTTTTGGATTAATAAACATCAAATAAGTCAAATGAGCCTTTGGGTGAATGACATTTAAAATCTAGAGATACAATTAGGAATAAAAGGAGATTAAGTTTAACACAAACGACTTGTGTGAGTGGTCTTAACATTGGAACTTATGATTGGCAATGATCTTGTTTTTAAACTTGGCTCGGAAAAGTGAAAAGTCGAGGACGATGAATCTATTTGAGTTTAATGATCCTAAAAGTTATTTTTCAAATAATGAAAGCTTTACATTATGTCTTTGCAAAATAAAGTGTCAAAAGTTGAATAAAAGTGTAGTTAGTAGTTTAATTTTATCATTGCGTGAGGACACGACAATTGCTTAGTAAGGGGGAGTTTGATATGAGTGATATTACTCATATCATTTGTATCTAAAAACATACAATAAATGCATAAAACCAATGAATATTGCCTTGTATATGTGTTTTTGTTGTTTAATGTGTGTAGGTACCGAAGTTCGCGAAAACCGGCAAAATCGACACGGGATTTTGAAGAAAAGATCAAGGAAGCCATATACAAGTTCGTTTTTAGATGATTTAATATTATTTGGACTATGTGGGCCCCACTCTTGGTTATTGGTCTCAAAAGCCCAATAAGAGATCTTAATTATTCACTTTGTTACCACAAGTCCAATACAAGCCCAATTAGTTACTAACTATGTATGGTTTGGGCCCAAGCCCAAGTGTTAACCAAAACCAAGAAACGAGAGGATTAAATGGCCTTTAATACCCATTTGGTCAAACGAGTTGCTATGAAAAGGCAAGTTACAAAGTAATAAACGCTTTATTTACTCATTCCTTGGAAAAACCAGTTACACCACATTCACTCACACACATTTTCTATAATAACAAAGTTACTTTTCCCTTTCTCTCTCACCTCTCACAAAATAAACAGACAACACTATTCTCCCAAACCCTAGATAATAATCCCAAATTGGGGCTTTATTGATTCAAAGCGCGTGGTATTACACGCTCTTAAATTAAATACCAAGAAAACCAGATCAAGAAGATAGGTTGAAATCAATGACGTGGCTCCCCTTCTCGCTTGTGATTGGATGAAACACATCATCCTCCTCCACTCCTCCAATCAATAATTAACACCTCAGCTTTCAAGAAGCACAACTAGCACACCTGATTGCCAAGTTGGCAATCCGTGTGCTAGTATGTTATTTCAGCCACAAGATCAATCCAAGAAAGAGAAAAGAGAAGATCAACGGTCAAGATGAGGATTCATTTCAACAAACCCTCACCAGCAAGCCTTGGGGGTTGGAAATAAAAACCCCCATATTTTTTGTAATCTTCATCCATCATTTTACTTTACTGTTGTTATGCTAAAATAGTTTTAGGTTTAAATTGTATTTTCTTTTCTCAAGTATTGTAATCATTATTGTTAATTAATAAAAGTTTACTTGGATTTTAATTCATTCGTGTTTAACTTTCTGTTAAAAATTAATATTGCAATTTATCCTTATTGTATTTTGGTTATAATAATGTTAATATTATTTGACAGAGCTAAACGATAGCTTATGTTAAATAGTATAAGTAAAATTTGGTGGATAAACTTTCCCACTGAAAGTTTATTGAAAATAATCAACTTGTTCGAGAGAAGGTTATGGTACGAATTGATGGTGTTCGTATTATGGTGGTTCGTATGGTGAATAGTAATGGTGGTGATTTAGTTTATTAGACGGCTCAGCGCCGCATCTACTTCTCAATGGATATCTACAAAAGGTTTGATTCCATTTAGTTTTTATTTTGTTTATATTTTTTGAATGAATCTGTTAAGTTGCTTTAATGAAGTTTATGATAGAAGTATTAGGATTGTATGGTTATGTTAAATATGATGATGAATCTGTTTGATTATTTGACGTTGATTGGTTGAGGGTTTAATCTGATTAGTTTAAGCTGAGAGGTTTTAATCTAAACTGATTTATTTATCTGCTTTAGGATATGGTACTTATTTGTTCAGTCTGCTAAGTTGATTTAAGTATGTTTAAGTTTGATCTTTTAGAATTAATTTTTAGTTAATCTGAGATCTGAGTAATTTGTTTAGTTTAAGGCTAATTTAAGTAATATAGTTAATAGTTAGAACTGATTTTGAATTAGATTGGCCTTAGTCTGATTTTTATATCTGATTCTGCTAGTTTGGTTTGTGAGATTTTATCTGTTTTGTTTTAAAATTGGCATGTTATATTGTTGATAAGTTAGTTATTTAAGTCTGCTAGCTTATATTGACTAAATAGTTGATTGCTGAGTTTTGGTTATTGGTAATGTCTGATGGATTATTTGGTTAATTCTTTAGATTTGTATCTGTTATAAGATTTATTTTGTTTCACAGCTTGCTGATTAAGTTTAACTTAGCTGATATTGTTTGTTTGTTGAATTATAAAAGCTATCAGACTCATTTAGTCTGATAGTTTAAAGCTGAATTTATCAGTCCAAATAACAGTTAAAAAATCACTCATATGACTATCAATCTTTATTTTAAGTGTCCAAAAATTTATTCACAAAAATGTCCCTTGTGGAATTAGAATCTGTGACCTCACGGGTGGCTGCCTAACGTGTTAACCACCTCATCTAGCTATCTGTTTATGATTTAATTCAGTAAGAGTAATTAATATAGTGTAATAACTAGGCTGTCAGATTTAGTATTGTTTAAATACATAGTTTTACTTTTATTTAAATTCAAATCATTTTATTTACTTTTATATAATTTTAAAATAATAAATAAATAATAACAAAATAAAAAAATGTTTTATTTTATTTTAGA